>VZZY01015640.1:25405-97556 GCA_013400335.1 Eurystomus gularis
CCGCCCGCGGGGCCTTGCCGGGCTCCGTCCAGCCTGCGCGGGAAGGCGCCGCCTCACGGGCAGAGCCCGGAGCGGGGAAGAAGGGCTCGCTTGAGGCGGTGGCGGCTGGCGGGGAAAGGGGCTGCCTGGGCCGTGGCGTCCGGAGGGCATCACCCAGAGCCTCCCCGGGGCCCGCAGAGCCCCCCAACGCTCCGTGAGGCGGCCTGGCCCGCTAGCGAAGGTGGGTGCCGAGCTGCGTCCTTGCTCCCCGGCGTCCTGCTCCTCGCTCCTCCTGTACCCTGACGCTTCCCTCTGCTAAGAAGCGAGCACGCCGTGGTCAGTAGTCTCCTGCGGTGTTTGTTCGCATTGCTGCAAACGGCACCGTGCTTTTTACAGTTTTCTTCGTTCGCTCCTTCCCCAGCAACACACCTGTCAGCCAGTTTGTTCTTCTTGGTGGTGTCTGTTGCTTCTCTAACTTTGTCTCATTAGTTGTACCATTTTCTCACTCCTGTTGCCTCTTTAATAGGGTTTTCCACTTAATTAAAGCTTGTAGCAGGTAATGTGCACGTGTATGAATGTCACTTTAAAAATGCGATTTTGAAAGCAATATCAAAAAGTTGATTATTGAACTAGCCAGAGGCTCGTTTTTGTGGCTTTTTTTGTTTCGCTGTACGTGATCATCTCTCAATTTCAGGTCTGTTTTTCTCTGGGTGCTGCCAGATGTGTGGATCAGCAGGTGCCTCTTCTGTTACACTCTGGATTTTCTTACAAATATTTAAGTGATGCTTTTACTTCACAAATCATTGCAAGACCTCAGCGGATACTTTACTAGTAACACGTCAGTCATCAACTGATATCTCTGGAACGTTCTAAACTGTATGAAAAGGTAAAGCAGAACATTCTTATCTTCATATGTATTCTACAAAAATATTTTTCCAGTATTTTTTTGTTAAGTTTTTCATGTTGCATATGTAGAAATGACGCACATTGAACTATTTTTAATAAAATTCACAGCTTTGGGGATGAAATTACCAAGCATATTTCTCTTCAGTAGTTAATGTGTGATAAATCACCAGCTGGTTGTGTAAGCAAGGTTTTATTGTATCTATCTGGGCTAAGATTTACACTTGAAAATTGTCTCACTTAAAACGGTATATTTATTGAATGTCTTACTTAAGTTTCAATTTAAATTGAACTGCCCAGCTCTTCATGGGGTTTTGCACCTTCAATAGGTCAATAATTGTTTGAGCTGTCTTAGCGGTGACTAACTAGAAATTGCATAATCAGTATTGCAGAGAAAGAAAACATGGCAACTGTTGGTGTTAGAAAGAAAGACGTCACCAGAGATCTAGATCATTGTGATATCCCATACTATGTTTCTGAATTTGTGGAAAGAGAAGTTGGAAATGACTATGGTTCTCTGAGGAAGCTAGACAACCTTATTGACAAGCTGTCTGAAAATAAGAAGCAGTTAGAAGAACAGGTAAGCTTTTTTTTTTTCCCACTTCTGAATATGCTGTATGACCGATTACGCATATTCAACGGAATTAAAGCAATGTAATAATATCTTAAATGGTACTACCCTACGTAGTGCAGTGTTTTCATGTCAGACTTTATACATCTCTGTGAACGTAGGTACTTACAGTTTCCTCAGAAGTTCCTAAAAGAATTCAGAATGCCTTAAAGAATGCAGAAGATTCTAAAAAGTCTCTGAGTCGACTTCTAGAGGAAGAAACTCTTCTATCTGATGCAATCAGTAGCCACTTACTGAAAGCTCAGCCATGGATGGAGGATCTTGATGTACTGATAAATCAGGTAGAAGAGATTGAACGACATCTGGCCTATCTTAAATGGATTTCACGAATAGAAGAGTTAAGGTAAAGTTTCTGAGTACTCGAATATATATTCTGAGACTGGTAACCTTGTCCCATCATTAAAATATCTTAGATTTGAGAATATTTGAACATTCATTTTTCAATATAAAAATGATTCGTTCCTGTTATTTAATGAATTTTTGGCCTTGACTTCTCTTGTATTTTATAGTGATAGCATTCAGCAATATCTGATGACCAACAATGTTCCAGAGGCAGCCAGTACTCTGGCATTCATGGCAGAACTGGATATTAAACTTCAGGAGTCATCATGTTCTCACCTCCTTGCTTTTGTGAGATCCACCGTTAAATTCTGGCATAAAATTCTTAAGGACAAATTGTCAAGGTAAGGGATGTACTATCATTCCCTCAACTTTGCGTTGTACTGGAAGTTCATGTTAAAGTGCTGCTCTTGCCTTGCAGTGACTTTGAGGAGGTGCTGACCCAGCTCCGCTGGCCATTTGTGGGACCACCACAGTCTCAGGCATTTGGCCTCACTGCACCAGCCAATGCTCCTGATGTCTACAACAATTTGGAGATGTTGTTTTGTCAGCTTCTGAAATTGCAAACCTCGTATCCTTTTAAGTAGTTGTGTTGTATTTTGCTGAGAATCATAAATGTCAGAGATCACATTCTTAAGGAGAATTATTCACGATTTTATTCTCCCTAAAGACAGAAGATTTCAATTTATGTTAGTTTCTATTAACATTAGAATGTTTGTTTGGTTTTTTTGTTTGTTTAGAAAACGCTGGGTGCCAAAGTTGTCCCTTTTGGCAGTAGCAACATTGTAACTCCAAGTTATCCCAGGTAGTGATCTCATGGTAGCTGGTAGCTCAGGTTGGTGAGGATCAGGCATTACACACTTCAGTAAGATTACCCATGCTAATGAAAAAACGGTGATGTATATTTTGTTGTACGCAGTTAATGCTTTTCCTTTCACAGCCTTATTTTAAGTCAGACTTAATAATTTTAATATATTCCATCCCAGAAGGAAAAGAGGGAAAACTAAAGATAGATGTCTCAGAAGGAGACTTTGCTAAAAGGGGAGACTACAGAACGATTTTCATTGTGCATCGATAGGCACATCGAAGGCACTGCTGCTCATCCTGCCCCTTTTTTATTGTGAAGGAAACAAAGCACAGCTAAAACTCAACCAAGCAATTTTCCTGGATGTCACTGCTGCTTTTTTTCTTTTTTTTTTTTTTTTAAATCATGATGTGGGAAGATACAAGGCCATTCTACACAACCCTGAGCTGGTAACAGTTTGGGCTGGCAGACTGGGTCACTGAAATCAGTTAGGTAAAAATGGAAGATCATGTATTGCACTTACTAATGGCATGAGTCTTCTATCTTCCTTTAACAAGTGTGAATAACCCTGTCTCTTGGACAGCCCCTGTGTTTGGTACTGCTAATGGTGGTTTTCTCTGTTGTTGGGGTTTTTTTTTTTAATGATAGGAGTTTCCTAAATCAAACTGACTTAAGTGACTTGTATTGTCATTGGATAAATAATCCTTAGCAGCCTGAGTTGTATTAAATATTATATAAACTGAAATATTTTGAGTATCCTTCATATTTGAGGAATTGTACTGATTACATAATACTGCCTTCGGCCAATGAGGTAGAACTCAGAAATGTTGCTTTGTACAAACCCCGTTCTACTAAAATGATGATGTTGGGAGAATTCAACACTTGAATCTGTCCTTGACTGTCAATCGTAGAGATGAACTGTTAACCAAACCTAAACAGCTGCCAGAAAAGTACGCTTTACCCCCGTCGCCACCCATTATCCTTCCCGTACAGATCATGCTGAGTCCTCTTCAGAAAAGATTCAAGTATCATTTCACTGGAAATAAACAAACCAATGTGTTAAACAAGGTATGGGACAAAGCAGTTGAATTTGATTTTATTATTTTTTAATGGCTTCTTTAAGCAACAGATAGATTGCTGTATTTAAATTGGATAGCTTTAACACTTTCCTGTCTAAGATTCTTCAAAACTGTGTGGTTTTTGTGCTACCTAAGTGTGGGCAGACACCAAATGTATTAGTATTAAAAGGCACTGTTACATAATTAGTTTTCTAGGTTAAATACTGTAATTGACGTACGACAAGAGAGTCCAGTTTACCACTTGGAAACGGCCTCACTTTTTGTATGAATTACCTTCAGAAACTCAGGATTTTTATCTGAGAATCATCACTGGAACAGGTTTCAATGTTAATGCTGCTGTAATATACGGGAGTTGTTCTGTAACAGTTTAGTTGCCCAAGTCTCTGTAACTTATGTTGACAGTCTCAGGTAAATGTAAATACATTTGTAATCTCGATAGTTGCTAATATTACATATGTTAGTGGGGAAGAGGTTTTTTTAGATGTGAATGAAATTATTTCATAAGCAAATAGGAAAATTACATTCAAGAGATCAGACTTGTGAACAACAATAGGTGAGCAATTATTTTTCTAAAAAACTTGTGAAGGAAAGTTAATCGGTAATCTAATGTCAGATCAGGAAGATATTCCAACAAAGCCTTGCTCAAATTGGGGTTGGATTTTTTCTTTTGGTTTGGGGTTTGGTTTTGTTTTTTTTTTAATATTAACTTTGATAATGGAATAAAGAAAATATGTAAAATATTTGAAAGACATCAACCTGGAAGGGATTACAAATATTTCAGAGGCCAGGCTCGGAGTTCACAATGATCTTAACAAGCTGGGGCGGGAGTGCAAAAAAAAAAGAAAAGTTATTAAATACAGTAGGCAAGTGAAAATTGAGAAACAGACACACAAAATGTGGAGAATGTGAGTGCAGTTCAACAGAAGGTTCTTTGTTGGGAGTGAGGAGGACAGGAACTGCTTCTGCTTGTGCTAACATTGAAAGAAGCGTTCAGCAAAGGCTGCAGCCCGTATTTTAGGTGTAGAAACTGAAAGAGCTTCAAGGCATTAAAATGTGAAATGAGAAGGAGAGAGATTTCCCACTTGAGGTTGGGTACACTGACAGAACAGAGCTACTGGGAAGAGCTTTTTCAGGAGTGCATCCTTTTTGCTGTATTGGGAAATAAAGACCACGCAGAATAACAGGAGGAAGTACATGAAGCAGAAAAGAAGCCCTAGTGAGAAAGCAGTAGAGAAGGGGGAGCTAAAAAAGGGAGCTTTTGCTTGAGAAGAAACAGAATAATTGGTGCGTTTGAGACAATTCAAATCTGGAGATACTTTTCTGATACTGCTTTTATGGAAATCCAAACAAAGTAAAAACCAGTGAATTACATGTGTGATCTGAGATCAAGAGAAGGCAGGGGAGGAGACTGGTACTTTTAGAAGTTCGTCTTAAAATATTAGTAGCACTTGAATAAATAAATTGTTTGGATGCATTTAATATTTTCTTTTCTTTTAACTAAGCCTGAGTGGTATTTAACACAAGTACTTATGTGGATTGGAAATCACGCAAAGTTCCTTGATGACAAAATCCAGCCAATACTGGAGAAGGCCGGATCTTCAGTGAATGCCGGGGTAAGCACTGCGAGGGATTTATATGTATGAATATGTGAGTCAGCTTCTGATAGAAACTTGTGCAAGCCCACCTAAGTATGTGTGTGGGGAGACGTAGCTCAGTCTAGTAGCAGTTTATGTGCATGTTTGCACATAGTAATACTTCCCATCTCTGACACTTTATTCACTTTCTTCTTTCAAAAGCTTGAATTCTCTCGTGGTCTAGTAATGCTGATTTTGGAGAAGCTGGCTGCTGATATTCCCTGCCTGTTGTACGATGACGCACTCTTCTGTCACCTTGTGGATGAGGTGCTTCTGTTTGAGAGAGAGTTATACAGCGTTCACGGTTATCTCAGCAGCTTTCCCAGCTGCATGCATATTCTGTCAGAAGAATCCTGCTTCCAAAGGTGGCTGACAGTGGAGAAAAAATGTAAGACTTCCAATGGATTTTGTTGGCCATTATATTGCACAAAGTATGTGTGCGTTTACACAAATAGCCTTCTCAAATGGGATAAGCCACTTTGGCAGGGCTGCTACGCAAGACGTATATTTTTATACTCTTGTGATTATTTTGACTAAAACTTGGTTAGACACTAACAGCGCTTTTGCCGTTTGTAAGACTCCTGCCCTTAAGCTGCGCGGAATCAAGTCGGCTTTTTTTTTCTTTAGACAAAAGTTATATTTATGTGTGTGCAGACAAGGATTGGCTTTAAATTGAAATAGGGGAAGGGTTTTAACTTGTGAGAAATGAAGAGGAAATCTCTTCGAAAGGAGCAAGCCAACTATTTAAAACCAAACCAAAACTCTGACCAGTGCTGACATGGTTGATTCAGACACGGCGAATGCAGATACATTGAAGCTGGTTTTGTATGAAGCCAGTTATCCGTAGTTTTTATAAGCCGAAAACGTAACATTTGACTTCCTAGAGATAAGGCTTTTATGTTTATATACTTTAGAGGGGGTGTTGCTATACATTTTTTTATCATTATAAAAAACAATTTACAACTTTTGTGCATCTCAGTTGCTCTCCAGAAGATGGACTCTATGCTTTCGTCAGAGGCTGCGTGGGTATCGCAGTACAAAGATATCACTGATGTAGATGAAATGAAAGTCCCAGACTGCGCTGAAACGTTTATGACTCTCTTGTTAGTTATAACAGGTAATTATTAATCTTGGTTGTAAAGAATAGTAAAAAACCTTCAGCTAATAGATTCCTTTACTAAATATCTCGCCAGCAGTAGTCACCAAGTAATGTTGCAAAACTGTGATGTTTGCCATTTAATAAAAGCTTTCCTGTTCATTTTGTGTTTTAGACAATAACTGAAGCATAATGGTGAGCTAGTGACATGTTTACAAAATAATAATACATTTGCTATTTAGCATATTAGAACTTGTACATACTTGAGAGAATTTGTTGCAATGCAGTAATAAAAATCCTACTATTCCTTCTGAATCTGTGACAATTTAGAAGCTATGAGGAGATACCTGCATGTTCAATGGCTTTGGGCCACACTGGGTGTGGTATAATCACATATTGCTTCAAGTATTGGAATACAAAATGCTAGTGGAATCGGGAGGGGGAAGAATGTCGGTTTCTTTACATGTTTAGCTTTTGTTTTGAATTGTTTCCCTGAAATCCTTAAAATAGGTCAGCTCTTTTAAATACTATGATGTTCTCATAGGTGTAAGGTTGTGTAGTAAGATGCCTGTAATGTTTCTTTTTGGTAAGCTTTTGTTCAGCGTTGGAAAATCTAAAACCATTTTATTCATGTCTTTCCAGACAGGTATAAGAATCTTCCAACAGCTTCCAGAAAACTACAGTTCCTGGGCCTACAGAAGGAGTTAGTTGATGATTTCAGGATCCGATTAACTCAAGTAATGAAGGAAGAGACCAGAGCTTCCTTAGGATTCCGATACTGTGCAATCCTTAATGCCGTTAACTATATAGCAACAGTGTTGGCAGACTGGGCTGACAATGTAGTAAGTGATCATTTTACTTAAAAAAAAAAAAAGAAAAGAAAAAAAAATTAGGTGGAGCTCGGGTGTTCGTTTCATAACAAACACTTTATTTTCAGCACTGTTTATCTAAGTGTGTTCAGAAGATTTACTGAAAAAATAGAATGAGATGTAAATTCAGATTTAATTTAAAAACGTGTAAATAAGGACAGATAATTGTTTTGAGATCTAAGCTGCGCTAATAATAAACTTCCTAGGGAAGTGCAAAGAGAGCCGGGGGGATGGGATAATCTGAACGGACAAAACAGTCTCTTTGACATGCTTTGTACTGTAAAAAAACTAGTTGATTTTGGGGATCTGTGAGCCAGCACTGACAGCACTGATGCCGAGGTGCACGCAGTAGCCTCTGCGTGATGCTTGAACTGCTCCCATGACAGCTGAGCTTAGATGATTCAGGACGGGGGTCTGCGCTGCGGCGTGGCTTAGGTGGTGCTCAGAAAAGCTGCTTGCTGATAACTGGGACTCGGGAATGAATGTTGCTATATACATTTGCTGTGTATTATTTTGCTGTGCATTTTGCCTGGTGACAGCGTGGCTGTTCTGTCGTATTTCAGCTTTTCGATGGTCATTGGTACAAAAGGCCAAAAACCTGTTACACACAAAGCGTGTCCAGGCATTGTGTGTGAGATGGGCAGCCTCCAAATTCTTTTTCTCTTCACAGGAAACTGGCTTTAGCAGCTTTCGTGTTGTACAGCTGCGTCTACCTGTGCATCTTGATCTGCTTAAAACCAACAAGTTGTTACCACTGTGTCACATTAAACTTGATCCATTTTCTTGCTGTTGACAGCCCTGCCAGTTTATGATTTAATGAATGATTACTCCTAAAACAAATTACAATTAAAGATTCTAGTTTACTTTGGCAAACATTAAAAAGGCCAAAATCAGGGTGGCTAGTTTGTTGGTTTTTGTTTGTTCGTTGGTTTTTCTTTTTTTTTCAAGCATTCTACTCTCAATCTTAAAATATCTTTTTAGCTCTTTTTTTAGATCTGTTCCCCTTACCCATCTGATGTTGTATTTGAAACCATCAGTTCCATCGCTAGGATTAAACCACCGTGTTTTTCACTAGATCAGGACCATGAGGAACGATAACAAAGTGTTTTTAAAATCTTAAAATTTGAAGTTTATAAATGCGTCGAGAGAGTGTTTTCTAGAACTGTGCCTATTAAAGTACTGATGAAAAGCCCAGATGGTAAGGTTATCTTTTGTAGTATTCATCCCTGGTTTTGCTTCTCTAGTTCTTCTTGCAGCTACAGCAGGCTGAACTGGAGGTTCATGCAGAAAGTAGTGCTGTCAGTCAGCTGCAGCTGGGACAGCTGGCTTCGATGGAGAGTTCTGTCTTCGATGAAATGATTAACCTCCTGGAACGCCTGAAGCAGGACATGCTGACCCGCCAAGTAGATCATGTCTTCAGAGAAGTCAAAGATGCTGCAAAGCTGTACAAAAAAGAGAGGTGATTCTGTCCGTTTACTCTCCTCCCATATTACAGTATTATTTCCTCTTGAAAATACTGAGGTGGATAAAGGCAGGAATAGCTAACAGGCAAAATTATTTTCCTGAATAGGAACGGCACCGGGTAGTAAATTTTGGAAAATTCTCTCAATGCTTGCTTTAAGACTATTTTAACGCTATGTTTTCTAAAGTGATTCCACAATTAGTAGGTGCGTTACCTTACAAACCCTAGGAGGAATTCTGGATCGCTCTAGTTTCGACCAGATTTTTTTTTTTCATAGTGGTTTTAAAGAGTTAATGTGAAATGGGCTGTAATGACTGTTCTGTCTTCACAGACTCATAGGGCTTCTTGAATGTTTGCTCCCGAGTAGAATTTCTGAAGTAAAAGGAATACAGCAACTTGATTTTCTAGGTTAGATGGGCTTCTTTGAGAGATTTATAACTAAAGCAGGAGTTTAATATTAAATGAAATCTAAACATAGCATTAGACTGTGATTACTTTTAGATTAGAAATGGGAAAAGAGAATTCTCTCTGAACCATTGTAAATGGGTAAGTTTTTTTAAAAGCGTAATTTTAACTTAAGTTCTTATAATATGAATAATTTCATTATAAGGACTTCATTTCTTTCAGGTGGTTATCTTTACCATCTCAAGCAGAGCAAGCAGTCATGTCCTTATCAAGCACAGCCTGCCCCATGTTGTTGACCCTACGAGACCGCTTGCTACAACTGGAACAGCAGCTCTGTCACTCACTGTTCAAAATATTCTGGCAAATGCTTGCAGAGAAGGTGGATATATACATATACCAGGAAGTAGGTATCAGCAGAATGTCACCTGTGCAGCTCAGTGCAGGTGTCAGTGACTGGCCTGAGCAGCAGATGTGCCTCTTTGTGTTTGCAGATAATTATGGCAAATCATTTCAATGAAGGAGGGGCAGCACAGCTTCAGTTTGACATGAGTAGAAACCTCTTCCCTTTATTTTCACACTACTGTAAGAGGCCAGAAAACTACTTCAAGCAGTAAGTAGGCAGATTTTGGATCTGTTGGTATTTCAGAAAGTGAGTGTCCAGATGAACACATGTTCTGCATATCACCAAGATTTAAGTGTGGATCAAAATGAACTGTGAAAAAAAAAATATGAATTGTTTATGCTTTCAATATTTACAACTAGAAAAACTTTGATTCTGCAGCATGTACTTGGATAGCACCAGACTGTGGCAGGTGTTCTGGAGTGTCCTGCGCAGTCAGGGTGTCTAGATAAATTAACTTATGGAAGGAATATAAGCAGGACAGACTTCCAAAACTGAGGCCAGTTAAAACACAACAAACTTTCTTCACTGTTAGAAGAAAGTCTGCTTTAAACTGTGTTCCTGCTCAGAATGGCCTTGCACAGCAGTCTGGTTGCTTTCACTGATGACAAGAAGCTATCTTTTTTGTGGTTAGTCTTTTTTAAGCAGCCTACAGTCTTCTGAAGAGCCCAGCACTAAACTCCTAGGCTAACGGGGACAGAAGTCTTAGTATTTTGAAATCAATATGGAGCACGGCATTCAGTGTTGAACAGTTGAAGACAAAAGATTGCATATTGGCATTTTTAACTTGGAATATTCGCGTGTAAGGTCTTTTTGAGCACATCGCCTTCATAATTGTGTAATTGATACATCCATATTATTCCCAGCGTAAGAGGACACAGATGCACAAAGGAACTGTAAAAAACAATGTCTAATAGGTACATGGGTATCTATTGTATTTAGGCTAGAAACAAGGTGATAAAGACAGGGTGTCTTTTTGCTCCCTGCTGATACTAAAGACGGAAAATGTTCAGATTCTAGCAACTGTCTGTTGAACTGTGCTGTTAACATCTACTGAGTAAGAAGTTCCTAATTATCTTAGGGAAAAAATGTACTTAGAGAATGCTAGAAAAAACTGGTAAATTCTCTCCTGTATTTTTAATACTGTTGGAGAAACTTAAACAAAAGCCGTGTTGAGCACTGGGAGGCAAAATAACAATGCTTATGAAATACATGTGCATAACGGAAAAGGCTTAGGCAGTAAGAACAGTATTGCCTTCATCTACGCAGTACTTTCCAGTTCAATACTGCTGATCCCTTTCAGAAGCCCATGGAGGCTTTTTTTGTTCATCACATTAAGTCTGTCTCATGGGTGCTTCTCGCACTAATCCATGTAACTTTTCCCTCTAGCATAAAAGAAGCCTGCATTGTCCTGAACCTGAATATTGGCTCTGCCTTGCTTCTCAAGGATGTCCTACAGTCGGCTTCAGAAAATGAAACACCATTAAAGCCAAACCAGCCATCGGCCACAGCAGCACTAAATGAACTTGGAGTTTATAAATTAGCTCAAAAGGATGTTGAGATTCTTCTCAATTTGAGAGCTAGTTGGCCAAATACAGGAAAATAAAGACTTCTTTAGAAATGGCTAATAACTTGGTCTAGTTTACTTACCTCAAAACGTGTAATATACTTGGGTTATTTTTTTCAATACGAAACTAATGCTTTAATCTAATCTTACACCATATTGTATACAGTTAAAAATAAAACACCAGCACTCAAAATTGTTTTTGAACTTGGTTTTGAACTGCCCTGAGCTTACTTCCCATAGCTACCTTACCGTTGCATTTAGAAGCTCAAACTGTCGTCTTCTCTAATGAGCATGTCCACCTTGTCAAGGCGCTGTGCTGTAACGCTGTTGTAAGGAATAGAGTATTTGCAGTGTAAATCAGCCCCTGTACGATACGGACAACTCTTCACAGGAGCTGCTCCACCTTCACTTAGATGTTTTACATCTATCAATCCCATGTAGTAGATGTTATGTATTAAAATGTGTACATGCAGAACACAGAAGGAAGGAGTATGTAATTTTGTTTATTCATATTAATTCAAATATTTTGTCTTTGTTATACCTGAGTATTGCTTATTTTTAAAAAAGTTTCTCCTTTAAAATTGCATAAATACCGTGTTGTCAGGTTGAAAATAGCATTTTACTTGTGAGTGCTACCTTTGTTTAACTGTGGGCATTTGTCAGAAGTTGCTGAAGTTGGTCTTTCCTTTAAAAAAAAAACACCACCACAAGACTAAAAAACCAAAACAAACTTAAGAAAGAGACAAACCTTTAAAGATAATTTTATTCAAGGGTAAGGAGCCAACAAATAACAACCCCTCACTGTAAGCTACAAACTAAAGGAGGAAACTCCCAATCACCATTTTAGTTGTGTAAAAGACATCTCAATTTGGTTTTTAACCGTCTAACTCTATTAAGAAAAATAATTCTCAGAAGATAGCCCTCCCATGCCTGGTAAGCATAAGCAAATTCTTGTCATCTGTCCTTTTCAGCTGATCGCTCAAAAGTGGTGGGATGACAAGAAAAAAGGAGTACTGCTTAAAATCAGCTACCCACAGCTGACAAACCAGAATTGAGGAAGATGCCTACTTTGAATTTATATAGCAGACCTCTGCTCAAACTAATACACAGACCAGCTTTCCAGCATCTTTTTCTTCCTAAGACAGAAAAAAAAAAAAAAAAAGAATCCTAGTTAGATATCAGTGAGGATAATTAACTTGTTACCTTTCGGTGTTGGGAGCGGTTCCCAAAAAATTGTCCCTAGAGCTGGGTGTAGCTTGACCATAAGCAATGGTTGTAATTCCGAGCTTGTTTCACCTGCAGCTGCGGCGCTGCCTCTGGCAAAGGGGACAACACAAGATGTGGGGACAGGGTTAGGTGGTGGACGTGGCAGTGTTGGGGTAATGGTTGAACGCAATGATCTTGAGGGTCTTTTCCAACCAGAGTGATACTGTGAACACAGTGTCACATTTCTAGGCCAGTATTTGAACTCTGGGCTACCTGATCACCAGCGGGGCTGGTAATCTGAGACCTCTGCTTAACAGGATCCTGGAACTGAGATGGTGGAGGAAGATGCCTCAGGTTACAGCAAGCTAATAAGGCTGGATAGAAACTGACCTTTTTAAGTCTTGCAATGCAAAGTAAAGGGGTTAGACTAAAACCAGGAAGTCCTTTAATCATATTTTGTAAGTTAAAAATAGTAAAATATCTCCTGGGCATATCCCCCCAACCTAAAAAAAAAACCCCTTGCAATTAAACTTACACTTCCTCCTTGAATACGTCCAGTGTGATATTCACATCATCGCCAAGCTGCAGATTTTCAGTGCTCAGTCCCAAAGTTTTAAGAGCTAAAGGTAAGGGGAGAAAAAAAAAAGGTAATTCCTAGGAAAGGAAATTATATAACAAAGATAATTTCCTATGTAAGACTTGGAAAGATTAACACCTTAAAGTGCCTAGATATAATAGAAGGTAAAGATACATACTTAAAAACACATAACTTTCTAAACTTTCCAAATTCCAGGTTGTGCGCGGGCAGCTGTGCGGATACTTTTAAAGCACCTATATGCATCGCTTCGAAACTACTGTAGTAACTCCGCGCAGCCAAGCCGAACCGCTTCAGCGTGCGCTGCTGCTGAGGCGGACGCACCTTCTCTGTACTGCGCGGCCGTGATGTGGCCCTGGCCTACCACATCCAGCAGGCTGAACATGGCGGCCAGGTTCTCCTCGTCCATGAGGTGAGGGTACTCCCCCTCGGCTCGTTTCCCAGCCTTCACCCTTTCCAGCACCTGGATCAGGAACTCGCGTGGTCTTTCTGCAACGAAGTAGAAGTGCCCACAGACGAGGGCCGTCAGAAGGCGACCGCCGGCCGTGCGATCCCGCTCTCCCCACCCTGCCTGTCGCGGCGGGGGCTCCGCGNAGCGGCTGCGTGAGGGGAGCCGGGGCGAGGGCGGCAGCGAGTAAGGAGGACGGGGCGGCGGGGAGCGGGAGTTCTGCGGGCGCTGGGAGGGGAGGAGGCCGCAGGGGAGAGACCCACCCCCAACACGACCACGGCCGCCGGGGCTCGGCGGGAGGGCAGGCAGCCTTCGGTCGGCTCGGGGCCTCGGGAGCGCTGAAGGAGGCAAGTTGGAAGGGACCCGTCAGGCTCAGCGAGGCCAGCGCCCTGCTCGGCCTGGTACTAAACCGAACCTCAGCACGCTCCTTGCCCTCCTCAGGCTCGGTGGCTTTGGGCTGCAGATGCCAATTTCTAACTGGGATGGGGCCAAGGGGATCCACTTTGTACCGAGATGGGGCCCACTCTGTGCTGGGCAGAGGCCAGAGTATCCAGGTGGAGTAGATTGGATCACGGAGACTGTACTGACTGCACAGCCCCTGCTTCAATGGGTAGAAAGTTGGAAGCAAAAATTAATTTGCCTGCATGTCATCACATTAGCACTAGAACAGAAAATCATCGCTTCCAGCCAGCTTAGTAGTTTGTACCACAGTTGAATTAATTCATGGGGAAAGCAAATTACACACTATTGTTTTTAACATTTATGCAAGTCTTCTCACTTTCAGCCACATTTCCTGCCACATGCAGCAATGCAGCCCACACTTTTTGCTTTTTCCCATATGCCTTCCACTACCTGGACTCCTTTGCTAAAGGTAGTCCTGGTTAATCGCAGGAAATGCAAGGGGATAGCAAAATGTTCAGATGCCACCTAGTGGAACGTGGTCAGGTGTGCTCAATACCAGTATAGTACGTAAAAAACAATGATTAGCAACTAAGAGTAAGAAAGGTTACATTTTAAAATCATTATTGACACAGCATAGCCTGTGCACATACAGCAGCCACATCTAAGAACCTTCATTGTTCTATGCAGTGTGAATAGGAGAAAGATAAAGTGTCCCATTAAAAAGAAAGAAAATTCAAGCAAATCTACAAAGACATAACCATCTGCCATTGCATACTAATAGGCAATGATAAATGAGCATATATTTAAGAAAAACGGTATTCCTGAGAAAAGTCTAGCGATATATATATTTCACTATTTGCCAAAACTAAAACGTCACAAGACATTTAATAGAATTCACCCTTTTTTTTCTTTTTTTCTCAGAGAAAGAGTAAGAGAAAGACAGCATCCAAAACTGCAGAGATCATACAGCCATATGCTTTAGTATTTTAAACTGATTCTGCTACTACCTGCTTCAAGTCTTAATTAGGGCTACAGGAATTGTGGGTTCTTAACAGTTACCTCCCTTGACAGCTACCTGGCAGTACTGAAAAACCGTCTTTTCCTAAGGAATACAGTTCATAGCCACTGAACCCATTCCTGCGTTGGACTTTTCTGTGCCTTTCAGTAGAGTTTGCAAAGCACTAATGAAGTATTTTCCTAAAGAAGAGTGATGGGAGAAAGTTCAGATTGAAGTGTGGAGAAGTACAAAGAGAGTGAGCTGGTCAGCAGAGGGGAAATAAAGAAATGGAAAATATTTTTGTGAAAATGAGAACCTAAGGATAGGAAGATTGACAGTAAAGGAAGGAACAAATGAAAGACTGGAGAGAAAGGGAGGTGAGTCAGTGTTTGGGGCAGGGAAAACAGCACGGGCAAGGGAAGTTTCTCCTTTAGTAGTCAGAAAAGATAACCAGTGTGAAATACATATGTTGAAGGCTGAAATTTTAAGAATAAACACAGGAATTAGAGATTGAAGTATGTTTCTCTGAGGAATGGTAAAAAAAAATCACTAAGCAGAGCAAACATTGAATTTACAACTAGGAATATTTTTTAAATTCTATTTCACTGGTAAGAAAGCACAATTTATTTCCTTGAAATATGTTTCTGATAATGAATAATTTATTTACTATTTAAATAATAAATTATTATCCTCTGTTCATATGATGATAGTATCAGTTATGAGTCCTAAAAGTATGATAGCTTAAGACAATTTGTGAGAAGCTCACATGGACTATTGTAAGAGAAATTGAACTTCTGGTAACCGAGAAAAACAGGATTTGCAAACACCTGAAAGTTTTCTGGTTTTGTTACAGAGATGCTGCTGATTGAGAACTAAAGGATAAAATCTATTTTCATGTATTTAAAGTGCCCAGATGATACAAATTCAATGTGGTTTAAAGACTTCATACCTGTTGTGACAGAGCCTTTGGCAAAATATCATTAGTAACTTCAGCATTTTATCTGATTACGTAGGACGAAACAGACTAGCAGGCATCTTAAGGGTTGTAATGAAGAGAAGCAGGGACTGCCGGTCAGATATAAAGCTGGTTGCAGAACAAGCATTTGTCTTGCTGAGGAAATCAGGCAGATGGACGTGTTCTTCTAAACGGGAGTGTTACAAGACCGAAGTCTAGGGCTGTGGGAAGAGACAGGAGCAACAAGGGCTGGGAAAGATGCCTAGGTCTACCACACACTTACTGTGAACACGCTGAGTTGCATGCGTGTTAAACACGCGAGGCATGCTAAAGCTGCCTCTGCTCCTCCTCAGCGTGGACATTAGAAAGCACTCTGTGTTAGGGAGTGTAGGGTGGAGCTGCAGGGATCAGGTCCTGCCATTTCTATAGCTGCTCTGGAGAGCTCCGCTGCACCCTTCTATTGTGCACCTCAAGGACTTCCAGCATACAGGGACGTTCCTCACCAGGGGATTCTACATTTATAAGGGAAAATGCTTAACAGCAAAAATACTAAGCTTCTGTGTATTAATTATCTCAACAGCCAGAGCCCTTTCTTTTTGTTTTGTTTTTACTGCATAGAACAGCAAAATAATTTAGCTCGGAATGGACCTCTGGAGACATGTGGTCAAACCTCCTCCCTCCTCAAACTGGGCTGATTTCAAAGTTGAGATCAGGTTGTTCACAGCCTTGCCCAGTCAAGTTTTTACTGGTTCCAAGATGGAGATTTCATAACATGACTTGGTCCCTGTGCGAGTGCTCAACTACACTGCAAGGCATTTTTGCCTTGTGTCTAACCAGAATTCCCCTTGCTCTGCCTTATGCCTGTTGCTTCTTACCATTTTGTTGTGCACCACCAGGAAGGGTCTGTCTCCATCTTTTTCACAATGGCCCATATCAGGATGGGCTGTTCTTGTGCTTCAGCTAACTCTCCATGGCACTTCAGGGCAGTCTTCTGTGGCATTCTGCCAACAAAATGTCTTCAGGAGACAAAGTCTGGTCTCCTGAATTCCAGGGTTGCAATGAAATTATTTTTTTTTCGCTTTCCTCAGAATCTGAAGTTTTGCTATCTTGTAGTCACTGCTGCCAAGGCTGCCACCAGTGTCAGTGTTCCCAGCCAGCCCTTCCTTATGTGTGAGTAGCACGTCTAGCAGAGCCAGAATCAGCTTGTTGAGCCTTTCTGTCAAGAAACTGTCCTTGATACGCTACAGAGATAGCCTGGATCACTTGTGCCTCCAGGATGTTGCCATCCCAGTCCCCTCCACAAGAACAAGATTCTGCAGTTGTAAGGCTAAGCTGTGAATGTTTGAGGGTTTTTAAGTCGACTTGCAAATAAAGACTAAACTTGCCATCAAAAATCAGATACTGGGAAAAATTGTCAGGAATTAGAGAAATACTTCCAGTTACTGTTTCCAAGTCAAAGACAAGCAAAAACCAGGTCACAAAAAGGCTAGTTAGTATCAGGAGACTCAGCTCTCTTACAGAACGGGCCAATTTCCAGATGACTGAAAACGCAATAAATTAATTTCTTAGAACTATGGTGGGACTCTTGCTGAAGGCAAAGGGGAAAAAAGGAAGGTACTCAGCAGAAGCCTTCATTCTTTGAGATATTGTGCATGTGTCTGTTTAAACATGACTCTCAGCCCATGGCTCTTGAGACCACAGATGCTTCTATTCTAGCAGTATCTGTAGAGCAAGTTCATGCTACACAGCGTGGTGGAGGTCAGAGATCTGTTTCCATCACCTTAGTTTCTCTGATCCTCCAAAGTACAGAAAGAGACATCTGGAACAACAGAAAGGCTGGGCATGTAGTTAGGAAGTAAGTGTGGATTATGCATCTCCAAAGACTCATGTTACTGATGACTAACCTCTGTCTTTTCCTGTATTTGAACGTAAGTCCACGTCTGTTCTAGCAGTAGTCACTTCAGTCAGTACCCTGTAAAAGCACAGTTACCAGCAAGAGGTCTTGGAGCGCTTCCCCGTGTCAGCATTGCTCTGCCAAATCCAGCACTTCTGGATGCACCAACCTTTGCTGAAGGTGAATGTCAATGTAGATGGTTTCCCACAGGTTTCAAGAATAAGATATGCTGTTCGTAGAAGCTGCGATACTGCACATGCTATGACAGAGAACAGGCTGATTGCTGGGCATAGCAGCTTTAGAAAATAATGCCATCTAGTCCATTACACAGCTAGCATCCTTAGGGTAAAGATGTTCATGACTCTTCAAAATAAAAGGTTAACATTCCTGGAGAACATGTGAAGTGCTTGGTTCTGTGAATGTAAAAAGACAAGGAAAAGCAAGAGTGATCAGTAGTTTCTCTGCGTCACCCTATGCTGTCTTAGAAACAAAGCAGGTGAATTGATTCAAAGGAAATTCTGTGGTATGTCTCAGGGAGAAATTAGAAAAAAAAAAATATCAAAAAAATCCAGTGAAATATCTATGTAGTACAGTGAGAAAGGCCAATGATAAGGTCCTGGGTGTCACCAGCTCTGCGTGGGAATTATAGCTACCAAAAAAGCTGGTTAATGGATAACAAAGATCAAGCAATGAAGAGGGTTTGATGTTAGGACAGTACCCCAAGAAGGCTCTAAGGAACATTTCTGAGAAAATGACCCTACAAGATGACTACTTGACAGAGGATTTAGATCATTATTGATTTCTTCACATTTGGGTTGTAGGACAGGAGGTCTGTAGCCCAGCTTCCTGCTCAAAGCAGGGTCAGCTCTGAGGTCAGGCCAGGTTTCTGTGAGCTTTATCCAGTTTGGGTTTGAAGACCGAAACTGTTGGAGAGTGCACCTACCTCTCTAACCAACTTGTTCTAGCACTTGACTGTCTTCATGGAAGGAAGGCTTTTTCTTGTATCTGAACCTCCCTTTTATCAACTTATGTCCATTGTTTCTCACCCTCCCCTGGTGCAGCACTGCAGAGCCTGGCTCTGATGTCCCCTTGACCTCCTCATAGGTATTGGCAGGCTGCTAGTGTGTCCCCTTAAGTCAGGGCAAGTGGCAAGTTGGAGCCAGAGGTCTATTACAGTTCTGACCCACTTGCTCTCTGCTTCTTTTTCCCTTTTCTTTTCAGTCCTTGGCAACCTCATAAGGAATTTTGAAGGCCATTCTAGGCCCAAATGTGCTGTACAGAAGCTCGAGATGGAGAAGCTGGTATCTTTCAGGCTCCATTGGCATTTTACTACAGATGAAAGGAGTTTAGGATTGGAAGATCAGCAGTTGAAGTCACAGGAGTGAGTGGTCCAGTAACATGCTAGGGGGAAAGTAGAAGAGGCATCAGAGAATTGTCTGTTAGAAATGAAAGGCCCAACATGGAGTCTGTTACATCCTTCTGGAGCAAACATGCACTTGGCTTGTTCTAGGTTAAGGAGCACAAGTGGAACATTGCCCTTAGGATCTCATTTGGGGTTGGTTGGTTGGTTGGTTTTCCTTCAGAAGCATCCATGCTCAGGGTGTAAAGCTGAAGGCCTTAGAGGCACTCTGCAAAACAGCACAAGTGAAACCCAGCTTTCCGCACCGTCTTGGTTTCTCCTTGCTACTGAAGCAGCAAGCCCCGTGTGTTGGTCTAACTGTTCAGACTATGTGGTCCAAGCACAAATCCTAAAGAGAATTAACAACGAAGGAGTAACTCAAGGCAAGATTAAAAACAAACAAACAAAACCAATCCCCTCCCTCAAAAAAAACCCACACCACATAAATCTCCAACTGATTATGGGTCAAGATAAGATAAAACTAAAGAAAAAGGAAGGCAAAATAGTTGCAATTTAGGAGTTAAGTTGACCGGAAGGAAAATTTTCTTCTGTAGGCTGTTGAGACTATCTGCAGAACTAAGACAACAGGCCTATATATTCTGCAATCTGTGGTGGGAAAGGCTAAAGGGTCGAGACTGAGTAATCCTTTTCCAGTGACCTGTCCACTCACCTGTGACACAGCTCTCCAAATCTCCACTGGGTAGTTTTGCTACTGGTTTCTCTTCTGCAGTGATGCTTGCTCTGCCACCATTCTCTCCTCTACCTCAGTAGGGGCCAGGCTGGAAATCAGCTGACACAGGCACAGGACTCACAGGGTTGCACTCATGAGTTCATCAGGCCATTCGTTGTATTTACACCAACACGCCTCTGTACCTGTAGCAGTCTGTAAATATACTTTGTTCACGCTAGACAACTTCTCTGAAAAATGAGCCTCTTGTGTCATATCAACCATGTTAGTAACTGCTCCAAGTTAATCAAACCCAGACTCTGTTTCAGAGCTAAATCTTTCATGTTTGGGAAACGTGTAAAGGGGCAGCTGAATGTTGGGCACCATCTCAAATCCCTGCTGGTGTCCTTACCCTCAAATCAGCTTCTCATGGATCCTGATTGTTACTTCTGGCAAACTTTCCCTAAAGCTTCCCTTCTCCCTTCTCTATGGAGAGCAGGTATCAGTATTTCTGCAGGTCAGCTATAAACAACAAAAAACCAGCCACAAAAGAATCCAGCCCACGTAAGCTGTGATGCATTACAAGACCAAGAGCACACACACCATCTACCGTGGGTTCTCCCATCAAAGGGCAAACAGCCACCTGCTGCTGAATTACCAGAATTCTCTTTCTTCTACTTAAGAACGCATGTTTTAAAAGAGGTCTGTACTTGTTTTGAGTAGCGGCTTTCAAGAGGTACTCAAGGAGCAAAACAGCATAGAAATTTGCATGAAATAAACATTCTAGTGTTCCGAAGTCTGAATCTGTTGTATGAATCTCCTCCAAATATTTCTGGAATCAGTATTTGGCATTTCTTCCAATTGTGAATCCTGACAGATTTGGAAGAGTAAAACAGATACTGGTTGCACACAGCAATGACTTTCTTCTAAAATAAATAGTTCAGTGGTAAAAACAGAAGCATAAAAACTAGAATGCAATGAATAAAGAAGTTAGAGTGTGATCCGCTTCCCTCTGAGACTGGTGGTATTTAGAGCATGTTAGATGATACAAGCGAAAGAGTACTGCTACAAGCAAAATACTCGTATAACCAAAAAAAGGGTGGGGGAAACCACCTCCAAACAGAGAACAGCTTGGAAATCATTTTAACCAACCTACAAGTGCTAAAGAATTGCCCACATTCGTATTTGGAAAATCAATTCTGTGGTCTTCAGCCTTTGCTGGCCATAGGCAGCGATGGCAAGCGACTAATAACTCATGGCTGCAACATCCCATTTTCTTGGCTGTAGCTGTAAATTCCTAATAGCTGCTAGAAATAGCAAAGCGCCTTACAAACAGCGTCCTCTTCAGCTGTACATGGGACCACTCTGTCAGTGAGGCTTCAGTATCTACTGCTACTTCATGATGTTCGGTTTTTCTATACTGGAAAAGATAAACTTGAGAGTTAAAAAAAGTTTTCAAAATACAGATCAAGGCACAGATTGGACAATAAAGGGGAAGTTCAGGATTAGCTTTTGCGACAGGTATGAGAACAGGAAAGACATGACATAAAAAGCTGTTTACCTAGAAGGCAAAGCTTTCCTCCTTCACTTGCTGTTCCCCCGTAATGCAGGCCGGCTTTCGATCTCCTCTGCCAGCTCTGAGCGTATGCACACAAAAACGCAGTTTGCAGTCCAAATTTCTTGCTTTTAAAAAAGATACCATAATTGTGAGCATCTTCCCTACAGTATCGCCAAGACTGAGCTTCCAGATACTTTATAAAGGGAGCACAGTAATGTACATCTTTCCTAGATTTGCAGAAGAGGTTTGCTGTGGAGAAAAAAAAATGCAATCCTCTCTGCAGAGCTGACAAGCCAATGAACAATTTAAGTCTCATTTGATCTGTAATTGGAACAGGCTTTACACAGAACAAGAACCTTAACGCCTACATAAAAGTTGCATTTTTAGTATTAACAATGATAAAAAGACTGGTTATAAATTTGTACTGCCTACTGAAGTGAGAACTCTGAAATCAGGCAGCTGTAGCAAAGTTAATTCTTACACTGATAAGGAATGAGAAAATGCATTCAGCTACGCAAAGGAATTAAAAAATGATTTATCACTGCAAAAACCTCAGTAGCTGCTCGTCACACGTGTCCTGACATGTAAATGCAGCAATATTTTAGACACCAGTGCCAAAAATAATCCCAGAGCAATTCAGCCCCGTGCAGAGCTGGGCAGGTCTTTGGAGCTACCAGTCGCATTCTCAGTGCTATCTGCACAGGGTGCTTCCGCTGCTGGGAGGAAAATGGGCAGTCTTGAAATAAATACCATTTTTGCTTTGCAAAGATAAATAATGACAAAATCCATCTGTTTCTTACAAACATATAAATTATTTTATTTACAAAGCCATGTTACAAAAAAAAAATAATAATAAAGCAAAAAAAACAAAAAATACAATCGCTCACTAGAGAATATCTCCAGGCCCGGTGTTGAACCATGGCAGTATCAATCAGATACATGTTTGTTCTGGTTTTCCTTTTTTAAACTGTAAGCCATAGAATTTACTATTTACACCTACTTTAGACATTTATTCTGCTTACAATTATCACAAGCATGGAATGAATTCTATTTGATACTGCTAATACATAAAGGTGCAGGACAAAGAATGAAAATACTTAGTGTTACAAAATATGGATTGTAGAAAAGAAATTGGCTGTACAAGTATGGCATTTTTTTTTTTCTTAGAATGATTGGACATGCTTTCTTCAAAAGTCTTCTGGAAAAGGTTCTAAAATCTGTAGTAGGAAAGCACAATATAGCAGGTGCAAATTCATTTCTGTGCAACAACAGTTATTTAATATATCCCATGACTGACCAGCTATGCAAAACCCACAGAGTTTTGTTAAAGTGCCATGGGTCAACAGCATAACAAAATATAAGGTGTAAATAGAAAAATTTCTTTTTTTCTTCTTTTTTTTAAAACAATAGTTCACTGAGAATCAGCAATAATAGAATATGCTGTATAAACTATTCTCTACAAAGGTCGATCAGCACTATTTACAATTGTTACATCAATACAAAAGAAGGCATACAAGTTATCCAAGTCGCTTTTTATGGCTGACGGGCCTATGCATTGCGTATGTGTAACAACCAAAGCTTCTGAGCCTCTATTGCTGGAAACAAATCACAAGATTTTCAGGCAAATGAGGAAGAAAAAAACCTACCGAGTGAATGCTACACTAATAATGCATTATAGGCTGGTCCAGTTTGTATCCTTTTGTTTTTGTTTCTTCTGTTTTGTTTTGTTTTTTTCAAATGTTTACTTCCATTTCACTTTTCAGGCTGAAATTTTTGATACATATAATTAAATAATGATTCTTTGATGATGAAAGAACACTGTGGGATTTTACTTCGTGCTTAACTTTCCTGAAACGCGGTGAGGTGTAAGCCAGTTGAAAAAAAATTGAAGCAGCATTCAAAGGACAGGCTCCATATTCCAGCTTTCCAATTAAAAGATGCATGGAAAGAGCTAAAGCTTCCTAAAACTACAAAATTGCTCCTTCAGTCACTGATTAGCATTATTTCTCAGAAGCAACCACTGAATCTCACACAACCACTGTTTTCCCTCAACAACTAGAAATAGCAGTTCATTGATTACAGAGGATGACTTTGTTACTGAGATTTTTAAACTCCTGCAGTTTTATAACTCAAAATAAATTAAAAAAATCAACATAGTACTGCTCCTAAAACTGAACAAGACAAAAATTGTGCAAAAATAACAAAGATATGTACACATTTTTCAGTCTGAAGAAATGTACAATAAAAACATAATTCAAAGAACATTTTAAAAATATAAACATTGCTTAAACTTTCCTAAGTTTCATACTGTTTCTGAAACTATACCGGTCAGTTAGCTCTGAAGTATAGCAAAACATAAATTATTACAAAATTAACACTATAAAAATTTATTTTAAGAATATTTCTAAACTTTTTTCAAAGGGTCTAGCCTTGCTTATAATTGCTTAAACATTTTTAGTCTTAAAATTTGCCTTAAGCCTTCTTTTTTTAAAAAAGAAAGTAGTAATAATCTCCCTATTTGCAGTCTCTCGCCTTTCCCCAAGATGTAAATAAACCAGCATATAAGTGCACTTTTAACACTGTAGAAATAAAAATTAACTCATCTGTACTATTGTTCCAGTACCTAGTATTGGCTTCCTGATTATAAAATCTATATTTTATTAAAAAGTTATTCAGTAATCCTATAAGAAACACTGTCAGTGCAATTCTATTAATGCAAGCCAACCTGCTCAACTCCTGTCCTTGCAAAGCCAAGCTGTTCACTGGAGTTATCAAGCGCTAAGATCTTAAAGGACTAGAAATCCACCAAGATACGTGGATTTTACGTGTTGAGCCCCTGATAACATTAATCACAGTTTGGTGCAAAAATCCGCTCTGCATTGATTGAAGTATAGATTCCCTCAGAGCCTGACCTGGAAGAGGCTGAACACGCAGAATTCCCACTGAAATGATTAAACGCTGTCGGTACAGAGCACCAGTCAGGATTAGTCCCTAAAGTTGCAGTGCCCCAGCTGTTTGCAAATTGCTAAGAAATGCACTCTATTTTTATCCATAGGACAAGCTTAAATACAGAATTACTGTAATTTTTATTTAATGACAAAAATTTTGAGATCCTTTAAATAAATTCAATTCATGATCTGGATTTGTTTGTTGGTTTGTTTTTTTTTTTGGAATGTCCGCTGTGTTCTGGTAAGGAAACAAAGGGAGCATTGCAACGCTAACAGCTTTAAAAGGCAAGAAACATAACCAAGCAGAACGCACAGATCAGTGGCAAATACAAGTGAAAAACTAAACAAATCACTATTACAGTTTTCTGTAAATTTAATTCTCTTTAAAACCACAAATTCATAAAAGGTTAAATCTGTCTGCAGGACATAGAAAAGAAAAAACCCTGTGGAGTAGGGCTGCTGAGAGCTAGAGATTATAGGCTGGTTCCTTTTCCTTGTTATGGAAGAGTCCTTATTCTACCAGTCCGGTTTGATGTCTTCTAAAAGAGAAACCAGAGCCAGGTTCAAAATCACAAAATGTCTTTCAGTATATAATACTTTAATAACATCTGCGTCTGACAGAGCTCAAATCAGGAATTTATTTCAAGTCCCTGAACTAAATTCCCTCTCTGTTTACTGATTGCATTAGACCTTTAAGAAAAGGAACTGCTTTGAATAAACAGTGTATTTCCTTTTGGGGCCGTCTGGTTTTAGTAAGCTTTGGTGAATCTCATGTTCATTAAGTTGGTGCATCGTTACAAATAAAGAGCAGCAATTAGACAACAACTCTGAAGAATCTTTTCCTCTACACCGCATGTTTTCATGCACAGGGAATCCCCACACAGCATACACGTTGTCACCTTCCCTTAATAAAATGATCTAGTTACTCAGTATTTAAAAACCACCGCATACTGAGGTCTTGAAGTGTTAACACATTCAGGCACCTAAAAGCACTATGAAGACAAAAACACTTGATTAGTTATCAACCTAGAACAAGGATAAATTCTGGAGAAAACAAGCTTTCAATACATAATTTGTATTAATAGTCACAAGTAATTTGACTGTAAAACTACAATTCCATTAATATTTTTTAAAAACCAAATAGTTTTCATAGGGAAAAGTCATTTTTTAATTGAAGCAGCAATAGTTGGAAAAACAGGCACGCTTTTTTTGTATACAAGCCCTCGTTCAGGTCTCAAATAGATGCAGCAACATTCAAATTAAACGTGAATTGAGAACAACTAATCTGAGTTTAACCTGACTGAGTTTAATGCCATGGGAGAGAGCAGCCAGCCCACAACAGTTACCCTCACAGCCAGCAGTCCCCACAGGAGCACCCCGAGTACAGCTCACTTCAGCAGATGGAGCGAGTGACTGAAAGAAACTACTTTGTGAAATTAAACCGACCACGGGCCACCTTTATCTCACAACTCAGGAATGAGAAACATCCAGTTATTGGTGGCAGGTGACTTTCACAGCACTGCCGCATGTCCTCACCTTCAGAAGGTGAGCAGGGAAGCTGGCTTTCTCAGCAGGACTGCACGCAGGCCACCACAGGTTCCAACGAGACTGGGTTTACAGCCTACCACAATTTTGCCAATTCCTCATTATCACCCAGTCACTCAGCCTCGGTTGTTAAGGGCTCCTCTCCCTTCTTTTTAAGAACCGGCGGTCTTCTCATCCCTTCCAGCTCCTCCTCTGCAGCAGCAGACAACCTGACAGGTGGCCTGACCCACGTGCACGTTTAATTTGCAATTCCTCTTCAAACTGCGTTGCTAAAAGTCTGCTGTTCTGACTTGTATTCATGAAAACTTGCCTGGTTTTTCCAACTACAAACCCCAGGTGTGGCAGAGAGACCTGGCTTCACCTGGACTCCCCGTCTATCCTGGTTATCACACTAACATTAAAAACAAGACCGCTCAGGTTCCCCCCGTAACACCTTTACTTTACAGCATGTACTTGCAGATCCACTTATTACTACCTAATTAATAACACCCTTATAAAGAAATATTATAGCACAGTTTAAGACTAAAATGTTAGAGACTTTTCCGTTGCTCGATTGGAGATGACAGTTGTCAACAAAGGAGATCAGATTTGACAGTGACAAGCATTTATTAGACAGGTAATCATTATGCATGGTTCCAAATACTAAAATCCTGTGTTCAAAGGTCGTTGGGGTTTTTTTAAGTTTAATAAAACTTAATACGTCTTAGTTTTATTTTATGTTTGTATTCTGACCTCCATATTCAACTACCAAACAAACATTTTTAACAATAAAGAGTTTGTAAGGCTTAAAAAAAGCACACACACTTCGGGGTTTGATAGGTGCGGAAGCAGGCAGCTGAACAGCTCAGCACTGGCCTCTGCTTACATAAGGCAGCCACCAAATTAATGTTTGGTGCTGTTAGGTTTTCCCCATGGGATCTAGGCAACAGATCCCAACAAGCTCTGCTCCTCGGGCACTGTGTATTTTACACTAGCACGGGAGCAGGAGGTTAAAGCAAAACCAGATTTGCACTTGAGAACGGCTCTATCCCCGTTTGTTACTGGCAGCTGGATGAGTGTCTCACACGGGAGAATGCCAGTCCCCAGCAGTATGACAAAACTTTCCAATTTTTTTTCCCTTCAGAGCAGTTCTCCCATCCATGCACTGCTCTGCATTCAGCACCAAGAGAAAAAAGAAATAGTTTGGCTGTTCATCTCAAGATGTGATTGAATATCATTAATGGGGATACGAGTTGCGGGTTATCATTACTACAATCATTACTATTCTTTTGCTGTGTCTACACAGCAGAAACCAAGCAGCACAGCCATTTGAGTAACTACTGCCGTATAATTCAGCCAGAATGCAAACCAGAATTCTAAAATACTGACTGGCTGTACAGAAAAATCCTCTGGAATTTTTGTTTACTTGTGACTACACCTTGCTGAGGCGGGAAGACTTTTCATACCAAGGATCTTGAGAATGAATTCTTGATAAACTACTCAACTTGGAGAGTCAAACAGCAGTGGCCATATTTAAAAAAACCCACCAAACTAGTCTATCAATCCTCCAGCCAGATGAGGGCTGGACCACAAGTCAAGCACCTGTCCTCACAAAAAACCCTGAGTTGCCGAATTTATTACAATTATCTGACTAGCAGTCTGTGTGATAAACAGGTACAGTGCCACGTGTAAGGGATTTCTCACAGTCTAAGGACAACTCAGACTGTGCTTAGCTTAGCTATGCTTTCAGATGAGTTTCTCTGAATACTCAAGTGCCCTGTCTCCTCTGTCCTGTTTCTGTCCTCCCTTTGAGGCTTTCACTGCTGGCCTGTTTTTAGCTGCTGTCCCTCCTGTGCCAGTCTGGGCACGCTGCGGTGCCATCTCGCTAGACAGAAAAACCGCATCAGCTTGGCGGGACCCTGCGCAGCCAGGTTCTGCTGCTGCTGAGTCTGTACCACCAAAGCAACAGCCAGTGAGCAGCGCACAAGCCAACCTGAGGCGTGTTACAGGTGGCGAAAAACAAGCAGAAAACTTGTTATTCATAAATCTTGGAGGGGAAAATAGCTGGAAAAAATTAAGTGAAAGGAGAAAACTAGTATTAGTTCAGCGAAAGACAGCTACTATAAAGAACTGTACTCATTGCAAAATTGTATTTTAAGGCTCTATAGTATAAAATATTTCAAAACCACTTACAGACTACTTAAGTATACTTTTTTAAAGCAACTTACTTGTCTGTTGTGTACTGGGTTTGAAGTACTCGAAGGACTGGATTGTGACAAAGCTACACTGCTATTTTTTCCAATCTGAAAGACATTAATTGAGCAGTATTGAGAGGCGTATTTGTCAGTTGAATGCAGATGCTGGTAATGGCCTTCCCTTTCCTGTGTAAAGTGGCACTAATTGCTTTGCATTTGGAACACAGGTATTTTGCTATCGAAAAAGATACGCTTCAGATAGACTAATAATTAGCTCTCAGAGCCAGTATACTTTAAATGAACTCTTCAAAGGCACATAAATACTATCACAGGTCTGAAAATAACATAAGAAACAGTTACTGAGGGAATATAGATTGTAACACCCCACCTCTGTAGACCACAACACTTGTTTCTCTAGTTACTGGAGTCTCTCAGTGCAGCTAGTGAGCAATGGAGAGAGCAGAGTGCCCAAGGTCACAGACTCCTCCCCAGGGGACCTTTCCCACTCCCCAGGAGTTTAAAGCAGTAGCCCAGCACCACAGCATGCCCTGCGTTATTCCACTTTCTTCCATCTAGAGCCTTCATTTATTATTGCTCAATACAGCAAATATTAACCAGAAGAATAAAACTCTAGAGGTTGAAATTTGCAACTGTATTTACTGCGTCAGAGAATTTGTCTGGGAATGAGCACAAGGGGATAGTACACGTACATACATTTTCAAAGTACTTTGTTGAGCTACTGCACGACTCGATGTGCACATTTCAATGCTGGAGATACTACAGCATCCTGCAAGGGCAGTCTGCCTTACGTTCTCCTATAGTGACCCATAAACACAGCACAGATATTTCCCTTGTGATGCAAAAGGGGAGACAGCTGTTGAGTCAGAGGAATAGCTCCCCAGGCTGAGAAAAATTGACCACGGACACCTGCCTACAAGTGGCAGATGACTGAAGTTTGGGTAGTTATTCACAACGTCAACGGGCTTCAAATAATGTCAGCTTTAATAATCTGATGGAGAGGTAGCAAGGACCTGGCTTCCAAATAGAGAAATGCAGTTGCAAGTTTCTAACTGAACAGATGGGCTGTGGCATTGCCTGGCAGGGCTGTCACCAACAGCCGCTTTCTCCTTCCCTTCTGCAACATCATTTGCTGTTTTGCCCTTTCTCATAACTAGCGAGAGGCAGCCTTTGTCCTCCTCTCTGTATCTGCCCTTTCTCACACAGAGACTCTTCAAAAATGTTCTCTGTTCACGTTCTATCCAGAAATGTTTAACGTTTTTATTTACAGCCAAATCTGAAGGCAGCTCCTGTGGTGCACAAAGATTAAAAGAGAAGGCCTCTGCCTGGCCTGTTCCCTTAGCATGTAGTTCTGCATGCCACAGCTGTTCTCTGGCTAGTAACGTGCTCCTCTTCATTATACAAATCCTGACTAAAGATACACAACCTTGTAAAATCTTTCCAGGCCACTCAGAACATCACGCTACACCTGCAAACCTCTCTTCTCTACATCCACCATCGTAACAAACAAACCCTTCCATAATAAAATACATGTCCATCTTTTAAATGGAAGAATATCCACTAGGAAACCGCTTTGCTGAGAAGGAGCTCTAGACCTCTAGGCTTTCATTCATCCAGAGCTCCTACGACTGACAGACCGACTCAAGAACCACCACAGCTGGCAGCGCTGTGCTCAGCTGGGAGCTGCCGCACCGCCCCGGCTCCCCTCCGAGCTGGAAGGGCAGCGCTCCAGGACACACCGAACTGTTACAGCACCCGCTGGAAGTGAGAAAGATTCCCAGCTGGGTAGTGTCTTTAATGATGGGAACGCCATTTCAAAAGGATTAGGATGAGGCCAAGACTCAAATCCTCTTTCTCTGGTTTTCTTTTTTTTCTCCAGTCTTTTAAAAAATAAAGTACACTTCAAACCCCAGTGGTTAACACTTTCAGTTACTATCTATCCAGGCTAGATTTGAATTCAGTTAGGAAAAAAAACCCCAAACCTGAGCCTAGCACCAGTCTTTTCATCTTTTTTTTTTTTCTGTGTTCTTACTCTCTTAGTTTAATTTGCCCTATTACATCAGGGAACACAAGCACAATATTAAGTAATACTAGTTTTTTGGTAGGATTTTTACTGTGATTGCATTTCTAGAACACAGCAATTCAAAACGGCCCAGCTTAAAAGTGATTTCAGGTATTGTATCCTCCAGAGCTCTAAGATTCACACGTAGAGGACGTTATTTGACCCATATGTTTAAGTGGGTACAAATTTCGTCCATCGCACAAGTGAACGGTAGGAACTGTCTGTTCTGTACTGCGTACAATTCAGTATCCTTGTCACAAAGACTGTCTAGCTGCCAGCTAGACATGTGACATACAATCAACTCCACTTTACCTCCTACTTTCGGTCAGTAGTGTAGCTCCAAAGACCAGCAGTATGAGGAAAGTGTGACCAACTTTTACATATATACACACATATGCACGTGTACATCTACATGTGTATGTGCCTGCATATGCATATAAAAACATTACGCTTAAAAATCTGTATATCCTTACACGCATTACATGTATTTAATCTTTTACTTAAGAAAAAATATTAGGGTGAATTACATATTTACACATACTCAGAAAAGACCTCTGATGGGTTCTTTGCGGTTTATTTACTCCCATTACTACGCAACATGCTGAAATACACCACAAGCTGGAACAGGAACATCCCACAGGAACAGATTTAATCACTAGGGGAGTCAGAATTTGAACTCAGAACCTGCTGCGTGTATCTGTTAAGACTTCCTCAGACTGCACTACCTACAGAGTCTGTGTACCCTGCAAAGACAATACAACCCATTTCCTACTACCAATGTTTGTATCAAAGCCACAGTTTGTACTTACTTTTTCTTCCCATTTGAGATTGTCTATCTCAGGACAATTTAATCTTTTTGGGCACACACATATTTCAAAAAGCAGCTGTGTGACAGAATGAAGAATTTACGGCATCCTTCGCTGACTTCAACTGACTTGAAAATTAGTTCTGATTGCAGGACACATTTAAAAGGCTTAAAATACAAAGACAACGCCACTAGCAATTTTTTAAATCCAAACAAGTAATTTCAGTGGCACTTCTGCTGGAACTAGGAAAGAGAAAAATATACCTGCTAAGCCATTCTTGGAGATCTTCATTCTGCCTGCTATACCAATTTTAGAATCCATTTATTCCTTTCTTCCACTCTCCCTTCTGTCTGCCTATGGATCCAAACCTACGGACTGCCTTGCCCAAGATCTCACTCTCCATTCCCAAATTCCCTTTTATGTGCAATATCCTTAGGAAATGAGAGTTTCACAAGCAAAAAGATTTTCCTAAGCTACTTTCTCTGGATTTTCTGAGATATTATCGTTTATACGGTTCTGTCTTCCAGATGCCAGGGCCGAGCTTTGTTTTCTGTGCAGTGCACAGCACTGCACATGGTAGCAGAATGAAAACAGTGGATCATTCTAAAGATCCTATGGGCAGTTTTTCCGCCAAATTTTACTTCCTGTATGCTTTTGTCCTTACATAGCATCACTGAAAGAGAGGTCTGCTGCTAGTGACAAGTGTGTAACCTTATCTGTTCCACTGACTTCCATATTCTGAGGATACACACACTAAAAAAGATAACGAAATGGCCGCTAAAGGTCACCTGGTTAAGATCTTAATTTCCTAATTTTTCCAGTTTCAAACAGGAAGCAGCATGTGTGGTCAGGCGTCTCAGGCTCTCCCCAGGGGAAAGGTAGATATAAGAGAAATGTGACTTGCATAACATTAAGAAATGAATCAGCAACAAGTTTGGGAACAGAAACAAAACAGAAATGCTGACTCTTATCTTCCTGTTTTAATGACAATTTATTTCAGAAAGATGAGAATTAAGATAAAAAATTAATTTCTAAAAATTATTTATCCATTCTGGACAATTTTACTCTCAGAGATACAAATGGCTACTTTATTAATTGAATAAAAAGATCTCATAAAAATATTTTAAGAAAGTAGATATATATTTTCTTTAACTCTCAAAACATCTTTCCATGATTGGTACAAAACAAATACAAATACGTTTCTGTGTTAACCTAGAAAGTAAGTTGTGTGATGAAAAACAATCTGAAGCAAACGTAGTATTTTCTTTTCAGAATGCATGAAACATTTCAAGTAAGTCAGACATGACCTGCAAAAAAATAACTGGAAGAGTCCCTTACCTGCCGAGAGATGGAGCTGCTTGTCGAATCTGGCACCGCAGAAATAAGGTTGGCAGTGCTCTTTCTATGAACACTATTCATACCAGGCATTTTAGTGATTTTACAGGCTTTGCTACTAGAACTAGAGTTTTTACGTTTTTTTCCTTCTGATTTGTCAAAAGAAAGGGGTAGAGAAGACACTGCATTATGTGCTCCCAGGGAGTGGTCCCCTGAGTGGTGCACAAGAGAAGATACAGACAGATTAGAAGAGTCAATACTGCTTACTACCATGCTCATGTGTTTCACTGAGTCTGTGGAACTGCTTGATAAGGAAGTCCGTCCTGAGGGCTCCGATTTGGCACTGAGTGGGCTTGTTCCGTTATTTGTGTTGTGCACAGACATACTGTTATAGGAAGATGTAGCCTGATAGGAGTTCAAGGTTGAACTGGCGTTCAGGACACAGTTCTTTTTGTGGGACCCTGAAAATGAAGACGAGGAAGATGTCTGCAAAGATAATGAAGATGATGACGACGACGATGATGACGACTGTGGCTTTTTCTTTTTGTTACTTGAAGACTCATCACTCCGAGATGACAGGTCTTTCACTTTTGAGGATTTGCTGGTTTTTGTTTTGGATGGCTTATGGGATGGGGAAGGGATGACTGCTGGCACTGGTGACACAGCTGACGGCGCCTTAAAAGTTGAGTCCATGATACTTAGGCTGGCAGCCACATGAGGGAAAGCTGTAGTGTGTGACACAATGGAATTCGTATCTGAAGTTGTCACAAAGGCTGCATTGGATAACATGGCTGACGTCATTATGTAAGAAGAAGAAGTGATTCTTGAACTGATAGGTGTTGAAGGAATATACACCGCACTGGGGTTGCTGAAAGGTTGTAAGACTGACGCTGGAAAAGGAGTGGAGACATGTGCTGCTGGAGAAGGCATGGGACTATCTGCCGCAGGAGGGATCTTCCTAAATAGGGAAGGAAAAAACAACAAAAAAAGAGATTTAGATACATAAAAAATTCCATCCAAACAATGCAGATAGGAAAACAATTCTGGGATGGACCAACTTATCAAGGTAGGCAAACCTAGTTCATGCTAACCTTGGTTCCTATTCTACCAATCACATATATTTCAATATTCACAGTTCAAAACCGGCTCTGCATTCTATAACACCTTAAAAATGCTTTATTTGTGATTTTTTTTTCCTCTTTTTAAACTTGCAATTCCATTATGAGGTTCTTTGGGATTTAATTAAAAAAAAATAAATCCATAGCACATGTATTTTAATATTGTAAAGATTCGGGAAAGCTGGATTATGAAGTATATTTTCCTAAAAATTAATTTTGAATTAAATCTGTGAAGGCAGCAGAGACCTAACAGAAGTTGATTAGGTAAAGAACTACGCAGCGTCATTTCCCTATAAAATTCTGCCATGGCACAAGAGCCCTAAACGGTGTAACTCCGTTAAACCAGAACTGAGCTCCACTTCCACACAAGTGCCCCATATAGCAGTTACCTACGTAGTGTTTCAATTTAATAACTTTCTTACGAATTTAATTTCCTTTTTTCCTCTCCTATTTTGCCAAACAATTAAAAAATGCAAACAAAACCCCCGATGGTAGCATCTATAAACAATCCAGTCAATTGTTTCATTCATTGCATGTTTGGCTTGAACGTTCAAGTTGTGGAACAGTCTCCAGGTCAACCTAAACTCACAGGTTAGGTTTGGTGAGGGTAGTCTGGGGGGCTGTGCAGCACTTCATCACTGCCCTTAAAGAGAAAAGGAGGAAAGCTCGTCCTTTTCCACACTCAGTGCTGTTCCCAACGGCTCATTTGACAGCTGCTTAGATGGGATTAACTAGGTAAGTTATTGATTAATTTCACTGATCCTGAAAAAATTGACAAAATATTAAACAATGCTTGATAAGCTTTATACCTAGCTGTACACTGAGAAAAGAATCTAATAATATTACCTGTGAAATTAGCAGAATGCATTCAAATTCCTTTCTATTCAGCCATCATCTTGTATTATTTTATCTAGTTCAGTGTTAATAAAGAACCGGATTTCCATAATGTCTTTTGGAAAGTTATCATGTGAGCTTTTCTCATTATTTAGACTAAAATTTAATTCACAGTTAAATCCTATTTCTCTTTGTTAAGAAGCTGTACATCACCACAACTCTGGCCTTGCTATCCTCACTGCTGACACCTTTTCGGTTTTTAAAGGCTTACTCTTGCCCTCAAAGAAGTATGATAAAAGAGCAGCACTGGGTGTGCTGTTTTATCATAAATCAAATCCTAATTACAAGGGTTCTCTCCTGGTATTCTTCCTATGGAGCCTGTCAGACAGAACACTGTTTATGGCACAGTTACACAAGGGATTACACACAGTCCATGCCGCCAGAAATGAGGAAGCCCCAGTGCCTGTGACTTGCTACACAAACAACGCTGCTTATCAGATCTGTTCCTCAGTTTATTTCCAGAGAAGGGCCAATAATTCTTACCCGCCTCTAAAATACTTTGAGAACTAGGCAGAAAAAGTACTTTGTAAATGTTATTATCGTTCTCAAAACATGGCCTTGCATCCCTCAACCCTCTGTCTCAGCTGGAGCTGCACTAGCACCTGTTACAGAAGAACAGCTTTACGCATACCCCTGCTCGGGGAAGGCAGGAAAAGATGAGTCCCGAGGAGCGCTGAGGACAATAGAAGAATACAATAGGGGTTAAGCACCGTGAGCTTCCTGTGTTATACAGACAAGTAAGTATGGATGGAATTCATTAAAATATTAGAGATTATGTAGACAGCTAGAATTTGGGAAAACATTTACAATTGGATTTAGTGGGAGCAGGATGAGGCCCGTTTATTTCTTGTACCGTGTAACTACTATAGGGGTTATTTTTGGTTTTCGTCATAGTAGCAGTGCTAGCGACACATTTTCTCAGATGCCCAAGTTCCTTTTCTCCTGACAAACAAAGCCAGTAGATAACAAGTTTTAATCTTCCTATTTAAGGAAACCAAATCAGTTTTATTTGTGGGAGGTGACAGACACTAGTTAATAGCCAAATTTCCAAAGTAGAAGAGAGGGTCCCCTTGCAGATGAAGCGTGATCTGTCTCTAAACAGACGTGAACCTGGCCCTTTTATGGCAAACCCAACCATTTCCAAACTATGTCTCCCAGCACAGTGGCACTGTTATCAAGTTACCAGGTTAGTCAGACAAGCCAAGCTTTAGTGTTTCGAAAATATATTTAAATAAAACTCAAACCTTGTTTATCTAAGGGGTGGCATCCAATGAATATAACACAGTCCTGATAACAAACAGTGACATGAAACACTGCACTTTAGTGTCATTACATTGGAAGAAGAATGCACATTCTGTAGCAGAATACCCCCCCCAGTCAATCCTGTCTGCATTGGATAGGATCATGCATCTCCATGAGCTTTTCAAATTTTTATGCTTCTTTTTTAAGAATTAGCATCTTTTTTAGAAGTGCAGTCTATCCGAACGTATCTGTGTAGCCAAAGCCTACAGTGCTTGGAACTTGCATACGCGATACAGAGGTGCTTCAACACCAAATAATGATCAGAATTTTGAGACCCTAAAGCCAGTAAGGGCGCTAAGAACTAAAAAACTACCGTATTCCATTTTACGCACTGGCAAATGAGTTCCTTGTCTTATGACTCGAGTCTTACAGAGCAAAGTCTGAATGGGTGATATAAGTGCATGACACGGGTATGAAAATCTAGGCAAATTCTACCCTGTGTGTTATGAAACGATATGATATCAAAACATATCTCCAAGCCCAGAAAACACTGAGCTTTAATGCTTTTAAGTAATGTTAACAGAACTACTGAATTATTCCTCCCTAGATTCAGAGGGACTAAAATGTATGTCAGAAGAGGAGATTGTTCTGTTGTGCTGCAAATTCCTTAACAGAGGCCTTGTAATACAGAGGTAATTTTACAAATGCTTCCAACGGAGTGTTTAATTTAGAAGTTTTACAGAATTACAAATGTTCAACTACCCATCAAGTGTAAAAATGCTACTTACTTCCACATCTGTGAGTTCAAGTGTTTTTCTACCATGGAGTTTAGTGCGAATCGAAAATGGTCCCATCTTCTGTCAAAGACATAGTACCCTCTTCCCATTAAGCGACTGCCATATGAACAAAACTGAAAGAGAAGATATTTTAACATTGCTTGTAAAAAATATTTCTACATTATAAAATAATTATCAGTTACAGATCAAGGAACATCTCTGTCATTTGTATCCTGCATACAAACATCTTTAAAAAGGTGTTTTTCACTATCTGCAGCATAAATAGTTTTTGCACGATACATGAAACATGCACAATGTCTCAGCTTAGTGCAAAGCACACTTCACGCTTCACCAAGAGGTCAGTTTACTCTCAGGTACCTGTGTGTCACAGGGAAAGAACAGAAACGCTGAAGCACTGTTAAAGAAGCAGTTCTGGCTAATGATGCTCTTACTGCCTTAGAAAGACAGTTACGCCGTTCCATGCACATTAGATCTCGTAACTGTGTAACAGGAATAAAAATATAATGGCAGAGGAAAAAGGTGCAGTGGGAGCATCTTTAGTATCTATTTCATAAACAAACAAACCAGTGACATTTCAGTAAAAAAATAAATTCTCTTCCATGGCACCTGTGCTACACGAAAACACCGGATACAATCTTCACAGTGTATGAAAATCACCTAGAGGAGTAGTAAATATTTTGAGAATTCTGCAGAGCTCAGGAGTACTTGCACCACTTCCTCTGGAGAATTTCCTGCAAAGTCCTACTACACTGAAACAGCATGATCAGGAATCTACCCTTTCTTCAGTTCTGTCTTACTGATCTCACATTATGTAGAGAAGCACCGCAACACCTATTTGTGGGAGAGGAACCTGTTATAAATCATCCACAGGAAATAAGACAACTCTCCATCAGGCAGGGACCAAGTCACATCAATTCTGGCTGAGAGCAGAAGCTACTGATGCCAGAGAAAAGCATCTGTCCAAATTACTTTTCAGTTTAATGGACAGTGAGTGGTGACTGTAACTGTTTATCGTAAGTCTGTTTCATGACAAGGTTAAACAGGTTAATTAAAACCAGATAAGTTGATAAACTAGCCTCACCTCCCAGTGATACAGATCAGCTACCACTAAGAAGTCATTTAAGAAGCTACTGCCTTTCCCATCTTAATTACTACCACCTAGCTGGGAGAGGGATCACATAAGGAAAACAATCCAGTTCAATGTGAAATTTAGCAAGTTAGCACGAACGGTGCTGAAGGTGATTGATACCATCTTTTCTGACTTCACCTTGATATGGACTAAGAACAGTTGCACTGTTAGTAACTACTTCAGTTGAGAGATGCTAAGATTTCAACTACCAGATGAGTCAGTGGGATTTGCCTTGAAACAGAACTAGGATCCGAAACCAAAACAGCTATTGACTGGCTGCGCTTAGATTATTTTTTAGACTGTGTGGACACACATGCAGTGAGCCTTTAAATTCATGAAGAAGCAGGCAGCAAAAATGAAGTCAAATACAAAAGTACCAAGGAAGCAGGAGGTTACTGCATCTCATGGTACTATATGGACTAATAATTCTTATTTTCTGTGTAAGAACCAAACACAGAATTTCATCTGGCAGTCATTTTATGTGCAGCTCATACTTGTTCCTGGTGTCTGGCAGTAATAAGTTCTCCTTTGCTCTAGGCAATACAGACAATGCTACAGTTATCACAGTATTTGTTTTACCCTGCATATCACATGGAACACACATAAGTGAAGTCTTCATTAATTTTATTCCTTGGCTCAATTTTGGTGAGAACCAACAGCTTAGAAGTTCAAGAGTTCTCCCATTGCTTCTTGATTTGTGCAATGTAAACAAATTCATGCTGCAGAGATAACGCCACAAGGCAGTTTTTACTACTAACAATACAATTTCTCACTAACATGGGAGAGAGACAAAAACAGGTGCCAGAGAAGCACACACTTAAGCCACCAGCAGAGCAGATGGGCTATGCCGTGCTCCAGACTTTCCATTTTTAGATAAATGAAGCAATAGCTTCTAAGTCCACATACACTCACATAAATTGTATTTAATTATGGCTTCAAACCAGACTACAAAAATCAATGAAGCACTGCAATAGCCCTTTGCTGCTGTATGATTTTCAGAGCAAGGTCCAGTTTTGTAAGAACGATGACAGCAAAGAGACTATCTGTTCATGTCACATTTAAAACAACGCAACCTTCCTCAGTTTAGCAGAATGACACTCGAACTGCAGTCTGCTGAGAGGAAAATCTAAAACTAGAACTTTCAATATTCTGCTGCTCATCTTGTCCTGCAACCTGCTTGTCACATGCACTGACCAGTCTTCTCCTCTTACCTTATCCCATCCATACCATTTTCTGTTAAATGTATTTGTTCTCTTTAGAATACACTTTTCAGAATGTAAAGTCCTCATTCCTTACATTTTTACTAAATTACATATTTTTTCTCCCCTCTCTAATTATATAAGAATAATGGCGATGCACACCAGAGACAGACACATACCCCAAGAGGTCTGGGATGGTGTCCAGAAAAATGACAGTCTAATTTCTCAGATTCTTCAGCTCCATCCGCTTCTCCTTCATCACTGGACAATCTGCTTGTTAAATCTCCTCCCATGGAAGGCAGTGGCAGTTCTGGTACGTACCCACTGTGGTTTGAGGAACTGTTGCTGTTTATGCTATTTGCAGATGATGGTCTAGAAGGAGAATAAACATTTAAATCATCTGTGCTCAAAGGCTCTGCAAACCTACCTGCTGGAGTGTCGTTCTTTAACCCCAGCTGGCAACTAAGCACCAGCACACAGAGTCAAGGATCAAAGTAAATTATACCAGAAATGATCACATAAAGAAGAACAGTAAACGATACAGAATAGCTGACGTTTGGGCTTGTCAGAAATACAATTATGGGTTATCATCAAGTTTGTGTTGGCAGAAGCACCTTTGTATTGCCTGAACTTTTAAATTTGCCATGAAGTCGAGTTTCAGATCTTGAGAGAGGCAAAGTATATTAAAAATGCAAACAAAAATCAGATGTGTAAAATCTTCTTACATTGCACCATTACTCTGCTACTTGATTAATCTCAAGGGTCCATTTATGAAATTTTATTTCATACCAAAATCCTATTGAAATTAGCGTACTAAATATAGTAGGAGTGTTTGGCTGACACCCTCTACACCTAGATTAGTAAGTGAAGTAACTGGGAGGACCTCTTACAGCATGTACGTTTTCTTTATCTTTGTCTAAAATCCAATTAAAAAAACGGGAATGTCTTTGCCCCACAAGGCACGATGGTGCCTTGCCTTTCAAAAGTAGCCTCGAAGCAAATTAAAGCGGGGATGGAAAAGGATTCTCAGTTACAGCCTGTACAGCCAAGTATGTATGTGGACCTCTGAGGCTGGAGCAGATGTCCGTGTTGAGCAAAATCTGAAGATGATCTTCTTGATCTTGTGAATTTATGCTATCGGGACACAGCTGTCACTAAGGCCGTGGACAGGTGCTGCCTTTTGAAGCGAGCAGGGACTGCTCACCAGTGTCCATCAGCTAGAAGTAACGGCTGCAGTTGCTGCTGCAAGGGATAGATTGTGCCAGTGCACAGCCTCCAGGAAAAGTCAGGCGGGTCAAGCCAAGTCATCAGCAGAGAAACCAGTGAGCTTTGCCTCAGCAGAGCTGGGAGCGCTCACATAACCTCTTCCAGCAGCCGCGCTGCAGGCTCGCTGGCTGCCAGCAGAGAGGTAGCAAGGCCTTCCCCTGGCACGGCTGCTCGCGACGACAGGCAGGCCGACAGAACAGAGGCACTGCAGCAGAAACAGCAGCGTGGATCGTCCAGACACCACATGTGACTGCTAAAATCCTCCTCCTCATGTACCACTGCCTTTGCCATTTCTTCAGCTGACTCTCACTCAATCCATTCCCATTTCGCTGCTTTGACTGTAACACCTACAAAAAGCGACGTCTGCCTGCCCTGCACTCCTCTCTGTAAGGACTGTGTAAGGTCACGTCTTTTACAAGAAGTGTATTTGTATAAATATGGTCACTTCTTTTTCAAGAAGTGCCATTATATAAATAAAACTTCACGATGACTTGATGAACACAGAAAACATTGGAAATGGCTGTCTCTGTAAGACTTCAGATAGCAAATACACCAAATCTCTCTTTGAAATAGAGACTGTCTTAGCACAAAAGCCCCAAATAGGCACCCAATCCTGACCGAGGCTTCTGCAAAGAAATATGAACAAGCCCAACTCCTTCAGCTCTAGCTATTCCAGCCAAATCTAGTTCTAAAAAAACCCCAAACAAACAAAACATACGGGAAGTTTGCCAGAGGATAATTACAATTTAGTAGATCAAATACCTTAAACTAGTTTTCTAAAGGGATGTCTTTAGAAATTTGCATTGTCTTTCTGAAGACAGTTTCTGTGCTTTCTAAGAAAAATCTTCAAAATGAGGAAAGACACGCTATGGACATCAAATCAATAGTTTTAAATAGTTTTAAGAATTAGCAGCTGACATTGTCATTTACACGGAATAACACCTTTTTTTTACAAGACATTCCATTAATGTAATTGGTGAAGTACTTGCAGAGAAATATTCTACATAAACGTGCAACCGATACCTGATTCATGTAAACATACTTTTATTCCCAAATGTGCCAGGATGCCTTGAACATAAACCCACCTATTACTGGCCGTTCTAGCCAAAAGATGCAGTTAGCCCCAGATTCTGAGCCGAGGGTGGACGCTGCTCCTTACCTCATTCCCAACCAGACCACAGGCTACCACAGACAGAACTAGGTTAATATAAGCAGAACCTATCTGTTACTGCAAGCAGAAACATGCTTTAGCATGCAACAGCCTAAACAAGTACCGAATGCTTATAAAGTAAGGGTATGAAAGCCTAAGTAATCTCTTACAGCACCTTCGGAACGCAGCATTCCGCACTGGCGAATCACTTACCTTGGAAGTACAGAATTTGGTGGTCTGGATTTTGCAGGAGATGTTACTTTAGATTCTTGCCCAGAGTTCACTGAAGATCCTGCCAGAGAGTCTTGTGCTGGTGTGGGCTGGCTCTGATAGCTTTCCCTTGCAGATGGTGGATGCTCTTTGTCTTTTGCAACTTCTTTTTCCCTGGATCGAGCTTTGTGTTCAGCTAGAAGGATGTCAAACTGTTTTTTACGGCCTGGAACTGCTCGTCGATGATTAAGTGAATGAGTCTAAAAATAGGGTGGTTAAAAAGCATTTGTGTGTGCATGACATTGTTTATGAGTCCTCTATACTTGCGATACACCACAACTCTAAAAGATAAAATCTACTTCAAACAACTTTAGCCACAGTTATGGAAATAAAGCTGTTATTCCACATTATCTTTGATAATTTATGAAGAAATTCTTAAGAAATGCCAACATCAAGGCTAAAATTACTTTTTGCAACAATTTTCACACAATAGAGTCTATTGACTTACCTTTTCCAAGACAGAAAATGTAATTCCAAGAATTTTAAAATATTAAGAAGTAATATCACTGTAGCTCCTAGCTTACAATGAAAAATTGATTTCGTTGGATTGAAAAATGTGAATATATTTTAAAGCTAATTTAACTGATCATCTCTACTGACAGGCAGCACGTACACATACAAATGTTCACTATAAATGTCTTGCATTGCTCTACCTTTTGACATGAGACTTACTACTATCACAAGGGCAGCCTCCAAGTAATTTATTATACAAAAAATTGTTCATTTTTTTACAAAAAATCGACTATGCTTTAACATTGTTGCACACATGAACCAAAAAAAGAGCATTTAAAAGAACACTTGTGCTTCTACATGAAACATTAATGCTTTCTGCATAACAAAATGACAAGAACAAAAAAATCTTTTTAGAAATATCAGTGGAATAATGCAGATGCTCTGATTCAAAGAAACAGAATTACTCAAAAGAATTACCTGAAGACAGCGTCTGAATACCATACCCATTGTCTGTAAGACAGGAGCAGGTATGACCTCTCAAACTACTGTGGTAGGATTTAAACTATAACAAAGCATCTGATATTTTATCTTCTAAGAAAAATACCTTGCAGGTGAGCGATCTTGTGCAAGGTTTCTTTGTTTCAGGATCCAGTACTCCACAGTGTTTATTTGGGTCAAATTCTCTTTCTGTTTGATGGGGGGTGGGTAGAAAAAGGAGAAAAAAAAAAGATTATTACAGAAATGTTAACGAGAGTAGCTACAAATTTTGCCTGATAAAACTTAATTCAACTAGGCTCACCCTGAACAACTGATCTCGACCCCAGCACCCCATAACCATGCCACGTGCATCACTCATACAGTTGTGCGGGTTTTTTTGTCCTGTTTCCAACTCTTTAGAGCAGGATTTCAGTCACAGACTTCATGGAAATAAGTCTGCTTACAGAGCTGTACTCAACAGAGCGCGAGTGGCTCAAACACGGGACCGAGCCAAATACCCACGAGTTCAGTCCCCTCACCAACGCTGGCTGCCCCTGGGGCCCTGAAATGCAGCATTTGAGCCTGGCCAAGACACATACAGAAGAATATCACAAGTGCATTGAACAACGCTGCTCTGACATACTCAGAAACTCTGAAAAAGAACCCACGATGTCTCAAAAGTAAATGCAAGATTACTAGTAGCTTTTTAGAAATAAGAGGTATCTAAATCTGTCCCCTAAACCAGTGTAAAAATAACGTGTATGTTGGTTCTTGTTTCCCTAAGTGAAGGGAGGTGTGGGGTTCAGTTTGCAGATTATGAAAAGAAGGCATTTACATGAGTCCTACTGAGGATCAACATTAAAAGTGCATTCATATTTAATATGCTGTATTTGCATATTTAATTTTCATTAATATTTTAGTATTTATATACCACAGATAGCATCACCTCCTTTAGGTTACGTTATTATATAGTTTCAGGGTTTGCACTACAGAGCTGCAACAAAACGATGGGGACGCATTTTTTGGTTTATGCTACCAAAAAAATCTCCCGTTATCTTTATATACCTTGACATCGTATGTTTTAATTGGCAGGCTGGTTTGCTTTTGTTAGATAGTGGAATATAAAGTATTTGCCAAAACGTATTTTAACTATACAGTGAAGTTACATTCAGATAAAAGAAACATCCTGTTCTCAAACACAGCATTCAATCTGAGGATCTGAAAATCCTTTATAAACAAACAAATCAGAGCTCAGATGAAGACAGCAATTCACAGCGATGTGTCAATGTTATGACAGCATCACAGCACGTACAACAGCTGGAAGAAGAAACACGAGGCCAAGCAGCCTATGTTAGACAACAACTGTCATCCCCAATTACTAGCAGTTTTACGTGTTCTGTGATACGGACTTAGAAATGATAAAGCAAACACTAAATGGTTTTGTTACCGACCTATTAGTAGAGACACACCAAAGAGAGAGCTTGGAAAAGCAGTTGGCACTCTTTTTTTTGGTTAAAAAAGGGACTGTGATCTGGTCACAAGTACTTGTAGTTTCTGTGGCCTTTACAGCACAACAGAAATAGAAATGTAGCTGTGCATGACTCAATCTAATAAACACTTCCTTCTACTTAATGGATGAAAGTGCATGTTCGTGAACTAAAGGAGTTAATTACTCCTGGTTTTTGAGTGTATGATGTTCCTATCACAGTTCCCTGAATCACCCACCTAAAAACATTAATGCAAATTAAAAAACAAACTCTATAGACTATACAGACCTACAAGTATGCCTTCAAATGAAAATCCCTGAGGCAACCATAAGGCTGTGGATCGTGTTCTTAAAGTGACCAAGTGAGGACTGTTTTGGACCAACATGGAAATACACCTCAAAAATCAAAATCATCCAGGTTGCTACTTGTCAGTAAGTGTCCCAACTAAGCAGCACTCACAGCAAAGTTAGTTATTAGGAAAATGAAGAGAGGTAAAAATCAACATAGGGAATTATAGTCAGAAAAAGAGGAAGCCTCTGCCAGCTACCAAACAACAAAATAACATGCTTTCCCTGAGGAACAGAAAACACACGAACAGGGAACCACTTCTCCTGGCTGAAGCCTGTGGGGCTGTTTCAGAGAAATCATGAACATCTAAGTGCCAGCTACAGACATGCCTGGTTTGGGCAACACATTAAATGAAGATTATCACCTTCTTATCGATACTGAAATGCAGCTTCTGACTCCCTCTGTATTCGGAAACGTGCAGTGTGAGAACCCCTTGATTCCTGTGCACAGCTTCAGAAAGCTGTTTCTCGAGAATGGATCCCACTTCATCATGTTCAGTGGATAAAGAGTATTCCTTATAACCTCACCAAAAGAAGAGGACAAATCTGAATTGTCTCAAGCTCCTGTTTGCAACACAACAGATAACTCTTGGTGTAAACTGGGCATCTGCATTCTTTCACTTCACTCCAGAGAGAACAAGAACTAAGGAAGATTTAGGAAGAAAATACTTTTTTTTCCCAGTTTGCTCCTAGGGAGCACTGATCCACTTGTGCTGGGCAGCTAGAGACTGTCTTTTGTGGTTCCACAAGCTGCTTCCCCTCTCTCACTGACAACAGCGCTCCTGAAAAGAAGGCAGGTTCATTCATCACCCAAACAACCACCAGCTCTCTGCAAAGAAAAAGACGAACTTCAGCCACAGTCAGGAAAATGGTGTGAGAGAGAGTGAAGGTTGCTAAAAAGGAAAGAAAACGGATGTAAACTGGCCAGACCTATTAAGGAGCTTCAAAAATTAACAGCTCTACAGTTCCACAGCAGCGGACTGAGGGAAACCTAAATCCCCTTCCCACTGTCTCATTCTTTTAATGTGAAATGAATGAAATTTATGGGATATCTAAAATAATAACCTCATTGACCTTCCAAGATCTTTTCCTCAGCCTTTCTACAGTCCTGTATAATAATGGAGAAGAATCCATCATAGTGACACACAATCTACAGGCAATTCTTCTACAGTGCTCTCAGGACTTCTCCTATTTGCATCATCACTAAATTACCGTGTTGCCGCATCGGTACATGAGGCAGTGGAAGCAAGACTGAGCAGATTCTAAATCTGACAATGACAGAGGACCTTTAACAAAAGGATCAATGCTGTGGATTTGTTAACCATATAAAAGCAAACTAATGCCCATCGGAGGGCTCAGACAGTCCCGTGCAGAGATTTCCACCCGCAAAACGTTCCCTAGCCTAAAAGACACTACAAATGACAGCTTAGAGACAGAATGGTGATGGAGTCACCTCCACAGAAAAAGCCAGCAAGCTGAGGGGAACAAATAATGCTCCTTTATGAACACATTTCAGCAAGCACTTGTACAAAAAAGGCACAATTATTACCTACGACCCTGTGGTGGTACAAAGTGACATGAGGAAAACAAGTATCTCATACAGTATCAGTTTCCATAGTCCAAGTAGGAATTCAGAATTGATTAGCTAAATTAAGCATCTAAACCATTAAAAGAAGTAATAGGTTAAAAGAGACCAATATTTTAAATTAATGGCAAAATACAGAGAGTTTTTATTACAATAACAATTGATTCTCAGCAAGTGAAAGGTAAGGTTTAAAAGCCTAATCATCTACTTTCTCATAATATTTTTTCGTTCTGTGGAACGCTAGAAATGAACAACGTTCTGTTTTCTTATACGCCACCTTTAACTAGTTAAGAAAGCAATCGCCGTACCGAATGCTTTAAGGCAGTGGCGTTGTTCCATACCCCACACAGCCCCAGCAAACACCTCGCACTGGGCTGGAACCAAGCCAAGGTAGCAGTACCACCGGCTAACCGCCAAGTTTGAGAAAATGAAAAAAATAAACCTGATATTCAGTCAAGAAATAGGGCACTCTCATTAACTGGAAATGAAGGCATTTATCTCGTACAACTTATACTTGGTTCATAACTAGTGCACATTTAGAAAGCATGTGAACCAACTTTCTGCCAAACTGACGATCTAGTGCGGATCGTGCTGCCATTAGCAAAATTAGCCTTTCAGTACACACAAGAAGCTCCTGCTCGAATCACAGAGCACTGCCAGCTGATGAATAGACCCTGCACAGCTTCTGAAGCGGTAAACTTGAGTCAGTTACTTTTGCTTTAAACAAACAAACAAATCCTTCAAAACACTTTGTTTCCTTTCACTCAGAACAAAAAATATATTTTCAGCTTTAGGGGGCAAATTCTGTACTCGCTGCCCAACAGCTGGCATGAGTCCCCTGGGGGTCACCATACAAAATAATTTTTCCTCCCAGTGGATGGCAACCTTTTTAATGGAGCCTCTGCTCTCTCACGATAGGGTGTTCTGTGCTTCGGTGGCAGATTTGCATGGGCATCTGCACTCTCAGTACTGCCCTGCCTAAGGCTTTCCAGAGGCATTTCCACATCTAACGTCACTCCCTCAACCCCACCGTCCTGTGTGTCTGAGAAAGATCAAGATCTCCCCCACTACAAACGTCTTCACCCATGTGTGGATCACTGGAGGGGAGGGGTGGAGGGGAGTTATGACTTTTAAGATTTTCCCAGCATTTCCCGTATCTTCTTAGAATTTTCTAGTAATTAAAACCAAGAAAGAAGATTCTTTAAAAAAACAAATCACACCTTGGTGGATAATCCAATGCCTTAAACCTGTTCAACTTGATCATAACTATACTGAAGTCATCCCAACCAAGTCACATCTTCTTTTGTTGTAAACAGACCCAAATTACATACTGGCTTGAGGAAGCCGCCTGCCTTTCTGTTTTAATGAGTTTACTTCCTTAAAATTTTACATTTGGCCTGTTGATCCGTTGAGAAATGCATTAAGCACTCCTAATTTCAGACGAAACAGCGTACGCACTTTGAAAATATTTCACACATGCTAAGAGTGTGGAAGCTTGCTTTCTCATTTGTGCAAACTGGAATCTTGCAGTAAAAAAACCAAACCAAAACTAGGCTACCCCATTCTATTAGTACATTATATATCTGAGCTACAGAAATATTACTGAAGACAGACTACCTCAAAAGATGAACTACAACATCACTCACCTGAAAGTCTTTTGTAAGGCTTGTTACTGCTTTTAGTGCCATTTTGGTGTTTCTTGTCTATCGATGGAGCTACAATTGCTTTGCCGTTCAGAATCTTTTCTGGCGACGGTGACACTGACTTGGATGTCAAACCAGATTTAACCAGAGTTGGAGCAGGTATGGTGGATGAAGAGGCTGAGGAGGAGGTGATGGTGGTAGTGGTTGCAGAATTCATTTTGACATTGGCACCATCTGCCTTCACTAGGTTAGGAATTTTCTCTAGACTGACTACTGGAACGGGAACGCTGCAAAACCAAAGAAAAATCTTCAAGTTGTATTTTCTGTATCAAAGATCTACAGTTACTTAATCCCCTTCCACAGATACAAGATTTTTGATGCAAGTGATGCATCATCTTCAGACCAGACTAAAATAAAATACTTAGTACCATCACTGACTATTTTTGTTCAATCAAAGTTTAACAAAACCAGGCATCTGTAAAGATCGGCAATATAGAGAATTAGGAAAATGAACCTTTGTATTATCTTTTTTTTTTAGATTCAATCCCCTACTATTCATAAACAAAATAAGTCTTTGCTACTAAGCAAAACATACCCTCTTACATATACGGCCTCATGCCTTGAGCACAAGCACATATCACATGTGTATGCTGCACTAAACTCACCATAATGAAATAGTTTGCTAACACTATTGATATTTCTAAACAAACACCAAAATAATTCACTTGCTCAGTTGTGTCTGAATGACACACAAGTTCTTGAAACAAGGAGAAAAGAGATTTTAAGCACAGAAATTGTAGCAGTATTCCCTTTAAAGTATTAAAATTCTTGATGAAATAAGCATTACTAATACATATATTTTAATAAAATCTTAGGAACTTAAAAATAAAAATTCTCAATATAATTATTAGCTTGGTTGTCCCCTTTCAGAATAAAGTCTGCAGTAACTAACTTCTCCTAACTTAGGTACCATCACAGCATGCTTGTGACACTAACAATTGTTACCTTCTCAATTTGCCAGTAAAAAAGATTGCGACACGTGAATTTCAATTCCAACATTATTTTAACACTTCTGGCTCCTATTTGTACCAAGAAATACCCAGCAACAACTGCTGCTTTTCACCTACACAGCTCCAAAATTGGATGTCTTGTGACTACCAATTAAGATAAAATGTATCTAAACTATGCACCCCTCCTTACTGAAACAAACATGGAGAAAAACAAAATTAATTAAAACCCCCTAAATTTTCAGTACTTTAAGCCCAGGTTTCATTGGAAGCTGCAAATAAAAGTATCTCTCTTATTCAGTTCTTCTTCCCATACACTTCCTGAAGAGTTGCTTTTGCCAACAGTTGACTCTCTGCCCTGTCAGCAAATTCACACACGGATCCTGCAAAAATGATGATCTTCAGACTACCATTCCACACTGAGCAAACAGAAGAAACACAAGTTTTCTTAAATACAAATGCAACGGTGGTGCTTAAAAGGTAAAACGAATTCGTGACCTAGAAGCAGTCTCCGTGACAGTATTCCTATCTTTTCCTTTCTGAATTGCACAGAACTCAGCTAACCTCTGTAATCTGAATCCCCAGCATAAAGGTGAGAGTAGAGGAGGCTATCCCACACAGAAAAACTTCTTAAAACTCAGGGATTCTTTCACCTATTAGTACCTTAAAGGTTTTACTTGATGTACACGGTTAGAGGTAAAATGAAACTTATTAACAAAGAGTGAAATGCCTCCTTAGCAAACTGTGCTCAAAAGAACAATCTGTAATTTTGCATGGCAGTGCTGAGCTTCTACAAGCGCATTACTCATCTGACGTTTGTTAAACACGCAATGGCTGTTAAATCAGGACATATTCTGAAGTACGCAGGCATGCTGCAGTCCAGGTGAGCAGAGTTTCTTGCCACAGGCCACACTGTTGTCAGTGGCCCAAAACAGGCCACAGTCTGCACATCCCTGTACGGTCTGGGGCTTCCTCCCATTCACAGCTCTCATGTAATTCCAGTCCTTTGTGTCTGAAAAACGGCACCTTTGCTGCACTCTTCCTACGGAAGGAATGGTTTAGCAGGTGTGCGGTTTCTACAATTAGCAAAAGAGGACTTTGAGATGGCATTCTCCACAGGACACCCCTTGGAAACATCGGAAGCAGAGTCCAAAATAACCCAAGTCTTGACCTTTCTGCGCTACTACAGAACCTCTGTTTCTCTGTAGCTGCTGAATGTGACAAGGAGAAAGTGCAGCCCGTGTGGCTGGGACAGACTCTCCCACGCTGGAAAGCTGTTAGTCTTTGTCCTAAGGATATTTTAACACAGAAAAATGTACAACCCTCAATATAAGCAGTATGTATATAAATAAAAGGACAATTTAGACACCAAGACATTTCTGGAGCTGGAATTAAATTATATGAAACTTCCATGTTCTGTGGTACCATAAACACAGCAGTCAGAAGACAGATCCCTCTGCACTAAAATGTATCAGCGCTGGCCAGAAACTAGGCAAAAAAAAAAGTCACTTATTCACAAACCCAGAATTGCATTAAGTAGTTCAGTGAGTGCAACACGAAGCTACGAAAGACAGGATTTGATCCTCTACTTTTTTAAACTGCTCTGAGTTTATTAAATGACAGACAAAAATTATAATGTCTCAGGGTAGGAATTAGGTTTTTTGCTTTAAAACAGATGGCAATTACATTTTCTGAAACGGGAGAATTTTTTAAATTCTAGATCAAGTAGTTCTACTATGAAAACTATGTAAAAACATATTCTTCATGCCCAGTTTCTAAGATCTATCCTAATTCAAGGTACTGATACACAGTGAAGTGGTCAAGTGTATTTCCTGGTCCAGTAGTAAAATATGGTTAATAAATACGAAAAAATGTTTCTCTGTTTTGCAACACTCAGAACCTCAAATCCTAGGGCACATACAGCTGGATCACTGCAATAATGATAAAATCCCAGAGGAAGGAATGTTTTTGCTTAGTTTTGTTACAGAGCAACAAGTCAACCTTCATTATGCATTTCATTGGAATGTAGAAGACAAAAGAAAAGTACTCCAGTATTTGAAGACACACATTCTACAGGACTCCTGGCAGTCTACAGTACATTATTTGAGATTTTAGAAGCTATAGATGGTAATTTAATTTTTATTTTTTAATTTTTTTTACATATAAGTGGTTACTGCATTCAACATTAAGGAGCTCTAGTTTTATCTTAGCATAACACACAAAGGTGAATTGATAACCAAACAGCAAACTGGAAGTTGCACAGGACCTGTGACCATGGTCAACCAGTAAGGATTAAAAGGTAAATAAATCACAAATGCTTATATTTATATTTGGTGGTTAAAGAGAGTTCCTTTCCAAACTGAGGGGTTTTGAGTGAAAACTGAGGTTTTAAACAAGGATTTAAATCTTATTTACTGTATCTTTAAAAGAATTTTTAAATGAAAAGCCATCTGAGATTTATTAAAGACAACTGCTGAAAAGGACAATTATTAAAAGAACATGCAGCAAACGTAAAGACCGAGGAAGGGCACATGACAATCATTAAGAATGAGAAAAATGGGAGTTCAGACAATTGCCAAAGATAGGTGAGAAAAATCTGTATTCAGTAAAGACAACGTTACCCTTTTTAACAAAAGAAATTCTGGTAGTAGTAGTATCTACCTAAAGGACAGGAAAAGTTACTAGCATGCAAAAATGACAGAAACATTCAGTATTTCTTCTCTACTAAGAAGGAAGCTTGATAACATTCTCCGATCAGATAAAAATATTTTCCAATTCCCTCAGTAAGTGTGAAGTGTCAGCTAAAAACAATGGTTTTTTTTTTTTTTAAACATATGCAAATCTGGATAATGTGGCCATGAGTTCTAGAACAGTTGGAGAGATATTTGATCTCACCATATTAATTTCTAATTGAATCTTGGAATACTTGCCCAGAGAAGCTAGCTGAGTGCTGCTATTGCATCCACACTGAAATCCCAAACCAGAGTGGCTTGGAAGAAATAATGGAAAAGCTAATAACACAAACTGATAAACAATTAGTTCACAAGGTTTTGCTGAAAATTGGATCTTGGCAAAGAAACCTGGTTTCACTTCTCGACGAGGTTACCAGTTAAGCTGACAAAGACAACTGTGAAAATGTTCTGACTTTTGAAAGGCATTATAAAACGCAGGTAAGAACAGTTTAAAATCAGATGTTAAACAACATAAAATTAAAACCTAGGTTTTCAGAGATTTATGATTCAACAAGGGTGCTTTCCAGGGGGATGTTTTAGCCATCATTACTAAGTCTGACATAACTGAGAAATTCACTGGTCTTTAGAAATAAATATAAGATTACTGGCGATAACATTTGCTGATGGAATCAGGAAAAGTAATGAACAGACAAAAGCAGTTCTAAAAAGCAGCATGGAGCGTTTGGTGAAGTTCACTAATTCAAAAAGATATTTTAATACAAGCAAAAGTCAAGTTACAGATGAAATAAGCTATTCGGTCTGCACTGGAACATAGTGACAGAAATATTTAGTGGTTACAGTGGCTAAGCAATATGAGCTTTTATTGCATTGTTGTACTTTCATTAAAAAAGGGATATGGCAAATGAGAATAAGAAGCAAATTTAGTTTTGACACGTCCCTGCTTATACTGATACTGGAATACGGCTTCCAGTGTTGGTGACCAGTGGTTCAATACCAACGTTGATGAATGAGAAGGGAACTCAAAAAAGGCTACAAAAATATCTGAGGGCTATACAAAGTGCTTGATCATGACAGGCTTCAAAAACTTACTCTCTTTTTTAAGATAAATTAACTGATTTCCTTCTGCTTTCTTACGTTCCTGGTCAGGCAGTTGGACAAGGTGACCGCCTTAGGTCCCCTCCAACTGAAATTACTCTTTCCTATCTTATTCTATCCCATCCTCACTACTGCTTTGGCAGAATCTGCGGCAAACTCCCGAAACAAGAGTGAATTTCCTTCCTAAGTATCTTGTGTCAATTTTTCCAGATCCAAGCCATTGCTTGTCACTGTCACTCCCAAGTAAGAAAAAAAACTGTAGTGTGTCACAACACTCCTCATACCTGGAGCTCCTTATTACCTCTCTTTTGCTTTCCTCAGGCTTTAAATTTTTTTTTTCCTTGCTGTTATGTAATTTTGCTGAGGTTTTTCTTTGGTCATTCATAATTATATTAATTCTAAAATCTCAGCCACCCATTCAACTCTTCTCAAATTTGTGAGAAAAGAAATGCACAAACATTTCAAAACATAAACCCTTGCTCTATTCTGCATTGCTGGGATTGCCTCTACAACGTAACAAAGTATTTGTGAGTTAGTGTTGGAGCACGAGGTCCACGTTAACTCTGCTGAATTTTGGTTCCAATTCCAGGCTGCATTAGGAATATCCTTAAATCTTGACTAGCTTCACTTTCTCAACCCCAATATGAATAATGGTTATTCCTAAAGCAAAGAAATAAAGACTAAGAGACGATTTTGAAAAGCGACATTATAAATTTTAAATGATTGCCCACAGATACACCTTTGTGATCCTATTTCTGTGTACAGGTAGAGCGTCAGTTTTCTACATGTTGATGAAAGCCACATTATTTCCATCTCATTTTCTTCATTTTCAGAACTTCTGGCAGGCAATGTCTAATCCTTGCGGAGGGAGGTCAAGGAGACTTGCTTCAGTGGTATCTCATGGCTAGCTTACTTTAACACTTTACCCCAATTTTACACTGCCTCAGGATCACAGAGGGGTGGGAATGAACACCCTGTAGCATTACAGCACCAAATCCTCCATGGCAGGGCTCAGAAGCTGGGCTGGGGCACGGCAAGCGAGAGGCAACCTTTGGGCAGGTCAGCAGTGAGGGAGAGAGCTCCTGGCCGCAGAAATGCCTTCTATAAAGGCTGAGTATCTGGGTTATTCTTATTAATTATGATCATTTGTTCATTATTATTGGTATTACTACCAATCATCTTTCGCTTTGCCGCCTTCTCTCTGTTTTCTACCCTTTTGCTGTACACCTCTTACCAGCTCAACTGCGAGCCTCAGAAGGTGATGGTTTACATTTCTCCCATGTGCAGTGCAGCAGTGCTCCAGCACGGCTCCAGTCTCTAAGCACTGCTGTATTAATAGCAACGAAGTTAGAGAGATACATGGGAGAGAACTCAGAGCTGACAGATATTTCTGGATGATGTATTCACAATAATCCTTCATATTCCAACTACAAGAAGGGAAGTATTAAAACAGTGGCTACAAAAATGAAACCGTTCCAGATCTCTTTCATCTGATCATTCTGATGGCGCTTTTTAAAGCATGAGCTGAGGAGCAACCTGAACCTCTGCAGCACATCTTAGAACAACACAGGATGTGAAGAGAAAGAGCTACTCGGCCACCGTTTAAGATGATGACTCAACCAAAACTTCACGAATTAAGCAATGGAAGAGCTGGGTCTACATGCATGCAGGCATGACAACAGACAGATCTACTGGGACATGCTGTTGCAGAAGCCACTGCTGAAATACTGCTACACATTGTAACAGCTAAAATTTAAAAGAGATGCTGTATGAAAGGATCAAGCAAGTGCAACAAAGGTTATTCCAGGTCTGAAAAAGCAATCATTACAAGTGATGCAATTCCTGAATTAAGCTAATTTGATAACTGTCTGGAAGAGCCTATGTCAAGTAAATATTTGTGGTAAGAAACTACAACCTAACAGACAAAGGCAGTGAATAACTGGAAGCTTCCGAGGATGATAAAGCACACCACACTCTGATGCATGATGAATCCTATTTGCATTTTGAGACACATTTATCTGCGTCAATTGAGTATTTCTTTCTAACAGATAAGCGAGCGAAATTCTATGGCTTGCAGAGACAGCTGAATGGAAGATAGAATCTTAAAAAAGAATACATTTTATGAAGCATTTATCCTTAAAGAAAATCAGACCTGCTGAATATTTTCTACAATTCTAAATAAAAATTGTAATCTACTCATGGAACAGGAGCAAAGACTTTTTTCCATAACAGCTGTCAGCTCTCTATAACCTGTGATGATTATCAGACTGATTTTATTCTTTACAAGTCATGTAATCTAAGGCACTTAACACTAGATTTTGAAAGACTATTTCATTCATGTCCACTTCAGACTGTTTGTGATTTGTTAAGCGGTGATTATAAAACCTTTAAGGCCTCATTTTTCCCCACTGGTAAACAAAACCACAGTATTATCTCTCAGCAGGGTGGCAAGAACTGGGTAATTTGCAGGTGCAACTACCAACATATTCATTGCCAAAGTATTAACGGAGCAGTACAACAATTTTGAACGGCTAAATCTACCTCGTTAATAATCAGTAAATGTTTGGGATGGTCCCAATAAAGGGGAAAGGGACTGGTGGAAAAGCTTGGTTATTTTGTTCCCCTCCAGCTTTCACTGACTGACAGAATGCCATCTGTTGCCAGAACGGAAGATCTTGTTTATAGATTCAGTGAGCTCGCTGAAATGTGGATATGTAAGTTGCTGTCTGTGACATTAAGATGAGAAACAGGTTTATAGTCAGTAGTGTTAATACGCTAAAGTGCTTTCCGATTTTCTTTTAATTAAGATTAAAAAAAATTCTCTCCTGTATACAATTCCTCTCCAGAACAAAAGGTCACTATTCAGTCAGTAATATTTTTTTAAATAGTAAATAAGGCCTTAACTAGGCGTGAACTAGAATAGCCCCTATCTCATCTGTGTGTAATCTAAACACCCAGATTTTCTCTTTTCAGAATTACATACCATAATTGTCCACAATGTTTATCATGTTTATAGAGATGCTGGGTTCAGTTCTAAAGGAAGAATAGTTTTTGATTGAGTTCGTTCCAGCGCATGGTAAATTGTACAGCTAGGCAGAAGCTGCTCTCTTAGAAATCACACCAAGAACTGCATGTTTCAGGCAGAAAAAAATAAGCTATTACTTTAATATAATTTGAGTTTATGCTTGGTCTCATGAGCGAATGGTTTGCATTAGATTATTTACTGCTTTTAGGTAGTTGTTTCCAGAAGCCCTACCTAAAATCATGGCCTTATACTGGGTAGTACATATAAGAGGGAAGGATCTTTACCCATTAAGTTGATAAAACTTAAGAAAAAGGCAGTTTTTCTATCCCACATTTACAGACAGAACAGAGGCTGAGGACACTAAGGCATTAACAGCAGCCTGCGCAGAACCAGGAACTGAACCCAGAGCTCGAGTCACCAACCTAGTGACCTAATCACAGAGCATCTTTTCTGCAGATAATGGAAGACAAAACAGTTTCTTATGGGATAAAATAGTGACCCAGTTCTGCTCTCATTTACATTTTTGCAACTCTGCTGCTATTATCATAGTCACAGCAGGACGGGCCTGGCAGTCTCCAAGCCTATATGTGTGTGTATATATATATATATATATCACAGTACATGATGTAAGATGTCCCCAAAATAGTGATTTTTGCAGCCAGAATTTTCTTCTGTCTTCTTTTACAGCATCAAACATTATCAAAACACAGAATGAACTCCAGCAGCAGCTGCTGTTGAAGATAAATGACTGCAACCAGTAAGTTTTCATGAACATCAGTTAAGCCAATATTAAGAACGCTCCAAAAATTATCCTACTGTTCAAAAGCATTAGTTTTAAGGCCTGATACTGTAACGGAAGATGGACCTTAAAGACAGCAAACTGGCTCAATATCTCACTTGCTATAGACATCTTAGAAAAGCAGGTATTTGATGGAACATCAGAAAAGTATTACAGTCCTTTTTCCCCTTTCTATATATATATTTTTTTAATTATTTATTTATTTTCATTTTAAAGCATCCCAGCTTTCTCCCGTAGGAAATGTAGAAGCTTAAACTGTCAACCTAGATAAGGTGAGCATTCAGACTTTTTTGATGATTGTGAAATCACACATAGAGATACTTATAATTTTCTGGACACCAACATCTTCACTAACTATTATTTTGGTACTTACCATGGTTTATCCCGTGACACTTTTGAAGGAAAGACTGTGTGCTGTTTGCTACTGGAGGTAAGTAGATTGTCTTTGGGCGTTTTGAATGGCTTTGAGTTGCTGCTGACAGGGTTATGGCCGCTGATACAGGATTTCGGTTTCATCTGTACTAGGGACGTCCTGGAATTGCAAGCTGGAGAAGCTGGAGAAGGGGAAGGTTTACACATTGAACCGTGTCTTCGTTCTGTAATGGAAAAATAACAAACTTTACAGCACGTCATAGGCTAAAAGAAAAAAAAAAAAAGAAGTCAGGGAAGAGGAAATTGTTCCTCACTATGCTAGTTACAATGATTTCATCACTCTGAAGAACACCAGTTCATCATTGTTGTGAATGTAATGAAGCCAAATGATAATTAAATAACATCAATGCTGTAAAGTGCTCTGAAAAGTGTAAAAAACAGTAAAATAAATGCTAATAATCTACCATAAAATTTCACCAAGAAATCTCAAGCCATTTTTTAAGCCATAAGCAATGACCAGCATCTGTGTGAGGTACACTAGAGGCGTCCCAGCTCTTTCATGTAAAGAAGAAAGAGTATGTAACAATAGCTCAGATAACTCAGTGAAATACACTGTGACAGACATGCGATTGCTTCTATGATGGTTTATGAAGAATTCATGTAACCTGGGCAGTTTCCTTTATGACTATCCTGTTTCAAGTTTAATATGGAAGCTATAAGGAAAACAACCAAAAGACTGAAAAGTAGCAAAAGGCCTACTGCTCCCAGCCCTTCCAGAGAAGCAGGCTCTGCCTAGTTCGTAGCTTGGAGCTTATGTCCAAGCAGCAATCAAGGTAAAAGCTTATTTCTTTCCACACAGAGCAAATGGCAAGTGCAAAAAAGCAGGAAGTCCATGTATCAGTCACAAACGCAGCATCTAGAGGGCAGGCCCTTGTGGGAGCACTGCTCATGTTCACACAAGAGACCTCTCAAGCACTGTGAAGAGCGAGGCCTTGCTGACCCCGCAACAGGAGAACAGGCCTCGGGACAGACAGACTGCAGTAAAATTGTTTGGGTTCGGTTATTATTACTTTTTTAAAAAGCCAGAGGCAGCGGGCGGCACAGGCGGGCTGCGGGAAGAGGAATTTTCCAGCCAGCAGCAGCCGAGCCCGGCTTGCCGGCACCCTGGCACCAAGAGCCTCCATGGTGGGTATCAGCCAGGTACCCCTCACATTGACACAGTAATCAAACACAGCAAGTGCAATGTAATTATAGACCAAGAACTTCGGACAAGCTGGAGTTTCTCCTTCAACATGCAGCAATTTCTCCTCGTCTAAAGCCTTCAGCACTTAGCTTGAAGAATCTAAGTGGATGCTACTCCTTGAGCTTGCACAGCATTGCTGGTCAGCCCAGAGGTTAAGGCATCAAGAACGACCTGCTGCTGCATGGGAAGGTTTTGTATTTATATCATCTACACTGTGCTTGCTAGTTCGATATTTCAAGGATAACTAGGAAAAATTTTCCCACAGAGAATCAAAACATGACAATTTGTCTGGCATCCTCACAAGTAAAAACTTGCCAGTAGCAGAAGGATTCATCCATGATTAATTTGCAATAGGCGAATACCTCGAGAACAAAGAGAAATGCTTAAAAAAAAAAAAAAAAGAATATTCCAAACTGTTTCTATTATATCTTCAATGACTAAATAAAGGCTTTTTCTATTAAAGATCAAGCATTTCCATATCTTCGTATACACAGCTTTAATTACAAACGCTGAAATTTCCCCCAGATTCTCCTGCAACTGAAGAAGAAACCAGACTTAATTTTTTTTCATACAAAAAGCATCTCCCCTCACCCCTCCAAATGCCAGTTTTCACCCCACCACACACCTCAGGGTTCAGCTTCTGCCTTTAAAAGTCCTTTAAAGGATTCAAAAGATGCTGCTCATCCTTTGCAGGATGCAGTTAATTTACACTAATTCTACCTCACATTTGTGGCAACAACTGTATAAGCTACGCATCTGCCTCTGAAATCCAGAGTTCCCTTCACAAAGTACTTATTTTGTCAAATAACAGTTACTGTTTCAAGATTTAGCAACTACTTAATCCATTTAAATTAGCTTAACAATTTGCAACTTTCCCAGTAATTACTGGAGGGCTGATGAAAAGGACTGCCATGTAACCAGCAAAACTGAGCTGTGTATAAAGTAAAACTTGGAAAATACCCACAAATTCCATACACAAGTGACAGGATTCATTACTCCAATCTTCACCACAGCTACTGGTTTTCTCCAGACTGACTGCATCCTAGTAAGCTGTCTCTTCAATATCATCCTTATGGATATATTTGTAAGTGAAGTACACTACTCTGTTGTTAAAATTAGTCTTCCAGAAAGATGGACTTCAAGATACTAACCATCCAAAATTATATTTTAAAGTCATCTAAGTATCACATGCCATAGCAACTGATTTTTTAATGGTCTCTTAACACTGGATTTTCAGTCAAGCTAAATGCTTGGTGCTTCTCCCTAGATGACTTTCTCCATTTATTAATTTCCAAGAGCAAATCAGTACAATAATTTTGGTTTTTTTACTATACCATAGAAAATGATGGAAGAGGCACTGTTATGATATGACAATATAATAAAGTGCATCCCACTATTTTAAATAAATATTTACTTAAAAGATAGGGAAGGAAAAGATTACAAGATTACTCATTTATCTGAGTGTGACAGACTGGTGGTCACTCTTGTGATCAGAAGCAACTACATTTGGTGTTTCCTTTTACCTCCTCAAAACACCCCTCTTCCCCCAAAATGTGGCTACAGAGAGCCTTCCATGTTTTAGACAGACTCTGATACATATTTGAAATCTATCAGCACTACCCAGCTTTTCTTGAGATTTCCTAGAAGCAAAATGGAAAGTATGACCACTGTGAAGTCACACAGAAAGAAGAACATGAATAGCCAGTGCCACAAAACTGTCGGTGTTCTCAGACACCCCTTGGATGGGTAAAATCTGCATGTTCGCCCATGTAAGCGAATGTCACTTCAGTGTCAGCAGGGGAAGGCAGCAACTCCTTGCAGGTAGGGCCACCGTGGAGAGCTGGAAGAGTAACTCCCGCCAAGGGGCAGAAAACCACTGTTTGAGCTGGGCAAGCACGGCTGCAGGAGGCTGGAGTTGCCAAAGGCATGAATCCTCATAGCCAAATCTCCATGCTGGGGGCACAAATCATACCTAAATGTTGATATATTCCTTTTCAAGAACTACTATGTTGCCTCTTGCTTCCTCCTTCCTTACTAGGTATGTAGTAGTGAGTCAGTCTTAGATACTGGCAGTAAGTTTCAAAGAGAAATAATGGGAATATATGACAAAGCAAGAAGGTCAAAATCAATGGCTTGAACAGAGTGGCAGTGCTCCTCTATCAAACTGAGCTTCCTGGTCACATCTGCTTTTTAAAAATTTCTACTGACTTGCCTGTTCATTTTTTACACATATACAAGGAATTACACACAATATAGAAATCTGCTATTATACAGCCTATGTGATAAATTAGTATGTGAATAAAAGACATTTGTACATCAAGTAGTTGTTAGAAAATCAGATATTCACATACTAACACATTCAGGAGACAAGCACCATCTGTGTAAAGATTTCTACGCCTGTCTGCAGTTTGTGTGTAGACAGATGAGATCTAGCAGGGCAGGTGAACTCGCACACACACAGCTGTGGCATGGCTGTCCCTCTTTACATACAAAAGTGGCACAGTCACTAGACATAAGTGAACCTAAAGTTGAACGAAAATCTTTGCCCCTACAAAATGAAAAAAATTCTGCAATGCAACTAGAAAGCCAGTTATCACTGATAAGATACTAACTTAAATTCTAAATGCATTTCAGTTTCTGCAGAAGCTTGCAACGCTGTGAACGCGCGCTCAGGTTTAAAATACGAAAGAGAACTCTTCCGACTCATTTAAATATCTCCAAATGGATGTTTACACTCCACGTAAATAACAACACATACCCTGTTTTGTTTCTAAATACCAGTTGCTGTCAAATCCAAGAGCAGAGAGAACACAAAGTTACAATCCTCTTTACTGCACTAATCCTTCTGCAACCTCTCAGCTGTCTCAGCGCAGCCACTGCAGCAAGTGACAAGCAACATGTGACTTCTGCTGTCAAACAGTTAATGTATTAATGACATTAATCTCGGAGGAAAGTTTAATGCTCCCTGAATTAACTGCACTTTCTAAAGAATCAATTTCAGATCAATATCCGTTCTCTCTTCCAGTTAGTGGCAAGAGTCTCAAAGCCCAGCACTATGTACCGTCCTAACACGCACTGCAAACTCCGCATCGGTAGCATTGCGAGCAATCTTAAACTGTTCCAGGAGATTCTCCACGTCCTATGGAAACATGGATACAGTCCAACTTTCTCAGCCAGATCTGAATTGTTTGTAGATGTGAAGTCCTTATGTTGTTGGAGACTTAACAGTCTCTGAATCTCCAGAGCTTGTCTCCCATGCCCTTGTACTCCATTTCCAATTGTCCTTCCTGCAGGCAACCTCCTACCTTTCCCCAAAACCTCTGCTGCAGCTGCCAAAGTCCTCTAGGTCTGCCTTTGAATCTGTAATTCCATTGGATCCTCTCTGACAGGTCACCAGGGAATACTAGCAGCTGTTTTGCAGGAAACGCCACATCTCCTTCTAATCATAAGCAAAAAAGCAAAGCAATAGAAAGGCAACATGAGCTCCAGAGCCACAGCACAGGGTGTGGGAAAAAGAGGCAAAACCACATTCTGAGTAGAAAGTCTCTTCACTATTTTTTTGAGTATCTCGCACAAGATCAAGCACTCACTTAACCCACAGCAAACATCTCAGACAATGACACAACAGTAAATATGTTGCCAGTAAAATACGCCAACCAGATGTTTCCAGGTGGACTTGCAGTAGTTTTGTACCCAGAAAGATCTTTATATGCTGCTGAAACTGCAGACATCTCTAATTTGGACTAGAAACAAAAAACATTTCTTAGTATATCCCACCTACATCCATTCTTACCCAACATGCACCACTCAAAATTGATCAAATCAAGTGAACAGTTCTAGCCCACAGTTAGTGTCTTCTCCATCGGTGAGACACAGAAGACTGCAAAAGAAAAAAGCCGTGATACAGCTCGAGTGCAGAGAAAGACAGACCTTTGGTCTTTCAGTATGTTTTAGCCAGCAGTTGAAACAAAACAAAACAGAAAATCCCTCTAACTAGAGACACTAGAACTATGTCAGCACCAGTCATTTTGAAACATTACTCTCGCTTTGCACGATCCGACTTCCTGCGTACAAGAGGCCTAAAGCAAAAATCCATTTTAGGTTGACCCACAAATAACTCAGAGACACAGAGTTATGGGGTATGGCTTGCTATGACACTTGGGAAAACCAAACAAAATAATTGCTAAAACCCAGAAAGGTAAGAAAGTTATTTGCTGTTAGTAAACATTTACAGAATAACAGAACTCCTTTTAAGCTTGTATTCCTCAAAACCCCTGAGTTCATAGCCCTGTTACTTACTTAAAATACCATAAGCTAATTTAACTGACTGCCCCTAACACAACAGGAATACTGTTTGTTTTTCCACATTTACGATATTTAAGCAGATGGTAATGAAGTTTAGTATCTCATCCACAACATGATTCTGTTCCAGTAACGTATGTTATCAACGTCTTGTTGATTAAGATGTTACTTATGGCAACTCCATACCACCTATGCACAAATTAGTTTTTCTATTGACAGTATATTCTGAGGTGTTTTGCTGCACAGCCCTTCGCCGTGCAAAGTTGAGCAATGCATACTCACAATTTCAGTAAATAAAGTGAAACCTGCCACCTTGTCCTGATCCCAGTTCAAAGTTTGCAAATGTACTTGGCATTAACACTAACAAAACTAAAACAGAAAAAAAACCACACACACCCGAAAAGCGACAGCCAGCAAGCAGAAAACTGAACAACCCAACTGCTCACAGAAATGTGTCATCCTGCAGTAACTGGCAGCTGGTTCATAACAAGAGTTCATAAACACCTTGTAAGCACTTTCATTTTGCAGCCACAGTCTAAAAAAACCTAGCAATACCCAGTACGTGAGGTTAAGCAAAAATAAACTTGGATCTGATGCTAGCAAACTACAGCATAATGTTGCAAGACCGAAGGGTAACTTTACCAGCTTTTTTGACAAAACACTATTCCAAGTCCAGCTGAGAAAGTTGGGAAATAATATCCGCAAACCGTTCCACCCTTCTTGCGCTGCGCACTGCAAAGGAAACAGCACAGACGGTTTCATTTTGATACTTCTTGTAAACTGACAAAGGAAATAAACTGCCAGCTCAAACCCCCAGACTGATCCGCTGCACAAAACGCAGCTCAACAATCGCAAGCTTCATTCCAGGTCAAATGACATAATTGGGAAATTATCAAGTGCTAAAATAACCGCAGTTCTGCTGGTGTTTATTTACGATAAACACAAGCTTCGCTTTCTGACATAAACCTGCAAAAACCATTCTCCATTTCACAAAATCTACAAGTGAGTCGGATCGGCAAAATTATGCAAAACATCCTGCTAGAAGAAGAAATGTAAACTGAGCCACTTACAGAGAGGAGCAGGCTGCCAACTTAATCTGATTCTACGACGACTGTAAACATGTACTTTTTGGAACGTGAAACGATTCACACTGCCACAGATGCCGTCAGAGAAACACAGCAACGTGATTAGGTATTCTGCACACGGGAAAAAACCAGGCAGATGACCTGCCGCAGCAAATACCAGATCAGCGCTCGCACACACCAACTGTTTTGACTACAGGCACTTGTTAAGCACCAAGTTTCAGGTCCTACCAGTTGGACACCAGAACTGACTCTGCGCCAAGAACAACAAGCGCTGAAAACGGCTGCGTGGTTTGTTGGTTTTGTTTTTTTTTTTTATAATTGTTGATACAACGCAAGTAATTGCAGAAATGAACCAAAATGCAAAAATAAAAGCAGAAAACCCCACAAGTGTACATTTAGAGGAAGACACTGCATTTTCTCTTTCTTGATTCAGGTAAAGAGGAGGGTGTTTGTGTTTAACACGGTATGACAAACCTGCTGTTTTCCTGAAAAATCTTTCATTTATGGGGTAACTTGGAATTTGCCAGGGAAATTATAAGAGATGGGAGGAATAATCTCTAGAATAACAATCAATTACACTTAAGTGGCCAAATCTCTTAAAAATGGCCAGGTTCCATTAAATGTTACATACTCAGGATTTCCCAGAACACTTCCATTCCTCTGCAGTAGAAAGAATTTAAAAAAAAAAAAAAAAAAAGGGATGTGTCAAACAGAACTCCAGTACAGAAAAAAAAAAGTGTGATTAATTACACTAAATGTAAAATGAAGCTGCTGGGTACTTGTCTGCTTCTTCTGCAAGGATTTTGAGATCTAAAGATGAAGCCCCAAGAATAGCTGGTGTATCAAAGAGACAGGAAAACGATGGAAGAGGGAATACCTTGCCCTGGTGACAACATCAGTCTTCACATCACTGAGCTGGAAGACCCAGATTTAACTCTGGTGTCAAGGCCTGTTTCTTCAGCTATAAAAGCGTATATTAATGATTTAAGGTATTAACTTGATTTATAAAAGAGCTGGAGATTTAAGTAGGAATTCATCACTTCCTGTAATGACCTAATTCCACATGTGTAGTCAGCATTTGCCACCTGATGCATTGCTACTGCAGAAAAAAATGAAAGTTTTCAACTAAGTCATACATATTTCTCAGCTCTGCAAGGCCAAAAATCCCCAGGCAAAAAAGAAGTAACAGAGCAAGTGAATCCTGGGTGAACATTTCTTTGAGTCACACTTTACCGAAGAAAAGCAGAGACCTTACACACAGAAATTTCCCATTCTGCTGGAGGAGATGCTCTGGTAGTTCAACATGAACTAGTGAGACATCCTGACGTGTCTGGGAGCGTTTGAGATACCAGCCATCTCACACCTTGTGTCCAGTGCTCATGCCGCAAGGACAGCCCTCACCATCCTTCCGCACCGGTTCTCTGCACTGGTATCTTACTACCTGCTGACCAGTTGCAATGGTATTTCCACCGTTTTTGTTCTCAGAGCAAGGAAATATGTTATCAGCCCTAAACTCAGGGCAGGTACACCAGGTGAAATGCTAAAATATTTCCAGCAACCAAGCAACGGTACTTTCCTTCAAGCAAAGGTGAGCACTGCTGACAAATCAGATTGTTGTGGGTGATTTTATATGTGAAGAGAAATCTTTTATTTGGCTATTTGTTGGATGTCAGAAAAAAGTACCTTTACATTCAACACCAAAATAAAACAAGAACAGCACTCTGGTTTACTAAATATACAAATCTAAAAGCAACTTGCCCATTCATTTCTTCAAACACCCAACTTAAGTAATTTTACTCCAGGCATATTATTGCAAATAGAGGAAAATTTAGCATCGCCATCTTCTCACGCTTTGTATTGCATAACAGACCTGTTTCCTCAGGCCTCAGGCAGATCTTTCACGTTCAAGGCCATCTGGTGATACATATTTTTATTTACTTACTTATCAGGTAAAATATTTCACTTGTATCTCTGTCTTTTAATGATACTTACAAAACAATAACAAAAGAAATAATTTATGTACATTACTGTTTTAGGAAATCATCAGATGTTTCCCCTCATCTATCATAAAACGATTAAAGAAAACCGATACTTCTTTAACGCTTTACTTAATCCAAATGCTGTTGTATTGATAACAGCATTTCATTTCACAGATAAGAAAAGATAAGCCATAGAGGAATGAGATGCAACTATTGAGGTGGTCTGGCAAAACCCAATGTTGTATTACGACTTCAAGAAAACAAGCTACGGCTTTTAGGAGACGTATATTCTTGATCTGCTTTTGTGTATAATAACCATGTCAGATTTTATTCAATATCAAGATAACGCATCACTAGCTCATTTTATCGTTCTTTCAAAGCTTGTAAAAAAACAGTAACTTTACTGAAATTAGCCCACAATAATAGCTTTGCAGGACTTTTATATAATCTATTGTTTAAAACTTCTGTTTTTTTCAGCTCTAACTGTTATTTGGGATCCAAAACCAGCATCTGGTGAAACAATATACCCCTTAACAGGCTGTTTTATAAGCAGAGAAATAATGAAAAAGGTTTTTTAAAAAACTGTGGGTTTGATCCCTAAATTTACTCCATCTCTGTTACCCTGAGCGTCTCTGCCCCCCAGCACCCTCACCATTTCATCCCACATCCACAGGCCTTTGCTCCTCTGCAGAAGAGACAGGACAAGCTCCGTCTGTCTGTAGGTATATGTGTGACAACTGTCAGCTCAAGCATGCTGCTGCCACATGAAATACTGTTTTCTGGGGGCACATTAATTAAGGTGTCTCTTCAGAGTTGCTAATTTTCAGAAGATTATTAGAAGTTTGTATTTTTTAAGCCAAACTGGCAAAGAGCTAAAAATTCTTAAATAAAATCGCTATAATCACACATGCTTTATTGCTATTATTATTATTACTAGTGTCATTATTATAGTAATTATCACCTTTTAGGAAACTTGAGTTAAAATACATATATTTTTTACTTCCTTTTCTGTGATTGCCACTCCTCATGGATATTTCCAGGCTTCAAATTAATCCCCTTGGAATATTCTGGTGTCTTTTGAAAAATCTAAGTAACCAAATAGGTCTGCCCAACTGCGGACACTGTTTTGTTTTGAAAACTGAATGATGTTATATTGAAGTTTCAATTTGCTTTATCGAACCCTGCTAAAAAAGCAGCATGATTGTCAGTGCAGAGTATTTCCTCATTCCAGATGTTTTAGATAAATCAGCTCACCCATCTTTCAGACACATTATTTGCCATGGATAATAAAATCTATTACTGAGAATGCTGCAAGAATATCCACAAGTGATAACCCCCTAAGACTCAATGTCCAAAGTGAATGTGCAGAATAATTCCTGAAGAGGTCACTTGTTCGTGGTTCCCTCAGTATATACAACAGTTCTTATACACAAGAAACCAAACTCTCAGTCTTTTACGGAACAAAACTGAACAGACAACACAGAAAGGCATACCCGAATACACAAGTGGGTTTGCAGAGCATCTTTCACCTGTTCCTCTCCTCTTAAAAATCTCATTAGATGCAACTTAAGATCTAAAAAGACGTTTTCTGTTTCAACTTGCATCATTTCTGACATCTGAGTTAAAACTAAAGAAACTCAGACCTAACCACACATGAATTAAATAGATGCAAATCAACTTCTGAGCATCCAAGTGACAGCTACTTCATACTCTGCCTCTGAATGCACCTCTTAACCATTCTTCACGGCAACTAACTTCCAGTATTACAAATTACTTGTTTTGAATAAACGATTTACCCGTTCGCAATACTAACAGCTCTCCCATAGATGCCCTGAATGTGAAGGAGTGTTGTTGTGGGTCTACAATTTTAAATGTCTGTTCAGCCTATTTAAAAGATTTCTTTCAGATGGGCCTTTACTCAAGTTTTCAAGCTACTGTGCAACCAGTAACAAATCAAGACTTCAAATTTTCTTGAAGCATGGTGAGTGTTTGAGATGCTGCGTGAAGAAAGGTATTTTCCAAGGCTACACAGTGATCAGAGTGTGGGTCTGAATTTAAGGCATTCCAGGTTTATTTGACCACTCACTCTGGCTCTGTTATGCATTAATGTGGCTGGAATGGCACAGGGGAAAGACAGGTGGTTTCCATTTCAACTGCCTACCAAGATGCGCCAACTCCACAACGTGGCACAGCGGTGACAGCACAGCGGTGACAGCACAGCTTTCCCTTCTACCACTTCCAGTGCCTTGAACAACCTGTCATCCAGTGCAGGTGGTTCCAACTTTCTATGCATCTTCTCAGAAGCACACACAGACTAGGAACTTTTATAAAAATACAAATGCTGCAGACACTGGATATTTTTCCCGTGAGGCACTCTAACTACTTTCTACAATTACTTATATAAGCTCACTGGGGGAAAAAAGACAGACTTCTCATTTATACAAGGCATAGTTCAACTCAGAACAATTCTTGCAAGTTTTTAACATGGACAGTGCAAACAAACCAAGATCATTAAAGTCCAACTTGCAAGCAAGTCCACATGAAGGAATCAGTTTTACCTGAAGACTTTTAACTATGAGATGTGCAGCAGGAGGTCTCTGAGAACAAGTATGCAATAAACATCTTTCCAAGGTTGCAGATGTTTGACATGTATCGGTCATTTCCGATTTAAACCACCCAAATCAAGGAGAGCATAGGTAAAAGATACTGGGCTGAGTAATTCCTACCAGGGCTTAGCTAGCTTTCTATAATGCTAGAACATGGCTTCATCCATGCTTGGTGTTACACGTCACTTCAGGTGGGAAGCATAAATAGGACATCTGTTTGTCAAGAGATGAGAGTAGCCTCTGGTCAGCCAAGAACTTATTTAGAGGGAGAGTAAGCTCGGAAGCTAACAGGAAGAGGAGAAAACAATTTTAAGACAAGGATTTCAAAGTGGGTTATTTATAGAGTCAACACTCAGTTATCCATGGTCAGATTATCTGTACCAGAGATGCAGAAACCAATCAGCTCCAGCAGGGCTCAGCAGCCAAGGTGCAGCTCAGTGCAGATGTTCCTGTACTTCTAGGGTCGGCACGGGTCCGGAAATTACGCAACAACTTTTTTTTCAGCATAAGACTGAAGTAATTTTTTAATCCAAAGTTGACACTTTGGTTGTCCCTGTATGGCATTTCCAAAACCAGGAGTACTGGGGAAAATGGCAAAAGCCTCCAGATGAAGCAGCTGTCTTGCAGCATTACCCTCGTACTCTGGGGCCCGAGAGGTTTCATTCACTCGGGCACCGCACCAAGGCCGCGCTGGCTGCATGCGCTCCTGCCGTGCTGTGTCAGGGCTGCGGCCTCCGCCCGGACCCCCGGGAGCTGGGCAGCTCGGGGCAGACAAGCACACGATACTTGTGAGCAGGCAGGAGCCAGGCACTGGCCAGCATGGTGAACAATAACAAACCCAAGTTCTGCCTCTGGGCAGAGGGACTGAGCTGTGAGATCACTTGAGACCATGATTTACAGTTAAGTCATTTAAACTAGGTACTCTACATAAGGGTAAACTTAAAACACAAGTGCTTTCCTAACTCTAAGAAAAACACAGCACCAAACAACATCAATCCAGCTTGAAGCTGTTTTCCTGGCCACAATGCCAAAAGTGTAACTGACAGCCAAATAAAAAGGTAGACAGGGAAGGAAATGGAAAAAATCCAACATTCTATTTCCTACCTGCCAATTGCTTCCTCTGAATCAGACTATCTGTGTTCATGCTGAAAGGCTGAAACCTTTCTCCATCTGCCAGGAGACAGCAAACTCCAGAGGAGACTTTATGCTCTTTAGACTCTTCTGGAAGTTGTCCCTCCTCACCAAACTGATGCTGCTATTGTTGAAAGAAATCCTACTGTTTAGAGATAACAGAAGATACTTCTAAATTGGAGGAGTTTGAAATTCAGGTTTTTTTTTTCCAGCAGTGGGAGTCACTTGACCAAAGAGGCAGGGAAAGGACAAGAAGCAGGATACTGGCATGAAAAATCTCAGCTATAATCAGCTGACTCCAGCTTGATTACAGAGGAGCAACTAAACTCTGTATTTGGCAAATGGATCACAGAGCAAGTCTTTTCCAAAGTTTTTTGCTGAGTCTGCCAATTGGTAGCTATACACTACAGCAGATTTAACCAGCAGTGGCTAACAAGCAAACCAAAACTTACCATGCCTGAGCTATGAACGCTGGGATTTGCCTACTCTATCTAAATACTGAGAGAAAAAGGTCTACTTACACTGAAAAGCACAACGCGTAGCAGAGAACTGCTCACGCAGTTTAAAATCCTAGCAAGAAACAGAGGGCCACAGAGCACAGGACAAGGTAGCGGAGGAGGGTTACGCATCCCACCAGAACATCACTGTAACACTTGAGGAAATCTGCAGGTCCTAACTCTACAACCTTATTACCCCTCCTTTCCTCCTCCCGAGTCCCAAATGTCTTGAATTTACACATTGCTCACGGTCTGAAAAACAAGTAATTCAAGAAAAACAACAGTTCAAAACCAAAATTCACTATGATAGCTATTACTTATCAGAGAACTCTGCCAGTTTTAGTCCTTATTTTGCCTTACATTTCAGATCCTTAAATGCATACTGCCTAAAAGGTGATAGCTGTGGAAGTTACAGGAGGTTTATTGTATTTCTTTGATGTTTTACTTTAGAATATGAAGTTTGCTCTTGGTATTAGGGACTAACATATTTTGGAAGGTGTAACATTGAGCACATGAAAACAGAAAACTTAACTTCTGCTGTACAGTATTTGCAGATCTCGTATATGGTATTTATCTTAGAATATAGACTGAGGACAGCAGCACAAGAACTAGAAGGGAAAGGACTCAATTACTGTAAACAAATGGGAGCAAAAGACTCTTAAGCATTCAACAACTCACATCAATAGAAGGTTTAAAAGTCTCCACCTCTTACTATAACAAGATTAGGTCAACCCTCCCCTCCTCCTCAACTGAGCCCCATCAAGCTAGGAAAAACCATAAATGCAAAACAACTGCACTACCTCACTGCCCTGCTGGAAGTCTCAATTGCTGCAAGGTTTGAGGAAAGACACCCAAGACACTTCCCCTTCCTGGGGACTATGGCCACAGCAAACTGCAGCCCGTAACTTCCAGGTAAATTCGCTGTGTCTGTGTCAAGCACACACCCATGAACCGAAATTACATAAACTTTCCGCTCCATTACTGCTCCCCCCACCCAAGATACCAATTCTAGCCAGGAACTTGATTAGCAGCAGACTGTGAAACACTTTCAGAGAGCTTCAGAGGTGGCACTTACAAGTGAACAGTGAAATTTTACAGCCTGAAGGCCCCAGAGCAAGCGTGGAGACTGGCATCAGGCCTCGCATGTTATGGCTGCAGTCGTACATCAAACAGAGATGCAATTTCTATTTCTGCTCTTCCTCCCTTCCAAAACATTCCTGGCTCACCTTTGGCTTCCACCTGGTATTACGACGCGGCTGCATCACAGCATAGGAACAGAGGCTGGGCACAGTATGTAACACAACCTTGAGTCTTTCAGCAACTGCGTCCTGCAACAGGCTGCTCTCATCCTCCAAGTACAGCATGTCTTGCTGTCCCCAGAGGTAGCCTCGCAGGGTCAGATATTGAAACAGGCTTGCTGAACCCGCTTGCACAAGCAATCCTGATTCATCGTCTATCAGCGACCTCTCTCTTTTTAATAATTTAATGCCAATTTACCAGTCACAAATCTTACATGCTTCCCTCCCTTCCTGGTTAACTGTGCAATTATTAAATATTGTAGCGATATGGACTACTTTTGTATGACTTCTGTCTTCTCTTCATAATTACCTGTCAAAGTCTGTTACATAGTGAGTTTGAAAGAAATTATTCTGTGCTGGTTTTGTATTTTAATTAAATATAAAGCAATACTGGTCAGGTACCTCAGGACATTTCTGGCTTTACAGAAACCAGAGCTCATTTAACATCCACAGCATTTCACAGATTTAGACAGACATCACCTCCAACGGGTAACCCTTGTTTCAGGTAAACAAGTAGGTTCGTTTTTTCCCCCTGAAAATTCTAATATAACGTTTTCTAGTGTCACTTAGATTTCATAGCTAAAACCATTTAAAAACTAATGCAATGGAGATACAGAACTTTAATTTTTTCTCTGAGTTCATTAGTACAAATAGAGGGAGGCTGTGATCCATACACGCAGCAAGTAATTCCACTGTAATTCGTACCATGGTACAGCAGCGGTAAAGTGGTAATGCTGACATTAACCTGACAATATATAGCCCTTAAAGCTTGCAGGTAATCCCTGTCTTTCCAAGAACTCCACACTGAGAGAAATCAGATATATTTAAAGAATAATTCAGTATCATCAAAGCACTCACTTCCTTTTAATTTAAACTTAGACACCTAGAACCATATCAAAGCTTGCAAAAGCTCAGCAATTGCCTTGTTCTTTATTTAAAAACTCTATGGAATATATATAAAAGAGTCTATTAAAAAGTTGACAGCTGCTAATTCAAGAGTCAGCAGTTTCCCATTATAGTGGCACATTGTGTTTAAACTGCATTGGTATTGCTGTCATGTTATTAACCAAATTTTTAAAAGGTCAATTACGTATTTCTAAAGCACTACTTATTACCAATGTAATCACAGCTCAGGCTATTTTTTTTATTACCACATTGTCACATGTGAAATATACGTGGCAAAGCACAGAACATACAATTACATACTACCTGTAAGGGAGAAATCACAATCACTTCTTTGCGTGTGGGTCTACCTAAGTTTTGAGTTACCCGCCTCTGTTTTTCTCCAACCTCTCTGGAGCAGTTGTAAATTGAGTTTTGTGTCTGCTTGCAAGTTAAAAATCTTTGCAGTAATTTATGTAGATTTGTGCAGATTAAAAAATCACAGACTATGTTAGATTCCAAGACACCACGAGCTATCGTATTTGCACAACAGCATGCTGATACAGTTGGGGAAAAAAATTATAATCACAGTACAGATAAGCAAGGGTCAAAGTTCTGGTTATACTTGGAAGTTTCAGTATTGGCACTTCCTGTTCCGCGTCTAAAATACGCTCAATTAAATCTATTTTGCCTTTCTGTGCTAAAAGTAACGAACTCCTATTCTCCGCAGCCCCCACACAGCTACTGCTGATCTGCTCACTTGCATCACGATAACCCATTAGCCCAGATTTAAAAGCTCTCCCGGCCACAGGAGGCTCCGCCGCCTTCGCCTGGCAGGCCAGGGCTGCGCTCCCGCGGCGGCCCGGCTGGGCTGAGGCCGGGGCTCGGCTCGCAGCCCGCCT
>VZZY01015640.1:97614-158748 GCA_013400335.1 Eurystomus gularis
CAGCCCCTCGGCTGAGGCTGCGGGCAGGGCCGAGGAGAAGGCCGGGGAGCAGGCCGGGAGCGGGCCGAGGAGAGAGCCCGGGATGGGCCGGGGGGAGGGCCGGGAGCTCCCCCTCCCGGGCCGCCGCCCGCCTGCAGCGCCCGTAAACAAGGGCCGCAGTGACTGACGCACGCTCCGGGGACAGCGGTCATCTTCCCCATCCCCCCACGGGCTGGGTTTTTTTTTTTTTTACCCTCCCTGTTTAACAGCAGGAAAAGCCCAAACAGCAAAAAGCCCAGGACTGGCACAGTAAACGCAAAATTTCATCGTGAAAACCTCGTTTCATTTATCGCTTGACTCTTCTCCTGAAAAGCTGTCAAACGCCTAATGTAGTGTCAGACAGCAAGTCGTTCCAGCAGGCACCGAGCCAGAGCCACAGCTGTGGGCACCTTCGGTGGGGTTCCGTGCTCCGTCCACCTCTCCCAAACTCCAGCACTTCCTAAACACCACGAAATAATGCATAGTAACCAGTAATTAAAAACTAAGCTTCTGAGGATCTGATTATCTTCAATTCTTACACAGCGGTGTCCAAGTGGACCCAGAATTAAGATCCTGTTACAGCCAGCTGCTGGAGAAACACTAAGTTCTTAATCACCTATTTTTCCTTCTTACAAGTACTCCCCGCTCAGAAGTAGGCCGTTCTCACAGCTGTGGTGTCACCACCCGAAATAAAGAGCTACGGCAACAAGCTGAGCTCTGCCGCAGCACGGCTCTGCGTGTTCACCCATCCCGCAGCCAAACCCCCACCCGGCCTGCGGCTGCGGGAAACGGTGGGTTCCCCGTTAGCCAGAAATATTTCCTTTGGCATAACTCTTGAGAAGTGCCACGCAAGGATGTTTGGCGCTCACCCAATGCCACTGCAAGTTATTTGTTGCAACCATATTTAAAGGGACAAACCCTTGGTCTTCCCGCATACACACAACTCCTCTTGCAGCCCAGTATTTGTTGGCGTGTCCACTAACACCAGGCAAATACATCGACTCGCAGCAGATCAGCGTGGGACCCCGGTTTAAATGCAAATTTATTCTCAGAGCTCTGTCCAAGAGGAACCACACTGACAAACGCAAACTTACGTCGTAAAGTATTTACAAGTGTTTTAGGACTAAATTATATGTATTTGCCCACATATGTGGAGCACTGTTCCCTGGGAAATTAAGCTGGAAAATGTTCTCTGGAGCGCTGCGTTTGCTGGCGGTGCACCCTCCTGACTCTGCAGGCATCCCCATGGGGCAGGAGCAAGAATGGCCCCAATTTATTCAAATTTCTTTCTTAATCACAGAATCCTCTGCCTGAGGCCTTGGAAGAAGAGAGTGACCAGGAGTGTGAAAACACAGAACCAGCACTCTCAAAGATTAGTCATGGTAAATAAGCTCTTCAGTGAGTACTGAGGGTCCTTCCCACAGCCACTTCATTAGGATAGAAGACAGAACTCAATTCAAAGCATCCTGCCCCACTGGACCCAAAACGGAGCCCAGAAATTTAGCCAATAGATCTTTGAAGGTGCATAACCTGTTGGATGCTGTTGTTTGTTTGTTTTAATTTCATTTGAAGATGGGGCTTTACGTAAAAAATAAAATAGGTTATATGTTTGGGGCACGAGCCTGCCTAAGCAAAATAATCCTGAATGCTTCTGGGATTTCTGTGTAGGAAAGCATTTGCTGCAGGTAAACACGCCTCACACAAGAGGCAATCACTGAAGCCAAGGAATAATGAAACAAAATAAAATATGAAAGGAGAAATAAGCAGAAGAGAAACCAGTAACAGGCACAGAATTAAAAGGTAAGTAATATCAACATGTAAATAAATAATAAGGCAAACAGTTAAGTAAAAAGTTTAAAACCCACCAGCTGAAAGAAACTACAGGTTGTGTTGCGTACCAACGTTCATTTTATGCCTAGGATGTTAGACACTGCCAATGCTTATTTGTACGTCTCAGGTTCACGCCTGTGGAGCAGCTGTCAAAGCGCGCTGTAACACATAATCCTGGGGATCCACGGGACTGCAAGGCTGCTGCAAAGTGAGTGGTGACTGCTGCCTCACGTGAGCGTGTGATAAAGGTCATACCACAGGTCTTGAATGGCCAGTAAGTCATTGTGTGGTTCTGAATGTTTAAAATACACGTGGTAATGTTAAGGAAGGGTTGACTTCCATGTAGCAAGAACGTACCAGGATTTGGGGGTGATGGGGGTGTGTGGAAGGGGAATCCATAGTAACCATGCAAACAACCCAGCAGAATTAAATTCAAAATGATGCTTTCTCTATCTGAAAACAAAAATCCATCTTCTGGAAAACTAAGGTAATGTTAGCATTTGTCTAACATACAATCAGGATGTTGACAGATTATCTTAACATGCGGCATCTCAAGTGATCCATCAGTAGATTCCCTGAACCAAATGTTTGAGGAAGTGATAACCAATGCTTTCATTTTCAGTCTAAAAAGGGAACTTTATCAATAATATCAAGACGATTATTTAAATATAAAAGGACTTCAACAGTTGAGATTAAGACCACAGACATTAATGTTATAAATTAACTTATTGTAAATGGCTTTCCTTCTACAGTGTGATACTAACAGAGACAGTTCGTGCTAATGACATACAAGTCCTGCAGTCAATCGTATAGATAAAATACTGCATTGTAAATAATATTTCTAACTCTAGAACCTTATTACAGAAGTTTTAGCTGCAGAACCACAGTCTGTAAAAAGGTTGTGAACAAAACAAGCCAGTTAGAAGTACAATTAATTGTAGGCAAGTGGAGGGGGGAGGATTTTTTTTTTTTCCTTAAGGATCACTCTCTTTGCTCATTGCACAGGGTTTAATTAAGTCACTAGGAAATAAGGAGCAGCTCAGAGTGATTCCTCTGTAACCTGCTATTTTCAGGCCATACATGCAGCTCTGGTAATAGTAATACTACATAAAAGCATTGAGACTGCCCATTTACCAGTGCCCGGATAGAGACATTAACTTGCCTGATGTCAGCATGAAGTTAGGATATCAGGGTGTTTTTAAGACTATCTTGAAAAGAAAACATCTAATCTCTGTAGTTAGTTTTGCACTGATGGAGCTGGGTTTGTCCCTACTGAAAACAAAAAAAAGCGATATGCCAGCAGCACTTTAAAGCAACTTTTTTGTCCTGTGCATCACAAGAATATTCCCATGGAATTTTCAATAGGAGGCCACAAATTTAAATATTAAGTGCTTACCTGACTGACACTGGCACTATCAGACAGCTTACACATTTAAGCTACATTTAAGCTACTGGGAACACTTCTTAGTACCCAGTAGACAGAGATCACCTATTCTGGAATGTGTTCCGAGACTAAAATTTTAAAATGCAGAAACAGGAGTCCAATCTGCTGGGAGTGTACATGTTTCTTGTTAAAGCTGTGCGGGCCTAAAATAGTGCCAAAATTAATTTTGTTTCCTCGTACTGCTAGGTAGGTCAACATGCAGGGTTTTTTTCCCCACCTAGAAACAAGGCTACAGCTTCAGCAGTTCGGCACCAGCAAAAACAACAGAACAGACTTCAAGCAAAAAGATTAACCTGACAGAGAAACAAAACACCAGCACACATATTTGAGCAGCAGCTGTATGAAATGTTTCGGGTTTTTCTGTAATTGGATATTCATCTCACTCTGAGTCCCAAATCAGGTTTATGTTTCAGTGCCATGGATATTTCAGCACCAAAGGATAGAAGAGGGGTGTTAGGGAAGTGCCAGTCAGAGCACTTGGGAAAGCCGAAATTGTACTGGTTTAGCCTGCAGAGATTATTTCAGAAGAATCTCTCAAACTCTAGCTGATCGTTTCTGCAGATGGTTGGTAAAAACTACCAACAGGTGTCTTATCTAAAGCATATTTAGCAGAAAACAGGAGAGGGGACCCAGATTTCTAGGAATTCCAAGTATCCTGACTCAACAACTCTTAACAGATCAAGCATCTGATCCATTTTCAGAAACATGCTCTGTGAAGCTGTGTTTGTGGCCTATAAAACTCTCCCGCTACTTTTAAAGCGCCATAGACCTTCATAAACAAATCAAACAACTGGTGTACTGAGGAAAAGTACAAAGCCCCAACCAACAAGTGGTGCTTGACAGACACTCAGTTACTGCTTAACACTGCCCCGCAGATCAGACTGATGCCTCCGCAGCCCAGAATTTTCACAGCAGCTCCTCCAGAAAGGCAAGGGCATTCCTGCTTCCTGATCAACCTCTTGGAAATGAAAAGTGATGAACAAAGGTTTAACAGAGGAGTGCATTTGGCCTGCACAGTTCAGCCCTAAATCCAGGAATTAGACTATTATTTATTTGGAAATCCTAGGAGCCCCGAGATACATCCATGCCCTAAGATACTCTTTTTTCTCTGCTTGTCTTATCCATGTATCTGAGATTTGTCCATATTTCAAGCAAGAAACAGCCACTCCAGTCCTTTCATTTGACTGCAGTCAGTCCTTGCATGAGGTTTGCCCCATCCTTCCCATACAGAGACATATGACAGACACAGTTCTCTCCCTTTTAATTCTTCATCCAGGTCAAGAAGGTGTTGCCCATTTTTAGATGTCAATATGCATACAAGTGACATTTTGAAAACAGTTTCAAATACTCTATCAGCATAAGAAAAGACCACCTACCATCTACTTTCTTATGAAAAATGTCATCTTTTCAGAAAGTGCTTATTTAATACCTAGCACAGGGTTTCTCTTTCTTGGTCATGATCCCTAGGGGTTCCTTAGAGATTAGTTTCTCTTATTAAAAAGAAAACATTGTAGCAACAAAATTAAGAATAAAATTTTGCTTCCATTTTGAGCTGAACAGTTTTCTTGCTGTAAGACTTCAAACCTGAACTGTCTAAGCAAGCTGAAGTACCAAGAAGTGAGCACACTGTCTTTCCAAAGTGCAGCTAGAGTTAATATTGTACAAACACATAAAAACGAGTCCTTGTTCTCAATTGCTTAGAAATGATGGTATCAAAGACTTGGGCACCTCACCAGTGCCATGAAGTCCAGCAGTATCACTACAGGTGCAGTATTGTGCTTATGGGATTCTAGGACAACCGATGAAACTAACCCAGGAAGGAACAAACAACATTCCTCCTCCAACACTCAAACCTGCGATTCTTCAAGCAAGCTCATAGAGACAACTGATCCTTCAGTACTTCTCTCATACAACTTTTTGCACTGCTCTAGGGCTCTGAAAGCTTTTGAATATTTTAAAAGAATATTTACATGTTAAATGATACATAAAGAGCTAATGATTGCACAAGTAACATACGCAAAAATAGACTTTCTTATAGGAGCCATGCTGCTGTACATTGCAGTGGTTTCCAAAGTTTATTACTTTTGTCCTCATTCACATATTGCTTCCTTAAGGTGTTCCATGGAAAAGGCCTCAATCAAAGGCGTCCTTTAACCACTCTGAGCAAACAAGTTTGTTGACTGATGTGTGCAATGCTGCACACATCTTCACACGCCCCAATGTTACATTTCTCAGCCGTGAGATTCCACAATCCCAGGTACTAGTTGATATCTCTTACTGACTTAATTCAACTAATAATAAAGGTTTTATTTCAATTAGTCTCTTAGTCTTGCATTAGAATCAGTGATTTAGATTTAAATTACATTAACCTAATTTTCACGTCCTGTGGGTATGCACGTTTTGACAGTACTGCACACATGTACTGCAAGTTGCAGAGAAGTTGACTGAAACTGTCAAACCAGTATTTAATTGCTTCCTGACACGTACCTCAACACTGACTTATGAAAAATAGTCCAGGGTGCATTTATCTGAACATACAAAAGTACTATCAAAAATCACATTTAAATGTCACCTGCATGCATGGAAGGCACACAGGTTTTATTCCTACATTCTTAATTCCTGAATCACACAGCACAGCTTTTTTTCATTATTTGCTCTGTGCTACATGTGCCACTTCAGATTTCCAGAATTTTTTTCCACATAATGGATATTATAAAATTCTACTTTAAAGATTCAAAAATATTTTTTAAAAGTTTTAAACATAAAAATTTCCTTACTACTTTTGTTCTGATCTCCAGCCTTTGAAGAACTAACACCTGTGCTCTCTCATCAAATACAACAAAAGCAATCCCTAAGTAAAATTCACAAAGTTTTTGCAGAAGCTTGTATTCTATGTTATCTCTTCCCTCCTGAATTCAGAGCTACAGAAAGCAGTATTTTCAATATGCAGTTGAGCAGTCTTCCCCATTTTTTCCCCATTTAATTCCCATTTTCTATGATTTACAACTTCTACTTTAATCCTGTTCAGCCAGAGTATGTGGAGTTGTCCTTCTAGGCTTTCTATGTCTTTTGGTAATATTAACAGGTTTACTCTACACATTCAAACTTACTCCCTACCATGTCCCCCTTTAGGGCTGTGAATTCCTGCTAGAGATAAGCATGTCTTTTGGGGGGAAAAATCAGCATGCCACCACCAATTCTTAGATATATCAACAGTCTGTAGACACTGACTACCAAAAAAGTACTCAAATCCCAAAAGGCATAGCCCAGAAAAATACCCCTTTAAGATTAATTCAAACAGTAAATCTTTCATCTTTGAGGTTAGGTGTCCTTTTCAAAAGATACGCTTTTAAGAATGTAGTTTAGATATGCAGAGCTGATTTAATAATTACTTGCTGCTGCTGTTCCCTCCATAAGTGCTACTCTGATCCGTGTGTTCTCCCCGCTTCATCCTTGCACCGTCTCTGGCATTCACCTGATGGGCGAGCCTGGCTTGCTGAACCAGCAGAAAACTAACCACAGAAAGGGGGGAAAGGTGCAAACCCACAAACAAATCAAAGCTAATAGCTTTCTCCTATTATTTGGCAGCAAGTTGAATAGTGTCACTACAGAGCAGGATGAGCAGCAGAAGCACTGCAGGGAAGGAAAAGGATCCCAGGTTTGGGTAGGAAGAGTGAGAAGAGAGGAGTGGGCACTGCCCGCTCTGCAGCAGCATGCCATTAGATCCATTCAGGTGTCCATCAGACGCCCAATGAGTGACAACCTGGCACAGTGATAAGCCAACAGAGCTGTAAAAAGGGCACCGATGTCACCAGAGAAAACATCCTGGAGGGATGATGACGTTTTAAAGCTGCTGGAGGTTTTGCTGCTGTTGAAACACGTTCTTGCTTATTTTATTTTACAAGGACTGCAGCTATCACTCAGTCATCAATCCTCACTGGAAAAGAGCTGCTACACCTCATGTCCTGGGGCTGCTCTCACAGCTAAACCTCCAACCTTTCCGTCTTCCAATCTATCAACATTTACCACTGAGTCCCACAAAACATCACTAGCCGCTGTCCTGTTTATAACCCCGTTATTTTGGGAAACAATGATGGGCACTAACAGTCTAGCATCAATTGCTTGATACTTATACGACGCTGGCTGGTCCAAGGTGACCTAGCTGCCTTCAGTTATGGCCTTCATACAGCAGAGAGGACATGACAAATGTGGTAAGAATGAGTAACTACTCTTCATACCGTAATATTTTGAGAAACATAATCAGGATTCTGTAAAGAACTGGCTATAAAAGGAGTAAAAGTCTTCATTCGCTATCTCTGTACATCACGACGAAACAGCTTGCTTCATCTTCAAAAAGAAAACATTAGAAAAACGTAGAGCTGCTGAGCCCACTGGACACTGCAGACCTACCTCATCAGTGACTTCTATATATCTCAGAAAAGACTATCAGAGAAGTAATGGAGAGGCACAGGGAATTTGCCACAACACTGAGTGCTCCTTGCTACACTTGGGACTCAACACTATTGTAATATTAGTACCTTGCTTGTGAGATTAATATATTTCATTAAAAAAAAAAAAAAATCTGCCACTGAAAATTCTTTAGAACCTAAACTTTAAAATAAAAACATTTTGCATTCTTAATTTCCCCCAAAGTTTTCAAATAAAAGATGAACTGTAAATACAACAGTTGCCCTGTTCATTTTCTCTATTAGTTATTTCAAACTTTTTTTTTTTAGTTAAATTGAGAACTGAGAAAAAAAAAAAAGAAAAATCTCACTATATGAAAAACCTAAGTTCTACACTAAAACAAAGTTTGCCCATCAAAAGAAAAACCAGCATAAAAGACAGCATACCACTGTTAGGCACGAAGATGTACATGCTCATCTGCACCCCAAGCAAAGCAGTCATTGCATTTCTTGCAACACTGTAAGAATATTCCACACTTTAAGGAAAGCGAGATCATGAAAGCAGCAGACATCAGGAAGCCTTTCGACAATGTAAGAATAGATGAACTGCAATCAAATTTAAAAAGCAAACTGCCACAATATGGGAACTTTTCTGTAGATGGTTAATCCAAATTAACAAAAACACTACTAAACATCACTGCATTTAATCTTTTACTTTAGACTATTATCAACTAATATGAAACCTTTTAATGTAACAGCGTGGGTTACATTTTAAAACTGTTTAGTCATTTTCACTGTCAGTACAATCTAATGTTTCTAGGAATGCAAGTTATTTTTATTAGGCAGCCAGCTGCAGACATTGCTGGAAGTTAACTATGTTAAGTTCCAGAAAAACTGGGAAAATTACCATTCATATGCCTTCAAAAGCTTCCTGAACATGTGAATGCTAGCTGTGTTTCAATGGCACAAGTCAGACAATTTTGCAGCTAGATTAAAGGAAGTAATTAGTGATTTATTAAGAATGTATCTTTTTATTCCACATAAACCTGCTTGTGCTTTGTGATCGAGATTTGGTCCATGCTCACAAGAAGGTACTACTGCAATGACGTATTATGAAATAATCTTTTAAAAATGGACCACGAGCAGCTGCTTTAAAGAATTGCTTCCATGCACCCAGCGCTAGGGAAGGCAAACTAAGGCCCCACAGCGGGGGAGGCACGGCATCCTCAGCAGCGCTTCCCGGAGGCGAAGCATGAAAATACATAACCTGCTCAGCCTTTCCTTCTGTAGTAGTTTTTTTATATATAATTACAATTAAGCTGTTAAATGTCAGTGTAAGTAGAATAAATTTCCCTTTGCTATCATTTATGTAGAGCTAATACTGAATGACTACCTCACATACAGATGTCTATACTGTCCGCACCTGAAGACAAGTAAGCCAATGTCTCCATCTTCATACCACATGACAATATGTACAAAGTCCACAATAAAATCTTACTTTTTATAATGATACTGATTCTTGAAATTTCGACATTCTTCTATTTTACAGATAAATCAATAGCTGAGGGTGTTATAAGCCCCAGCACAGCTTCCTATACAACAATCAGCATAGCTGTCATTCTTCAATTTAAACCGATTGTTAGTTACTACAGGTTCACGCAGTAATACTTATGCATATTTCCAGATGATTTAATTAACTTCTTGCTCTTAGTAAAAAAAGCAGAGTTTAGTTTTTGTGCATAGGTATGCTTTATTTTTTAAACAATAAAACCAGACAATGCTTCAAAATTTCTGGCAGTATCTTTAGGTGATCTGAGCAGACACTTAATGCATCCATCATAGTCTCCAAAGGTATAAAATGTAGATCAGCTAACATTGACCACATCTTATCCTCTGAGTGTGCAAGGAATGGCTCTAGCTCAGCCACTGTGGCCACTCAACTTTATCAACCCTTAGAAAACTTACGTGGAAGTTCTGGGCAGAAACTCTGGAGAGTCAGAGCCCCAAAACCAATTCACCCAAACAACACCAGTACACATCTTGCTAAGCAAGGGGATCTGAAAGAAGCCAGCTAGACCTGCATAACGTAACATGCCCGTGCTGTATCTGTGGCCTTCCTTCAACTTGGAGGGTCAAATTATTTAAGAGCAAATTGACCTCCCCCAAACCAACTGTTAAATGGACCATTTTAAAAGCCAAGTGGGACTGATCCATGTGGTTCAGCTGAAGCAGAGCTTTAAAGCGAAGCATATCAGAAAAATGAGAATGGCAAAGCTGTCTCATCCAGCGTAACCTTCTTATGTGAACTGGAGTTAAAACAAAAATAAATGAAAAAGCAGGGCCAGGCAGGGTGAAATAGAGCCTTTAAAAGCCCAGCATGACTTGCAACACATACCCTGTGGAGCGAGCAGCTTCCTCTTTGAATGAAGCAAGGGTCTAACCCCTTCCTGTGTCACAACATCCCGTGCTTATTATGTTTTCTACTGGCAGTAAAACAAACATCAATTCTACCAGCTTTACAGACACCTGGGTATAAAAAAGACACCATATTGATGTTACATCCAATTCTGAAGGAGATAGAAGATGCATACGAATGAGCACCTTCAGATCTTTGCTGTCGGGACTGGCCAGTAAGATTACTTGTGGCGAAATAGCTTGTAACTTATACTTCACAAATTAACACTAATTTATGTATTTTAAGCAGATGCTGTACAGCCACATAAAACCATAACATGACAGATCTAAAATTTACAAGAAAAAACACAAGATGATCATAAAGAAAAAGCCACCTTGGCATCCAACGTACCTCCAGCTTTACAGAGCCGAGTTACGCCACGGTTTATGCCTTCATTGCTGTCACTGACATGAAATGCCCAGGTCAGATCTTCAGTCAGCTGGCTCTTACACTGACACACACACAACTTTCAGATCATTATGTTAACTGAAACTATGAAGGCTGTAAAACTTTTTCAAGAAGATTTTCTCATAAAAGAGGTTTCAAAAAATGCAATTAATAGTGGATCCCTCAAACTCCTGTTTGGGTAGATCTGAGCGGAATACAGTTTGTATTTACCAAAGCTAAAGGAGGGAAGGCTGCAGCAGCAGACATGACGGTATTGTTAGATCATAAACATGTAAAAGCATCACCTGTTTTACCTGCTTAACAGTTGATACTATACAGCTCTGACTGCTGAGAGTCAGCTGGCATATGTATATTCTCTTGTCATTAATCAGATTTTTCCAATAGGCATTCTAACTTTCCTTAAGCATTAAAGAAAATAATTACATTTGGGTTCATTTTTTGTGTTGTATGTATGTTGGGGAGGGGGGGGGAAGGAAAAAAAAAANAGGGGTAGAGGTCCAGAAAAAAAAAAAAAAAAAAATCAATCCAACCCTACATTAAACACCAAACTTAAAAAAAACCAAACTACCAAGACACAAGTCAACTCTACTAAAATGATACTAAGTAAAGATAGTTTAAAAAACTGACAAACTTTCTGCTTCATAAAATGGAACTACGGAGCAAAACCTCAATGAATAACTAATGGTTAAAACAAAGACTTGTATTAAGCTAGCTGAATTTTTAAGTCTTCAGTGGAATACACTTATTTCTTTAGCTCTCTTTGAAACCACGACCATGGAAGCTCTATTTATCATTTATCTGAACTTTGTTTTGTCTCAGCGATACTACCTAGCTAGAATTGTCACATGCATACCTGTGAGTTAAGAAACAAAACCAAGCCCAAGCTGCTGCTTAAACAGTGATTCTGGTGCTAATGCTGGCAACAACTTTGTAATTCCTACATGTAACTGCATCACATGATAAGCAACTGGAAATAAAACTGTCCTAGCACAGGGGCTACTGAGTAACTTGAATCCCTCTCTGTGGATGAAAGCAAAGCAGAAGAGACTGAAGCCAGCTTTGCCAGGTTTCACTGACACAGATCCCAGGAATGCAAGGGAGCACTTCACCTTCTCCTGTGATTCCAAAACCTGCCTTTGTCTTTTGACTTTTCATTACACAAAGAGCAAACAGGCCACTCACAGGTTCAAGATGACTGGGCATTCTCCAATTAGGAGAGAACCAACAATTCAGTTTTGCTCTCTTTATGCCTCACAACCATTCACTGTGAGGGCTAAGAGATAATCATGATGGGACGGCAGGAAGCACGTGGATAAACTGGCACAAAGTGCTGAAAAGGAATGACCTCAGAGCTTGCGCAGGCAGGATCTTCACTTGACCCATGCTACCTGTAAGATAAAATCTTTTCAGCTGTCTGTTTCCAAGAATTCCAAACTCGGGCAATGACTGAATAGGTATCACAGTGATCTAAAAGCTACACGTCTGTGAGACACGGCAGTCCAGCATTTGTGGTTTTATTTCTCTAGTTTATAAAAATAAACTAGAGTGAAAGCTAGGAATGTAACATGGACTGGATATGGAAATATCCTGACGTGCCTCTCCTCCTAGTACCCTTAAAAAAACTCCAAACCCCACTAAGCATGTTCCTTGCTGCAGCATTGCTATTGACCTTTCATTCTTGCCCCTTTCCCAAGGCAAAGACAGGCTAGTTTTGATCTGATTTATTCCCAGTCTGCCAGATACGGCTAACAGAGCCGTAGGGATCGGGCCATGGAAGAGAAGAAACCCCAAAATATTCCAGTTCTTCCCAAGTCTGATAAACAGATGAAGTTTTCGTGACTCCCAGGACTCCATGCTGGGAAATGTGAACTGTGGTACTGGGGCTGTGAGTAACATCCTCGTGTGTGTCCTTCTTCTGCTCTTGGGGGAAAGCATAAAGCACTGGATCTGAATTTTGGTTTGGGTGGTTGTTTTGTTTTTTGTTTTGTTTTGTTTTCACACTTTTATCTCTTTGCAAAAAAAAAACAACCCTGACCTTGCTAGAGTAAATGTTACAGGGCACCTGGGGTATTATCATACCATTTGTTAGGGAATATCTAACTCAGTGCATGTACAGCCCATAGCTCTCCCCAGTCACCAGCCCAACTGGCACGAGCTGGGCAGCGAGGGGACAGAAGGAAGAGCAAGGGAGTGCTCAGGCTTTGCCAACCAACCCACTGCTGGTAACTGCTGTCTGAGCATCCCGACTGGCCTCAAAATTGTTTTATATTCAGGACACATCAGCAGTTATCACTGATCCAACAAACACATGAGTTGATATTATCATGGCTTTTTCCCCCCCAAATATCAATTTATGATTCTCTGACAGTTCTTTGGCCACCTTTATTTTCTTTCACAACCAGCTACTTTGACCTGGTTCAGAATGGATTTGTTTTTAAAATTCTGGCTGATAAAATTCTAAATATTTCTCAGTATTTTTTAATTAAGAAGCCATTTAAGTGCGAAGTCTCTAAACATGAGAAAGGTGGCGAACCCCAGTTAGATGACAACTTCCCTGATTAAAGCACTCACCTTTCTGTAATCATTCTGAACCCAAATCTTCTCCTCTGCAGAAGGGGGATCTGCCTATGAGGACATAAAGTACTGTAAAGGGTGTTGAGGGGGGTTTTCTCTCCTTCCCTCCTTCTGAAATTACATCAGCCTCTTAGAAACATGTTTCCTGAACCACAGATTGAATCCCAAGTGAGTATCTTACTTGTCAAACTTATGGATTAACTCTCTCTCTTACTCTGTTCAACAGCTATTTCATTAGTTTATGCAAAATACACACATCAGTAGTAGGGAAGATCAGTGTGGACTTGAACTTGTGACTTCCAGTAGCAGAAGCACCCAGTCCCTCAGCCTGCAGGTAATTCTATGCCTCTCCCAATTCTTTCCATTCATTTTCCATATAAAACATGCAATTGGAGAAGCAGACAAAGCTTTGCAAAGCAGAGTTGTTCCATCACTCCCTGGCAGATGAGATACCTTGGTTCCCATCATAATTTCTTTATGGAAAAGGAGAATACGGTCCATGATTACAAACACCCATCGACACCAGGTGCCCTGCTTAAGGTGCTCTTGACTTAGCTCCCCTCAGACTGGGGAAGAAAAGGGTAAATAGGATGTCCCACACTGCACATTAACTGTTTTAATCTCTGTGCTAGTGGCTAAAGGATCAGAAATGCTAGACTGCCAGCCTAGACTTTTATTACCTCTGTTTCTTCTTCAGTCTCCTAGAAGAGATTTTAACTCAGGTGAAGTGCAACACTTCACCTCTACAGGCACAAAATTTATTTTGCTAAGAAAATGAGAGAAAAATCAGTTACTTAAGCAATTTCTTTAGCATGAAAAACCTTTGTGTTTTCTTCAGCAAGATACAGAAAAAAATCCCATTTTTTCCAAACATATCTGCCCCAGAAGTGGCAATAAACCACCCTTAGTAGTTATTCTAGAATTAAGGCTATAATTGCACTTGGGGTGCAATGGATTGATCAGCCAATATGTATGTATACATACAGAAATGCATATGCACACATAGACAGATATACATAAATAGAACTTTGCCTATTTTCTAGTTCTGGACAAAAATGGCCTTCATGGTCCAGAAGATTTAGAGATCCCATCTCCAACTGAAGGAGTGGCAAAGGAGGCTGCAAATTAACTCTACAGAGCTGGACCATTTGTATTCATCCAGGAGCTCCCCAGAAGCCATGGATGCAGTTTTTGAGCTATTAACAAGGTAGCAAAGCCTCTCACTGAAAACTACCTTGTACCTGAAGATCAGAAGGCAACAGCCACACCTGTGAGAGTGCAAAGAAAGTAGCACGTCTGTATTCAAGCCAGAGGTGTAGGAGCTGTAAGAAGGAACCAAGTTATTGTACGTACGGATAAGTACGATGCATTGGATAAAAAGTCAGTGTAGTTTTGTGAAAGCCTGTTATGAGCCACAAACATCCCGGAAGGCACAAAGGGACACGTGGACAAGGGAAATCCAATAGACACAGTCTACTTAGTGAAACAAGGCCATGCATTCACGTTTCTTAAAGGAAAGAATTGCTGTGAGGCAGGAAGGAGGGTTCCAATTCCCACCCGAAGTCTAAGAAACTACTTATAGGGCAAGGAAAAAAGGGTAAAAATGGCTCTCAAAGAAAGAATTTAACCAGTGGCATGCAGCAAGGGTTTGCATTAGGACCTGACTATAATCCCAAGAAGAAGGTGACCAGTGAGAGAACAAGATCTTTGGTCTATAATTACTCAGAGTACTAAAGACAAAACTCAACAGACTGCAGAAAAACCTAACATTACTGAATGGTATAATGAAATACTAAATGGAATGCAATGTAGAGAAAAATAAAGTAATAGACATGGAGGAAGAAAACAATCTTAACTTTGTATATAAAGTGATGATCTCTGAATTATTATTAGACAGTAAGGAGACACCAGTCTTTGTAACAGTTCTATGAATTTTAATCTCAATGATCTGTAGTGGTCACAAAGGCAAATGAAATGTTAGGCAAGGAATATAGCACCTCATACCACTGCATTCCCACTAAATGCATCTGGCATTAGAGTGACAAAAATATGTATTTAAACAGCAGACTAATTATTTGTTATCCTAGCCAAATTAAAAAGGATTGTTTTTATTGGTATCTTATAGTTTTCATCTACCTAGAATCACAGAATGAGAAACACTTGTCTTCAGGCTCATGTGGACATCCACAATACTCCCGCAAGTTTGAGAAAGCTTAAACTGCACATGAGAATGGACTGGTCTCCACAGCTTATGCAACCTGATCACCACCAAAGACACACTAAAGCGATCAGAAACACCTATAAGCAGTGTAGGCTTTTTCAGTATTGTTGGCCAGCTACGGGTCTGTGTTTCAGCTTGCATAGAAATATCCCTCCTTCAATACTTTCAGGTAAAAGTGGCACAAAAAAATGAGACTCCACCTTGCCAGTCCTTCTCCTAACAAACAATGAAACAATTTTACAATCACCAATCTCAAACATAAAACTAGACTTAAAACAGTATTTTAAAATTCTGTAGTTACACAATTGAGGAGACACTCATGAAAAGAATACTTTATACAACACAGAATCAATTGAAAGCAGGTGTATCAAATAATGCTTGCCTTAAATTTCTCATATGCAATGTTTGATATTTTCTGTAAGTATGGTATTAGTTATACTTCACTCGTTGCAGAGCAGATGCTAGGCATGATAAAAGATTACTCCACAGAAACAAAAAGTCTGCCCAAAAAAAAGAGGGGGGAAAAAGAAGTTATTTCCCAGAAAACTGGTCAAAAAAACTGTTCCTGGTTAACAGCATCACTAGTCTCACAAGCAAGTTTCCTAAATTTGATTTAGGCATCTTAACATTAGGTAGCTTTTGGTACAGGAAGCTAAATCAAGTATTTGAAATTGAATAAAAATACACATGTACTGAGGTGAATGAGTTGGACATCATCATTCGCCTAACATATTTCAAACAGTTCTTTCATTATGCCTTGTAAAATATAATTTCATTAATTTATCTAGATGAATGCAAAAAGTTTTATTTTGACAACAGAAGCCTACAGTGTGTTAACCTATCTGTAATAATAAAATATATTTTAGAACAAGGACTAATCCAATATTTTAGATTTTAATATGACAATTATTACATTAATATCACCAGTTAAATAGAATAGCAATCAGCTATTAAGATAATTACATGAATCACTACAGGATTGTGTAATGGGAAACACATGGAGCTTCAGCTGTATTTGAAATGATGAGAATTTTAAGTGCAGTATTTTATGCATGCAAATAAAATGTTTTGAATAGACTTGGCACTAGTCAGGTACCAAGAGGTTCTGTATCACTATTACAATGAAATAAGCAGGACTCACTAGATTTTCAACATCAAGCTGTGACAAATATGCTTGCATACTAAGAGGAAAAAAAATATTAAAATAAACAAGAAGAAATACTTTTTAAATCAAGAACACAACAAAATCTGGGATAAATACTATCACTGAAAATTGTGGGAAAAGTACCTAAAATAGATTTGCAAGCTTTGTACTGTCTAGTTTATTACAGCTGAGACTTCGCTTTTCTAAAAAATAAGGTTTTTTTAAACACCAAATAAAAAAATTATTTCTTCATGAAAAGCATTTAATGGATCTACTTCCAACTTGAAAAAACCATAAAGCTCTTGACTACAGCTCAGTATTTATTCCAATTATTCTTCAAATTGCACCTCTTTGAAAAAGGATGTATGACTATCCTTTCATCCTCCTGCATGTCAAGGGAATTTTTTCTTCCCCACTGCACCCCAAGTGGCCTGTAGATGTTAGAAAAGGCAATGGAAACATTGTTGGAAATAAATACTTCAGATTATCAGAAGTAGTACTTCTGGAAAGTAACAAACTTGCCATTCCAGTTTTCTTTCCATTCACCTTCATACATAACAAGGTAGTCTAATCCCGGCAGCTGTGAAGGGCAGAACTACATTCCGGGGTCATCCAACGTCCTCCTGGGTCCGGTTCTCCAGCTCTGAAGGAAGCCCTGAACACACAGGATGAGCTGCACCCTACAGCCCCACCTGCCACCTCACATGCAGACTCAGAAACCACAACTCGTGGCATGGGAGATATTCAGCTGCTAGAGAAGACACTACCCAAAAATTGCTGCTGCTTCCCTTGGGAAAAGCCATTAGTCAATGGACAAGAATCAACTTTATTAGCCAGTTTATAGTTAAAGTCTTAGGAGAGTAAGAAGTTCCTAAATTTGTAATAAGCTCTTCAAAGAATTGCTACAGTCAGAAAATTAAACCCAAAATGTTTAGACAACTGCTAAAAGTCGTGGTCAATGGGCAGGGCTACATGCAGACAAGACTTCTACAGTCTTGGAATGGAATGTACAATGTTTGGTTGTGACTAATCCAAATGTTAATTACCTTCTGTAACACATAGAATCATAGCATGTTTTAGGCTGGAAGGGACCTCTAGAGGTCATCTGGTCCAACCTCCCTACACGAGTAGGGACTTCTCTACCTAGGTCAGGTTGCTCAGAGCCCCATCAAGCCTGACCTTGAATGACTCCAGGGACGGGGCTTCCACCACCTCTCTGGGCAGCCCATTCCAGTGATCCATCACCCTCACGTTAAAAAACTTTTTCCTAATATCCAGGCTAAATCTATCCTTTCCCAGCTTAAAACCATTACTGCTTGTCCTATCGCTACAAACCCTTTTAAACAGACCTTCCCCTGCCTTCCTGTAGGCCCCCTTCAGGTACTGGAAGGTGACTAGAAGGTCTCCCCGAAGCCTTCTCTTCTCCAGGCTGAACAGCCCCAACTCTCTCAGCCTGTCTTCACAGGAGAGATGTTCCATTCCCCTGATCATTTTGGTGGCCCTCCTTTGGACACAAGTGAAACACTGTACTACCACAAACCCCCACACCCCACCCTCAAAAACCCCACCACATCTCACACGCAGGATCAACAAAGAGGTAACAGAGAGAAGAGACTTGATCTTAACACTTCTATACCTTTGAATACAGTGAAGAAACAAGGACTTCTTATCTGGGCCTTTGGCAAATTCAGATTCCACTTCAGATATGCTTCCTTTACAGTGCATCACAATTTGATATAAAAAAGGATTTGCTCTTGCTTAGCTCTTACTCACCAAAACACTTTCAAGCAGTGAGTTCAAAAATCTCTTCATCTGTTTTGGACTTTACCTAGGAATAGGACCATGAGGTCTTTGGGTTTTTTTTTAAATCATTTTTAGGATGGAAGACCTTATGCAGATCAAGTAAGACACTCTATGGAAAACTTCAAGCCAAATACTCCTAATTTTAATTTTGCCAGATTTTCACAGTGTGATAGAAAATTTTCACTATACCTTTTCCCACTATCACAAGTCCCATCCCTCCACCAGTAAAACAGCTGGAAGAATGATGCACTAAATGCAGGCCTGTAAATTACAGTATGCAGGAGATTAAACTTCAGCCTAATGCTACAGTCAACTTTCAACAGCTGAGTTCTATTAATGGACACTGCGTAAAAGAAATCCTTATTGGTTACTATTTAAAACTACATCTCTATTAAAATCCTGACTGAAAGAAATTACAAGTGATATGTATCTCTCATCAATGCCATGACAACACCACTCAGTTTGAGTATGTACTGCATCGTTTGCCACAATTTAGATGAAGTAAAAAAAGAAAATATAAAAGGGTTCACTAATCAAATACTATGAATTAATACACTATGCAAAAGAGATAAGCTCATTTATAATGACAAGTATTATGTGTAAACTAGAACGATACACTTCCAGTGCACTGAAAAGTCCACCATCATTATACTCTTTCAATACACTTCCTATGTCGATTTAAGATCAGCACTGTAAAGTTACGGCACAGTCAAGGCACTGTAAAGGCACAACTTACAGAAAGATTCAGGGAAAAGGCAATTAATCAATGTTTCCCTTCCAGACTTCTCAGTTTCATACACAGGTCCAGGAATAGGTAAGGAGGTGGGGAGGGGGAGGTTACTATGCTTAATAGTAACTGCATACCTGTGTAGCACTCTGTTCAGTGCTAAACAGTTTCTTCTCTTGAACCCTCACTGCTCCCCAACGCACAATCCTTTGAGATTCAACACTGCCAAAATGTTCGTGCTTCTCATTCAATTAATCTTTTGAATGGAGAAATTTTCAATGATTGACACATCAACCCAGGGTGAATTTTTGAAGTGCAGAAGTTACCTATGGGAAGTTGTCAGCTTCTTTCTTACATTACTCACTGACCTTGTAACTCTCTATAGATCGTATCTATTTCTATATCTGAACTTCTCTGCTTTAGGCTGTGTCACTGATGATGAATTAGTAACAACAAAGAAGAAAGCAGTTTAAGCAGTGGGATGCTAGCAGAAAACATAAAAAAAGCCAACCCTATTAACCATTGTGCTACTTGCTTCTAAGCAAGCAGATCAGCAGGTCTGAACACAGCTCTGCTTTCAGTTAACATGCTAGACTAAGAAAAGAAAACACAACAAACTCCTCGCAGCCTTCAGTAGATCTCAGCAACCTGCAAGGTGAAGACATGATACATTTGCTGTTACTCTGAGCATCAGCTGCACATTTTTCAGTCCCTATCATGGTCCATCCCTTGGATCCGGGTGTTACTCTCTACGTTCAGGTTTGCTTTGTCTGATACATCTCAAGCGCAAAAGTATGTTCTAGTCTTGTTTCAGCCTGGGTTATGGCGTGCCTGGTGGTTAGGACATTCTATTCCCCTAGGACATGGAAATTTAGAGAATAGCTCCTAGGTGGTAAGGCTATTAAATCCACATCTCTTGCTTCCTGGACAAGTAATTATAGAGAAGGTAGGATTTTTGATTGTTTGTTTTTCTTGAACAAACACGGTCTTGTCAATATACTTTCATGGAGCTCTTCCCGGGCCACATACGAAAAAAAGCTGTTTGCAGTCCTGTGTGAGCACAGTAGCCAACATTGAGGCTAGGATTTTTATTTATTGCTTCATTTGAATCAAGTATTAAAATGTCAACTGATTCTTTTTGATGCTTTGTTGAATCTGGCCAGAGTCTATCAGCAGCTAGGATATAGAGCTGGTCTCTCCAAGGAGTAAACAAATACAGATTTTGCATTTCTGTACCTATTTAGAGTCTCAAGATTTGCTGACAGTCTAAAAATACAGCACTCCAAGAGTATGTCAGGAAAAACATGAATTCAAAGGAGTGCTGGTTTAGTTTTGCCTCTTCAGTGGTAATACTTGCTATACCTGGATTGTCCATGCAGTGAGGTACTATCCAAGTTCTATAGAAGTGGTGTAAAAGATGGCTTGTGATTGTAGCTTCACAGCGACCACCACCACACTGGGCCTGGAGAACTTGCAATGGCATGGACACGACAGACCCACATAACCTGCAGGTACCATTGAAGGAACCATAGGTTAGGTTTTTGTCTAAGACAGGAGACAGAGGTTTATGCCATTGGCTATACTTTGGGCTCAAGAACATGATTTCTGATGGAAAGACTGTAAAGCTAAAGGAAATTTTTCATATGGTTTCAGCTACTAGGGGCTTCCAATTTAAAGTAATGAAAATGAAAGTTACAGAGAAAAGCAGTATATTCAAGGCAATTGCACGAGTAAAAACGTATAAATAAGGTATAAGTAAAACATTCAATTCCTTCTCCCCCTCATCCCCACCAACAGAAAAAAGAAAACTGGGATTCTTGTGAGTCTCATTGCTACTGTTTCTATATTTAACAAAAAGCAGGAGGGACAAGAGTAATTTTCATTATTTTAATTCTTTTATGCAGTGAAATCTAACCATGTGACAACCAGAAAGTTATTCAATCAATAATGATATCATATAGCAAGTTTTGACAAGGTTGTGAAAAAAAGAAAATCACAGTAACAGAAGGAGAATCACTCAAAATGCCAATGTCCTTGAAGGGCACAAGAGAACCCCCCCGATCAAAGGTCAAATGCAGTGGAAAAAATATTAACAATTACAAAGCCCTAAATACCTGTATTTAATAAAAAAAAACCGCACTGAATAACTGAAAGAAATATAAAACCCGAGAATAACCCATCAAATTTGACAGTGATACCCATATCAAAATCCTTATGCAAAAAAGATGCCAGTGCATAATGTTCCAGCTCGTGTTAAGAAAGCAAATTATTCTTGTTCATATTGCAAGCTCAGCCTTCTTGGCATTAATCGTGGTTGATCAAATTGTAATGCACAACTAGTAAAATGTAAAATAGCTAGTCTGAGTAATTCCAAATATATAACATCTCTTAGGAAAATAATTATGATAAGGAATGGAAAACTAATTTCTTTATATTCTTCAGTGCTCTGTTACTTTCTAGTTTTTTTTTCTTTTAGATGATGCTTACACAGCCAAACAGAAGCATAAAAAGGAAACATCCTTTTCCAACTTTCATGAGGACATGAGGATGTCAACCCAAGGATTTCTAACTCAGAAAATCAAGAGTAGATTTTCTTTTCTTAAAAATAAGAATTTCTACTTCTTAATTAGAAGCCTGTTAGAATAACCTTAGAGACAGGCAGGATAGATAGCAACGAGCCTCCAATAAAGAAATTAGCAAAAGAGATCTTCATGGTCATTTCTCCTTGACAAAGCAAAATTGTTCTCCTCTGTATGCTAGGACTTCATCTAATAGGGATCTTAACTATTCAGAGTTCATTAAGATACCCTCCACAGTTTTGGAAACCATTACAGAGTATGTTTGGAAACTTTCTTTGATGGTTATACTGCAGTTACTGTTTAACCAAGCTGCATTATGCAGCTTGGCTAATTCTCCTCTTCCCCCCAGCTTTACTTTTAACACTTTATCATCATTAATTTATTCCCTCATATTAAAAGAAAAAGTCAAGATGTGACAAGCTGTCTGTATGTACCTGACTTGTCCTTCACTGTGCCAGAGCTACCTTTCAGGACAGATTTTCCTTTCAACAGGAAAAGATCAAAATTAATGAGCCTATTATTGGACAGAATACTTTAGAAAAAAAACAAAAACAAAAACAAACAAGAAGAATGGTATCTGATCTTCTTTAGCCTAGTAAAGGACAATGCAGTATAAGGATATGGAGCTTTACTCTCTCCAGGGCCAAAGGAAAACAGAAACATCTCCTGGGAAATGGTGTGGGCCCTATCTTAACAAGGAACAGACGGACTGTCACAGAATTGGAGTTAACAGAAGTCAGACGGACAGAGCTCATCTGCCACCCAAAAAATCTCCTAGAAAACAGATATATTGGAGAAAAACACCCAAACAAACAGCAAGAACATTATGGTACTTTAGAGATAAAAAACCACTACATTTTTCTTGTCTCAAGAAGTGCCCTGTATCTTCACTGAGATTAGCATTTGAGAACAGTCTCAAAACTAAAATTCCCTACATACATTTAGAAATGCTACAAGCAGCATAACTAGACTGACTTCTCATTTCAAGCTACTTCATGGAGAAATAAATGCAACTACTTGTTCACACATTAAAAAAAAAAAAAAATCTAAAATATTGTACCACTGCAACAAGTTACTCCAAGGAACTAGATTCAGAAGCAAAAAACGCTATTTCAACCCTACTGTTGATGACATTATTATACACTATTGTCTAAATGCACAATAAAACCGAATGACCTCAAGAAATTGTTTGATTCATATGGTTTATCCAGCAGCCTATAACAGCAAATCCCTTTCAGTTGGGCTTACGCCATATGTACATGAATGGTTTAATCCTTGCAAATGGATATAAATGTTTATCCCACAAAAACAAGGATGTGAAACTGCTCTTAATAATAACTCAGAATTTCTGACTAGCCTCTCTGAGGCTAGAACAGATCTACTACTTTGCAACACTGAGCTTTACCTTGTGTTTATTATAAAGACTTTCAAGTCCAGCACACTAGTCCTCTAATTAGCCAGATCTCTTCTTTTACCTTCCTGATTTCTACTGGTCTAAGGTGGTATGGTGCATCACCCCCCATTAAAAAAAGCCTCAATCACAACCAGATTTTTCTCTTTCTGCTTGATATTCCAGGAATCAAACCCTTAAAAGTTAAATAACAACATCTGCCTCTATAACCTTCACAACTTCCCAGAGCCATCAAGGATGGCTGCCACATGTCTGAAATTATAGACAAATGAAACAGTGGGTCTTACGCTCTGGAGAAAGACAAATGCCAGCAAGGGCTCAAGAGAAGTGTTACAAAAATGTTTGCAACTAAGCATTCCAGTGCTGTTCCAAAGCCAAGACCTTGAAATTACAATGCAGGGAACCTAAAACCATAAAGCGTGTGTCTGGTACAGACCTATATCCTTACTGAGAGAATACGGACTGGTTCTTACCGGGGGTATTAGTAACAAACCACACTTTGTAGGAGATTCTGGGATAGATCTCTACAAGTCCCGTCAGTAGCAACAAAGACTCCCCATGACACAGCCTTCAAGAGCCAAAAAACCAGGAGTGGCTTCTAATTCATTCTCATTCTACTGTCTTTTGTTACAACTTCAAAGCTGCAATTCAAGACATGTAAAATAATGAATTTTATAGTAAATATGATATCATATATGACTATGTATGGTACCTCAAAGTCTACTAACAGGCACGTTCAGCATCGCTGAATTTACAGGTGTACTGCTGCATGGCCTTACTAATTAAACAAAATCTGTTCCACCACATTGTGTCCAACAGGTGATAAAACTCTAAACAAACCAAAAATTAAATATTCCTGCTTCACAGAAGAGCCCAGATCAGCCAGAACCACTATCCCAAACAAAGCCTTCTCCAGACCTTTCTCAAGAGACTACTGATATCATAACATACCCAGTGAGACTATTCACAGTTGATGTTTTCTAATGTAAAATTTTTATCATTTTCTCACCAGATAATGCAAATACAGATCAATTAATAAGATCCATGTGTAGCTCAACTATACATTAATAGATGCATGTCATTTATACAGCATGTAGTATTTTTAACAGATTAATTCTTTTAAAATAAATTACAATAATTCTCAAGACCTCTCTGTTTTAAAACTTCTTTTATATGGTTTTAGTACCTCACCTGTACTGTTTCTTCTTTAAACCAAAATATTTTATCCACACTCTTAAAGCTCTTCCACAGGCCCTTCAGCAATATTCCAGTACACCTTTCCTGAAACAAGTCTGACTAGATTAAGAACAATCTTCAAGAGGTAACACCTTTGGTCAATTATTTTCATTGTTCTCCTTTTTTTTTAATATAGTCAACTTTTTTTTTTTCCAAAGTCTTCATTGACCTTAGGCTCTTAAATCAAGCAATTCAGAATTTAATGCTCAATTGTTCAGTGTAACAGGATTGCTATAATGAAGACAACGTAAAAGGAATTGTATAAATAATGGAGCAATGGAGGAAAGAGAAAAAAGAACTAAGGTCAGTGACTCACTGGATCTTTGCAGTTTACAGACAACACACTAACACTGATGGTAACTCGTTACTTCCAAAGAGCTCAAACAGTCCCTTCTAACATGGATTACTTTACTCTCATCTAGAAGAAACACCATTCCATAAGCCTCTTACATGAAAACAGGACAAACTTTCATACTGCTCCCCAAACCAGAAGGCCATGTTCAGGAAACAGCACAAAGACAGAAAGCTAGAGCAAGATATTACATGGGTTCTTCTGTTCTCCAGTGGATCTTTCATTAATGCACCAGTTCAATGTTTATGGTACCCACTTTACCTATGACCAGACGCAGAGGAGCTGAAAGAATCATAAGATACCTAAAGCTGGGCAAGAAGAAACCACATATGACTAAGGGCAAGAAGCAAATTTTTTAAAAAAACCAGCAGGATGGCTTGTTAAAACACTGGAATTAACACCTGCCCTCACCATTAAACTCCCACTGTACCAATACTTTCAGATCTTTTCTTACTCACTGGATACAAATGCTATATTCCACTATTACAATTTTTTTCATAATTATTTCAATCTGGGCCAAAGGTGAGCCATACAACTGCCTTTCAACATGAACGCAGTTGCTCCTGGTTGGTTGTTAGTAGTCCATCCATACAAACCCAAAGTAATGTTTTGGTAATATCTCTTTAAAAGAAAATGAACTTTTAAACCTTCTGCTCATCTCACATTTTCCCCTTACAGAGTTCCTTTGCTGTCAAGAAGACTGAAAGGGGCATAGGATTTGTGAAGTTTGTTCGTTGTATGTCGGCAAGGATGTGCTGGATTTTTTTTTCCCCCCTTAATGTATTTAATTGATTCCATCCTCAGTACTAGCTGCCTTTCATTATTATGCAATCACATTCAAATTAATTTGATTAAACTAAACTTGACTAAACCTTGTGCAAAGCTAGCCATTCCAAACACATTTTGCAATCCTTTAAAAAAAATACAACAAACCAACAAACAACCAAAACAAGCACCACAGAAACAAGCCACTGGACAAAAAACAAATAAACCACTGGATAAGTAATCAATAAACCAGACTTTGGGATGAAGTTTTTCAGGAATATTTGAAAGTAGCTTGTTAATCAATAGCCCAAATTTCTAACTAAAGTATTTCTGCTTACAAACAATCAACATAAAAATTGTCATCTTGCTGTTATCATACTAATTGCGAGATAAATATCTGCACATTTCTGCAGTTTCATTTTTCAAATGAAAATTTTTCAAGAGAATCTTAAGAAATGTGACTTGACATGCCTATTATGTAAAAAATTAAACCCTATGAAAAATATAAATACAAACCCTATATATGCCTATGCATAAATACCACTAGAAAACAATCCATAACATCCAACTTCTAGTTAGCACAGGTCAGCATCACAGCCCTCACTTTGCAGCTTTGATAAAAGACAATCCAATGTTATGTCATAACAGTTTTAGCCTAGTTACTATCTAACTAACAGGATTTATTTGTTGTAATAGATTAATTTAGTATAACAAGTTCAACTTGCAAAGCTCAGCTTTTAGAACAACTAGTTTAACTTCCTTTACAGGAAATATGGTTATTTGAAGGCATCACCGATATTTTCTGTGGAAAGAACACAAGATAACCAGAGAAGTGTCTCTGCAATGCCTCTGTCATGACCGTATGCAATGATTCTTAAGAGAACCATACGCCAGTTTGGCACTGTAATTCAGGAAAGAAAACATTCACTTACCGCAGTGTGACTGGAAAACCTGTGGCTTGACTACCTGATTGCAGATATTGCACACTACAAGATAGAAATCATCATGAGCTGGATAATGGCCAAATAAGTGCATATCTGTGGGAAAGTTAAAAATATATACAAGAATTAGAAATTATGCTTTAAATATATATTAAGAAAAAAAAAGTTGAAAATACTGTAGGGCCTGTACTGTTATATTAATTTATACAAAACGAGTTTATACACTGCTCCATAAGAGCTTCTTACTATATTAAAGAGATTTTTTTCCTCTTCTGGGTTTCAAGGTCCTACACTAATGCTGTAGTCTAACGCCTCAGTCTGAGTCAGAACACAGGCAGCAACACCTTTGTCTAAACACTCACTGCCAAGAAGTGGAATAAGCATTTCTGTACTTGTCAGCTGTTGAAACAGTAAAATAATATAATTTTTTTAATCTCTGCCTAAAGATCCTTTTAGAAAACATGGTGCACAGGTTACGCTCCATGTTACAATATTCCAAGCTTGATGACAGATTGCTAGAGAAAGTCTCCTACTTAAAAGCTAGTTATAGTAACTAAGGTCAAGAATCCTACAGCTTAAAATATAGCCAGGAATGTCATCCTTTTTGAACCAGATGTCATGACACGAAGCTTCTATGCGAATGCCCCTGCTAGTTCAAGCACCCCGCTGTTTGTTTCCCCAATAAAAACTCTGGGAAGAGACAAAGTTGGTTAATGAGGTAATTCTCAGTGACGGCACGAGGAATTTAATGAAGTCAAAAGATGGATACAGTCAGACAATGACAGGCACTTATCCCTCTCAGCTGAAACACATAATGCAATACACGCATTCTTAAGCCATTGCAAACACAGAGTAATATGGGCTTAAATTACTACCGAAGGCCTCAGAGCTGTAACATTACAAGTGAGAGAACTTGTTTCACTCTGCATTGCTATAACCTATGAACAAGCACCCACACTCATCCACCACAGCTCAGCTGAGAGGGCAGAAACTCCTGTCACTTCTACACACTTTGCTGTGGCCACGTCACCGCGCCCAGTGTTGTTAACGAAGGTGTTGCCGCGTTAGTAACCCCGTGGTGAGTATCGGCCGCACAGATCATGCTGCCTAACACAACAGGGCAGTGACCTCTTTATTTAAAGATGTCGTAAAATAGCATTCCAGTGTTATTCAGCAGCATCCGAAATCTATTACAGAACTTGCAGATGTGGCTTCTGACTCAGACTGAAATATCAACCTGGCACCTTTTAAACAGGAAGGAAAATGAGAAGACCCTCAGTGAAGACAAACATGCACAACAGCAGCAGTGATTGATAAACGTCAACGACTAAATCCTACTTCTCCAATAAATATAAGTCCCATTTTTCTTTAAAAATAGTGATTTCTTTTAAAAAGTGACTCAAGCTGGTACCTTATTTAATTACTTCTTAACCAAAGCAAACAGCTTGGCCCTAGACCTATAAGTAACTCTGCTCTGGCATCTACCACTGTGTAAGTAACATCACTGCTTACGATGGCAGTGCTTGGCATGCTGAAGCCCTGAAAACCCCACAGAGGAACAGAGCACCCCTCTCAGTAATTCAGGCAGTATCAAAAGTAGACCCAAACAGGCTCATTCAAGTGTCCTTGGGCACAAACCAGCATCACTAACCTGCAATCTTAGTCTGATATGATGTAGATCATTCCTCTATCCCTGTGAAAACTGAAAGCCTCTCTCTCTGTTACTGCTCGTACCAGGCTACGAAATCCAGTTGAAAGGTTAACTAATCATGACCCCTTTGCAGTGCTAGTTTTGGACTGACCAAGCCTTTGAATGCATTACAGCCAGATGAATCCAATCAACACATTCAACTTAGATTTGTAAGAACTGCAGTGGTGAGGTATAAACTCCTTTGGTAATTTCTTGGTATAGTTAGTGTTAGCGATGAAGTAAAAACTGCACAGTTAGATAAAATTAAATCTTCTCTCCTGGTAAAGCAAGCAAAGAAAACCCTAAGCAGGTACTATGTCTGGCCTGTTTATTTTATTCCTCATTTTAAAGTGATAAGTCAGTGATCTCAACAATTACTTTACATTGGCAATTGTTAGCCAAGGATATTTTTGATCAGAACCTACATATTTCCACCAACAGCAATGTAAGCTTCACAGAAAGGAGTATCTCTTCCAGGCATAATTTGACACAAAGTCTCAGCTCGAAAACATGCATTTAATTACAGTTATGAAATATTTTAAAAATGGTTAAGACCATTAAGACCATTAAGACCAGAACTTAAAACACTTCTTCCTGTTTGAATGGTCCTGTGATGGTCTTGTTATGAAAACATACAGACTTTGCCCTTTACAAACACAAAAGTTACAACTTTTTACCATTTAAAATTCCTTAAGTCCATTTAACCTTCACAGTTCTGTGTACCAGCCTTTAAAATATGCTCAGCTCTGAGGAACATGAGGTCTGGCTGGGTCTGAGTTTTTGTGAAGTCTGGCTGCAAGGAGTAACTTCTAAAAACACAGAAGGTATTAATACAGGAGAAATCTATCCAATGACATAGATGGAAAAAGAAATCGGGTTAGCTTACAGGATCACAAAATCACCTACGTTTTCACCAGGCACTGCCAAGGAGACAGAGCAGTGAAGGAAAAGCCCTGGTATGTGCGAGCTTGCTGCAGAACCCTGGCAAACAGTACAGCACCGAAAGGGTATGTAGCACGATTTGAGGTTTTATGATACCGAGGTGGCAGAAGTTGATATACAAAAAAACTGCACTGACTTATAAGACAACACACCAACATGCTGCTGTGAGAAACATGATGCACAGATGCAGAGTAAGTGAAATCCTGAAGCAGTACTCTGGAAGTTTTTTTTCATTTTGCAGATCCCTAGAAATAGCCCAGTGGAGGTGCAAGTGCCTACTGTAAATGTGTCTTCTGATATGAACAGGAGTTATCAGCTACCCGTCGAAAGTCCACTTAAATTAATCCAAGAAACTCTAGGACACAAGACCACAGGTCGGAAAACAGAAATGGGAATCACATCACACAAATAAATTGTTATTATTGAATCAGAATAGGAAAAAAACTTAAATACTATCTTTCCAACTGGATCCCTTAAAAACCTCACTATGAAGGGGTTTGTAAGAGAGGAAAATTCATCAAGTCCAAACAGGTTCAACTAACTGTTAGTTCATCAGTGTTAACAAGACTGGTATAAATCAGTTCTCATCATTAAACTCGTGGTTTGTAAGCACACACACAGTATAGAGAAATCACTCTTTAATTAAAACCTTATGAAGCATTAATATTGTCTCACTAGAAATTCCAACGAGGGACACACTTTACTAGGCATAATAAGATTACAAATGCAATCCAGATCAGAGAATTTACAATGATGAAAGCAAGGAAAGTTATTTTCTGGTTTTAGTAAGAATTACTCAATACTACCATGTCCTACTCAAAACAACTGAAGGGTTATTCTGGACACTGGAATCATTCTTTGATCAGCCATTTGACAACCTAGAGGTACATGCAGCAAAAAAGACAACAATGTCTCCAAAGAAAATTTATCTTCTAAAGGCAACAATCACACCTCCCTGCCTGCTTAGTTGGAAGCAACGGCGATAAGCTTCTCAGGAAAGGTTAAGTTTGGAGAAGAAAATGGCTCTCTCCAAAGTTAGCTCAGGAAAGACTTCTTCAAGCAAAAGGTAAGACCACTGAAGGAGACAGCAGATAATTGGTGAATAAAGTGAGCTACTATCAAATAGCACTGAAATAATTATCAAAGTATGAAGAGAACAGGGAGGGACATAAGATTGACTGTGAAGAGCATTTATTTTCTACCAAATCTTGGGTCCCTCATGAAAAGGAAAAAAAGTGACCAAGGCCTTCATGACTCACTCCAGACCTGCAGGGTGATCTCTCCCAGAGCCTGTGACCTACTTCTTCTCCACGTGCAAATGCAGATAGCTACAAGTCTGAGACAGAAACAGCTGCCCAGCCCTTCTGGTAAGGAAAATAAGTCCACAGACCCCATCACAGTTACCTCATTTTACTGGAAGATGCTTTCAGTAAATTCAAAGTAGACTCTGGATAGCAAGGAAGGAGAGGTAACTTATCTTCCAGTACACATAGGCTTTGTGGAAGGGCTACCTAGACATACCCCACTCCTTGCAGTACTGAATTACCGTCCCCTCAAAACAAAATCTTTTGACTGGTCATGTCTGTTGATGCTGTACACAAGAAAAGCCTTGCTTCAAAATGAGCTATTTGACTAACGGGATGTGAGAGTGTTCCATACCATGTGAAAAATAGGCAAGATAGGTGGAAATCAGAGACAGTGAACACTGACTACAGGAAATATGACTTACCTAGATTAAAATCTTAAACCAAATATTACTTTGTATATACTTTGTTATGGTGCTTGGAAAATAAATATAACTTCTGCTTATAGTTTTTATATTACTAACATTCGCAAATACCAAAGACAGTCGGAGCCATATGACACAGCTTTGTAAGACATCAGCTTGGTAAAACATACATTAAAACCACAAATACCATAGAAACAAAAGGAAATGTTGCTTCTGCAGATTGTGCCACAAACACAAAAATGCAGGTGTCAGATATGACTTTTTATCTTCTTCAATAACAAACACGTAGGAATTCCTTTTAGAAACAATCAATGCTAGATGACTTATATGGAGTTCCTTCTCTATTATTATATAATTCATAATAATTTACATCCAACTGTTAATAAAACACAAGCTAGAAATAATCTGAAACATTCTTCCACCGCAGAACTAAGGTTGTCAAACAGTAAGACCTCATAATATTGTGTGGGAAATGAAATTTTTAATGATGATCTTTTGCTAGAAATCATGCACACTTTAACATTCTCTTATGTATCTGTTACTGTTACACTAAATATATACCCAAAGTCTGCTTTGAAAAACAGTAGTGGTGTTTATATGTAAAGAGAGAGAAGGAGAGGGAGGATGGAGAAAGACTATTCAAGGCACATAGGTTTAAAACTAAGAAAAGCTAAAAAAAAAAGGCAATAGCAAAAATGGCAATGAACAAAACAAAATCCAGGTGGTCTCTCCAGCTCCTGGAGATACAGACTTTTAAATGCTGTGTCTAGAAATGTGCTCATTATTTCCCTCTTGTTCCACAAAACTGACAAATTCGTTTGTCATTCAAAAATGGAGAAATGCACAAAATCTTTCAGTGCATTAGGTTACTTTTGCATTTGAGATTATTTAAAAAAACTAAGTAATTTGAACGGTGAATTGAAACGTGAAACTGAAACAATAAAAAGACATCTCCAGAGTATTACTTGGACAGCAGTTAAACATGCTTGCATCGACAGGATAGTCTTATCTTAGAAAGAAATGTCCCACTCTTCCCATAAAACATCAGCTTTATTCTCGCCCAAGTACAGTTTTCCTTTAGTTTTCCCTTTTTTACACAAAAACCACACAGTTGCTTCAGGAATTCGTTAGCCACTATAAATTGCATTTTACCCCTGAAAATGCCAGAGTCACAGTTGCAATTAATCATAGAATAATTTAAGCTGAAAGAGATCACCGGATGTCATTTACTTCAAGCCTCTGCTCATATCATGGCTAACTTCAGGGTCAGAACCACAAAGCAATGCTCAAGCTCAATTTTTCTGATGGAAAAATGCAGGTCATGGCTGCAATAACCATTAAATTGAGGAAAAAGTAAAATTAAAATATTCAGGACAGAACTAATATAGGCCTAAACACAATTGTCGTAAGTTCTGACTGATGTCCTTTGGGTGTTAATACAAAGAAATCTAATCAAGTGATTAATGAGAAGAAAACTGAAATACTGGACTTTTCAACAACAATAAATGAAGCACAACAGTGACGAAGAAAAAAAACTGCAGGGAAAAAATAGCGAACAGGCTTAACAAGAGTCAGTGTAGTATAAAGTCAAGGTGATGACACCTTTAAACCAGACCAGTAACTTTGAATGGTATGCTGCCTTCCAGGTCAGAGCAATCATGAGGATACTGGCAATCCTAAAGAATGTTGGGAAATTTTCATTAATTATAGTGTATACAGGAAATGCTACCCCTGATGACTTGGAAAGATTTTGTGCTACACTGCTTTATCTAGGCATTTGAAACTATACTGAAGATGGAGGTGGTGCCTTCCATTCCCAAAGAGCAGTAGCAGAAGAAAACACAAAAAGTTCATAATTAGGAATCATCAATATAAACAAATATCGGGGATTAACACTATCTGTGTACGTGTTCTAAGAATAATCTGTTTGGAAGGGATTATAAAGTAAGACAGACATCACTGACATTACTATTTTGCAATAACACACTAGATATAAAAAAGGAATAGAGAAACAAATGTGGGAAAAAGGTGACAAAGCTTTTCTTCTAAAAGTCTGAAGACTTCTATGAAATTTATGTAACCTATTTGCCATCCCAGTCTAAACCAATTTGGCACCACAGAACCAGAATTGCCCGGGCTACCAGATTAATGCGTCACAAGAATATTGGAAGACAAACCCCCAAACTCATTGGTGTAGAAAGTATGCTGCATACCTGTGGCAACAAGAAATCTCAGCTTTTCACATGTTAAAATATTTAGAGGATGAGACAGTAGCTACTGTAAGTTCTTCCTCCTTGAAAGACCTACTTCTTAAAACATGCTTGTATGGAGGCACACGGTCCCTTACCTCCTGGAGCAGGCAGAAGACAGCTCATCTGCTTATGGAGTCTATTTCAGTCTCCATACACAACTTGAAGTACAGCCACCAACATCTAGTAATGTGCAAGTAACCAGCAATAACCAGTAAACTGCTCAGCTACTCTTTTGTGTTTACAGAGGCATTTAACGTGTTCTGTAGCAATCTTGCTGTAACCCTGTGTGACACTCAAAATGAAGGTTGTTTTGCAATTTTCTGTTTCAATAGTTAGTCAGGCTGCAGTTCCACAGGAACTTAAACTGATTAAAGTTAGGCACTGGTATGGCCCTTTTTGACTGCAAGCTTCATATTCCTTCTCCTCCCTTGTGGTCGTATCATCAATTAAGTGATTATACAAGGAGTCAAATCCAAGACAACTCTGAACCAGGAGAAAGAGGTAGACAAAACAAAACAGGAAAAGATTTTCTGGTAGTTTAACTCCATGAGCTGTGCCATTGCAGAACCTGATGAACATTACCACTAGTGTAACTGAGGGGAAGGAAAAGTTGAGCCCAGAACTGGAAAACAGGAGACCAACAGGACCAAGACGAGCTAAAACCACTGTGAAGCAGCAGTGCCTCTCCAGCTCAGGCTGAAAGCTGCCACACAGGTATCTGTGCAATATTAAAGGAAGACACTTGGCTCCAAGATAAGCTCTGTAAAAATAAAGCTACTTGTGTCTCAGCTAAAAGACAGCAGTCAAGTAGTTTATTAATTTTTACTGTATAAAGACATACAGAAGCATATAATCTCCTGTTACAGAATTCTTTACATTTCTAACACTTCAGATTACTGAATTAATCTTTAAAACCAGGCTCCCACTTCACCATTTAACTTTTCAGTTATTCTGTGCGATGTAACCAGACAGGTTACCTTTTACCTTTCCAATTCCTGAACACATTGGCTTTCCTGCCTGTCCTACAGTTAAAGAGCCTCCTCATTTCTGATGTGAAGGGTATAGGTAATACCACTAAAAAGCCAGTGAACATTAAGAGAGGGTCACATGCCACTGAGGTCTGTTTGGATCTTTGTGAGAGTGTTGGTCATTTTCTTTTTAATTTTTTTATCATAAGAGTTTAAACTACAGGGCAAACACAAACATTAAAGCTGCTATAATACATTAAAAAAATTTAGCGAACATTAGCATTTGGCTACTTTTTCAGACGTCTGAAGTGATAGGTGATGGTCCTGGAAAGGACCAGCTAGAGCAGTAACAGACTCTTCACTGCCTTGGCCATGCTCTGCACCACCCCTTCTCTTACAAGTCCACATGGAAGAATTTGGAGAGTGGAACAAGGCTGAAAGGCAGCATAAAATAGAGTTCAGCAGGGTGACAGGCAATAAACCCCATGCTTGTAATTGAAATGGACATCATTCAATTACACAATATTTAGTTTTAACTAGATAAGTGTAATCATAACGTACAAACAGGAGGCAATTAGAACAACTCTAGCAACATCAAACTATTGCCTACAAAATTATAACTGTTCTTACATTTCTCTTTAATTATCAGATTACACTCCAGGGAAATTATCTCAAGGAGCATCCTCCTCAGGAACCTGGATTTTGAGTTGCCTCCCATTTTACATATAACAACGTATTCCATTAACTAGGGCAACGATTTACAAGTCTACTACTCTAAAATGGTATAAAGCCAATACCCAGAAGAAAAGCTTCCTGTTATGCAGTAAAATAGATACCAGTTAAGCATATTAAGGTCCAAAGACAGAAAGAAAAAAACCCACCCTAAACCTTCCACACATCAGGTTAAATAACTTGCCTCAAAAATCAACATGAGCAAAACACAAGGAAGAAACAGGCTTTTCTGTTTAAAAGTAAGCTAGAAGAGTAATGTAAATGTAGATAGTATCTCCAATTAGTCCAACCGGTAAATAGCTAGGTTTGGTTTTGGGGATTTAAGGAGATGTATGCCCCCAGATGTCCCTATTTTCCCTACCAGCTACAGTTATTCTAATTAAAGATATCACCTCCAGCTACAAATTTCATCTTGCTTATGTCTGGACGTCTTCAAGACACCAACAGTATTATTAAATGACAGCAAAACTTAAATTACTGAGGGCAAGGAAACATTAAAAGATACATTATTTATAAGGATCCAGACTATGCGCTCTGCACCCAGCAGCAGAGGCGACAGCCCATCTGTGGAACATAAAACGTAACCGTCCCCAGACTCCTGAGTATTGAAGGCATGACAAAGAAGTACTGATCAGGAGACTTTCTTACCCTGCAGAAACAGTGGATTTCTCTTAGATGCTCACATATATCACTACCAAAAACCTTGGAGAGGGAGCGTGGCTGCACACATGTGTGCATACAAAGGATAGAGAATGTGCAGGAGGATTATCAGTCTCTGCATTAGACTTCTGATTTCTCCACTTCCCATAGGCAGGCATGAAGGAAGGTATGGTTGGAAATCATCTTAATTTCCCTCATAATTCAAAGAGAATGTCATGCACCTTGACTAGAGAGTCTCCATGAACCACTATATAGCAACAAAACAATTCTTTCTTCCTTGAACATGTATCAAGAGAAGTCTCACTGCAAATGAGACTTGTCAGCACAAGTAGTATCCTTCATGGATGATGGGACTAAATTTCAGCTCAGATTGATGTACGGCTCTCCTGAATTAGATGTCTGACCTTTAGCTACAGTCAGAGGACTGTACCACATACATATTTTCCCAGAGACTTCTACAGCAGGTGGACTCTGCCACCTTGTCTGCTGGGAGAGCACACCTTGACATAAGAAGAGGTATCAGGCCTGCGAAGTAACTACAATAACACACAGAAATACAGTGTTTCAGCTTTTGATTTTCTGCCATCAGATGTAACCAGCTTTCTGATGCCTAGCCAAATAAACTAAAGAGGTAAGGAAACAACATGAACGTGTCAGTCCTGCGGAAGTATTTAAGTGGAGATCTAGAGATACCAAATGCTGGTTGAAATATATGGGGTCTTTCTAATTTTTTTTTTTTTTTTTCAGTATTTCATATATTCCTAAGCTACAGAAGTACTCAGGCTATGCAGAGGGCACCGGGGACCCCTTCTCAGCTAGCACCTTTGGCATTACAACAGCTGATGATTGCTGCAGGGCAATAGCTTGGTATTGCTGTCCTTCATTAGCGGAGTGAGCAACCCTTGCTAGAGCTTGAGACATTAATGGGTTTCAGAGAAGCATATTGGACTTCTGCAAGTCATTAAGAGTCATGAAAATCCAATGATATTAGTCTGTCTAGAGCTGAAGGTGAAAACACAGTATCAGTGACAATTTGGCGATCTTTTTGCTGGAAAGATGGGCCATTTAAATACTCCTACCATAGATCTAACTTTTGGATCTATGTTAGGCTAGAGAGTTTGGCTAAGAATGCTAATGGGGAAGGAGACTCTTCCCTTTTATCTGTGATGAAGACCATCTTCTTTCCACCTCTACAGCTGTACTTGGCATCCACCCAAACATAGATGATTTCCCAGACTGCCAAGACTGGCACCAATCCAGCCAACAAGGCAAATGGTGTTCAGTGAAGTGGAAAAAAGGCTTTTCAGGTCCTTCAAAGCAAAACCTGTAGAATTTGAAAGAGACAGCTCTGCTTGACAGATGGGAAAACATACCTACTTTATGGTAACAGAGAACAAGAATCCTTACAGGAAGCTGTCTATATACAAGGTTCTGTAGTTTATCACCAAGCCTGTATTCATGCAGGTTATAGGCTGCTACCAGCAGACCCTGATCTGCCTAAATCTTGATCTCTGAAGGCAGATTAGTTGGAAGAACACTGCTAACACTTGCACCCTGCATAGCAGTCTGCTGCTTCTCTTCACATCTGGGTTGTTACAAAAGCTTCCCTGTCCCTTGATCTCCTCTTTCTTTCTGAGCTTCTTGGTCAGCACTTGGTTTGATCACATTTGATGCTACTCCCACACGAGCAGCAAAGCTTAGTCCAGATGATGGTAAGATCACAGCAGTTGAAACAAAAGAGAAAAAAAAAAGCTTGAGAATGGGCATGTTTAACTTCATTTTAGTAGCAATAAAAGATATTCACCAAGTACAATCTTGCTGTCATGACAAGAAACTAGGGGAGATCTGCAACATATCACCCCCTTATGACTTTGTATGGGGAAGACTTTATGTTTCCAAGCTGGCTGGAAGAACCTGACACAGTTAAAAACACTTGGTCTCACATATGAAGAGCAGCATGCACTACTGCAGTGGGACCAGCAGCACCAGCTGCTCCAAGAACCTGTTTCATGTACATAAGTTACTTTCTCCTTACAGAACAACAATTAAGACTTCTAAAAAGAAATAAAAATGCAAGAATTTTCATTCTTGAGAAAACACAGGGCTTTCTCTACTCCAAAGCAATCTTGCAAAAATCTTTTAATGTTCAAATATAGTCAACAATTGCCAGCTGACTACCTCAGAGAACAAAACAAACTCTTGTGAGGTTATTAGAATAGCTGAGGAACAGCCAGAGTAACCAGAGAAATTTATTTAGTTTTTTGTTCACCGTAAACACTGCTTCTGATTGTGGCTGGCTGAAGAGGTGAGAAGATAGGATGAATTATTGTGAGTTTGTCTTCTGTATCACAGCACAATAATCCTAAGGGTTCACTATAATCATTAAGTATTTACTAATGATGTAGGTATGCTATTAACTGATTTCAAACCAGCAGAGTTTCCACACAGATTTAGTGCAGACTTGAAGTTTTCCATTGTGCAAGCCAAAATAAATACTTGAAATCAAAATAAGTTAATAACCCATCTGTAAATTACACAACAGTTCATCTGTACTATAGTACATTTTTACAGTGGGTCATGGTGAGTACCAAAGTGTTTTCTCCTTATTCTTCCCCATTTGCTAAACCCATACCTTCAATGATCTTACATTAAGTGATCAAATATTAGTTGATCTGACAAATAAAGTTTGGAACAAAAAGAACTTCTCTGATTCTCTGATCTTTAAAAAAAGGAAAAAAAAAAGTCCATAAAGTAAATGTTGAATACATCCACAGGACTGCTGGGCACTACTGAATTACTGAATGTGGAGCAAAAAAGAAACCAGAAATCTTTTAAATACAATTAATTTTTAACACTTTATTTTAGTAAGTCTGCCATTTCCAGTATTAGCAATGAAACGCTACAAAGATTGCAGGGTTCCTTCTTCCATTTTCCTGTCAATGCACACTACCAAAATAGGTTATCTGTGCAGTAAAACAGTTCTCAGGAGAAATCTCCTGACTGAAAAAACCCTTCACTCCTATTTCTTCTGTGCAGACTGCCATGAAACACACTTTGATCCTCCAACTGGTGCTTTCTTCATAAATACTCAGCAAGACACAACTGGCACTCACACGCCAGCCTGTGAAGATGTATTATCTTCTGCAGAAGAGTGACTCTGGCTTGAGGCAGTACAACTGGACTGAAGGGGAAATGGCTTAATTTCTGGCTCCCAAACAACATTCTTGCATGACCCTGATTAGATTTTTCTGTGCCTCAGTATCCCATCTCTAAAATTAGGATAATATGCTCTTTGTCTGCTCTGCCTGTTTAGATTGCAGCCTTTCAGCATTCTCTTACTATTTGTCCATACACTGCAGCCACAATGGGGCCCTTCATCTTGGCTGGGACCTCACTACCACTACAGAACAAGCAATGAATAAGATAACTTTCAGTATGTTTTAGAAATGGTGTGTGACAATGGGGATGCTATTGCAAAGACTTATTAAAAAAGTCTTCTTAATGTTTAAAGGAGCATTTTCACATCCAAGTGGCATACATAATTGCAGCAAATATTCTTCTTTGTTGACATTTTCAAATAAAGCTTTTGTTATGCATTCTTTACAGAAATCCCAAATTTTTGAGTAAGAACACAAGTTATTAAGGGTTAAAGAAGTCCTATAAAAATGAATTTTTCACAGCTTTCTAGCTCAGCTTTTTATTTACAAGATCATTATTGTCATAATAAGTTTATTAATAAAGAAAGCATCATTGGGAAAATATTTCTCGGACAATGACTAAGAAGTATATTCTTCAAATTTTTCTGGAAGGAAAAATGAGTAAATGAGCAAAAAACATTGAGAAAAATAAAATCTCTAATCTCACCTATGTCATTCTACAAAATGCTAAGCATCTCATTGTTTGTCCATGTACAGGAGGCTTAGAACCATATGCTATTTTCATTTCATCAGGGGATGTTGTTGGTTACTGCTGTCAGTCTCCAAAACTGCTGAGAAAAGTCAGTATTTCCTTATACTCCACAACCCTGCCATCAGAAAACTCACAGAAGACCCAACTTCAGTTCCTCCTCTCCCAAAGTCTTATGTACAGCTTTCCAGCCGAGTTACTATTTCTTTATGACAAATCATGAAACCCTCTGTTATTTCAGTAGACCTAAGTAAAAGATGCTATGTCCAGTAAAAGTGCAAGTACGGTCTGTATCAACTGTCACTACTAGGCTGCTGTTTTACAGCAAATCACTAACTGTCCATTAAATATTTGGTGACCACTGTATACCTAAACTAGTTAAGAATAAATTTGCCAACATATGTAATCACAGCTAGATTCAGGACATCACTGGGACACCGTGAGAGAAATGGAGCTAATCTTTAGCAAATCACATCATAATATACTATGAGGGAATTTGCTGTTTACCTGTTCTATGGCCAATTTCACTTTCTGGGTCTGTCAGCTCTTCAAAAGCATAGCTAAAAAAAAAAGTAAAATGTAACTAACTATCTAAATACTTTGCATCTCAAAGCAATCAGAAGCACCCTCTGAAACTAATTAGTCATGACATTTACAACACATATAAACTTTACAAGCAAAACAATCTGCAGTATTGAAAAGCTGACTGAACAAATTAAGGAGGCTACTTTCTATGCAATCACAAAAATTAATTCATCTCCCCAGACAATTTCCACAAGTCCATCACCAAAGGTACTTCTGTTTTTATATTTCACTTCTCCCTTCAACAAAAGCCAAGGGCAAGAACCTATTTTAAGAACTCTCTCCTCATCCAAGGTGGAAGGTGTCTCCTCATTCTTAATCAACAGATGGGTATTAAATGAAAATGTATTGTTTAAATGCATTGTCTAAAAGGACACAAATAATTCTTATGCCAATTCTCTGTGCTTTTTCTATTGCCTCCAACATCTATGACAGCACCTCTCTTCAGCAATATTGCCTCTCATGTAACTCGTGTCACCTAGAAGTTACTTTCAGATGGACTTCCAATAAGATCACCTTTTTCCTTCACACAATTCCAAATGAAATGGATTTTGTTCTCTTTCTTGTTGGCATGCAGATCAAGGTACTGCTTAAAGTGCTCAACTGCCTATTTTTCCATTAAAGAACTTTTTGCCAAAGAAAAACATATGAGAAAAAGTTCATTAATGGATAACAGGATATGGAAATATGAATGAGAAACTTTTTAACCAAAGTCTGAACATCACAAATACTCTACCCCAAGGTCACTTAGACAAAACAGTTAGGCAGTAATATTTCCTGCAGATTGAAGAGCAGTCTTTAGTTCCAGTAACGTACAACTCCAGACAATAGCTCTCTCGGTTTAAGAATTCTGCTCTCATGGGAATAATTATCCTTGCAAGTACAATCAGTCAAATATTTTTACTGTCTGAAAAAGCATACACTTACATGCACACCACAAACATTTTCCAGGATAGAAATATGCTCCTACCCATTCCACAAGTGAAGTATAGACAAACTAGTCTGGCAGTGGAGCACTTTGTACAGGTACAGTCTCTTCCCTATTCCAGGAGATAAAAGCCCATTTCTGCTAAACTAACCGAGTCCATGCCAAGAACCTGCTCCACACCTCAGGGAGCTTTCTTACCTCTGAGAGGCACAATCCTTAGAGAAGAACACAGTCACAAAGGGCTCAGGTCAGCACAAGTCCATATGCTGCTAAAATGTCCATCAAATCTTCAATATGAACATCCTAAAGCATACATACATGCTGCATTCAGAGGTATTCCCTTCCTTCCCTCTCCCTCTTCCAGCAGTCTTACTAAGTTACAGTTTGCCACAGGTACAATTAAATCCTGCCCATCCAGTAGTACCAAAACAGCAAACTAAAGAAATTGAAAAAGCAATGGAATACATGTGCTACTTGTACCTGTCAAAAAAGAAAAAGCTGCATAGTACCTACTCATAATACAAATCATCAGTTTAATACTGTCACTCAAAGGCATAAACTAATATAACAAAAGCTATTAATAAGGCTCTTTCCTTTTAATGAAAGAAAGAAGCAGTTTATTAGTTCGATCATATTACTGTTCTATTTCAGTTTCTGCCACACTGGCTACCGCACAAGTCATATTCTGACGTGCACCTATGTAATTCTCACTATTTAACAAACAAAAAATTATGCAACAATTTCATTCAATTCTCAGAGACTTGGAAAAGCTTCATTGTCTTTGGAGTTGTTTTATTTGCTTTATTGGACAGGAGAAAAAGGTGGCTTTTGGGGAATGAACTACTCAAAATATGGGAAGGTAAGATTAAAAAGCAGGAAAAACAGTTAAGTATATGACTACTACAAAGATCTTTCCAGCTCACTCTTCTTCACGTTACCTCATTTTCTACTATGTGGCAGCAGCAATGACTTGGTTAGTATTTCAGCTGGTAACTCAAATACCCAAAGCAACATTTCTGAGTCTTGAGAAGTCTGTCTTTTTAAAGGAAGACCACTGCATGTAATCAAGAATCAGCAGGCTGCTTCAGATCTTGAGATGTGCTACACTGAAAAAGTAAGAATGTTTCCTTGGCCATGGAGGTAGTGAGTCTGCTTCTCAACGCAGCCCCTTGAGCTGGTTCCCTCGCAGTGGGTACCTTGCTGTTGACACCTGACTGACACTGCGATACAAAGGGCTCAGCCATTTTTACTGGGGAGCTAAGAACATCCTAGGAACATGCACAAAGAAAACTGCACACAGATTAAGCAAGCTGCTGAAAATGGGTCTGCTCAGTGATTGCCTCAGGTTCTCAGCACAAACGTGTGAAAGGTCAGCAATAACATCTGCTGACATGACCTGGTCCCAGAAGGGATGCTTTCACCAGCGCCCAGCTTCCCAGATTAATCATCTCACCCACCTAACAGCTCACTGACATGAGCGGGCCACTTAACACTTCTTATGCTGCAGCCTGATGCCTGTCAACTTTGCTTAAAGGGAATCTCCCTTCCAGCATTAGACTATTCTGACAATTTGGGTGCAGCAAAGCAATTGTTCATTTATTTCTGAGGATTTGGGTGTAGCAAAGCCATTATTCATTTCTTACAGTATTACAGCATTAAGCTAGCTCTGCAACAGTTAAAAAAAAATAAACAAAACAGTTCTGTTTAAAACTGATTCCTCATGTGTTCACTTCTTTTCTTTCAGCTTTTCCTCCAGTCTGCTATGCCTCCTAGCACTCCATGATTTACCTAATTTTAGGGTCATTGGAACAAGAGGTTTCCTAGATAGGCTTCATGACAGTTTTTCAGAGGCACTCTTAATTCTCTGGTGCACACCTGGCTCCAGCTGTGATAGCACTTTGAACAGACAGAAGAAAAAAGGACATAAAGAAGCAAAAATGCACTGCCTCGCCTCTTGCATTTAAGGCACACTCCAGCATCACAAAGCAATAAAAAGTCATCAAGATTCACGGACAGAGACCACTTAAGAGACTTTTCCACCACCTCCATTAAACAAAAATATCCTCCACACTATTACAAGGAACAAACCTTACCCTCGCTTACAGTACCAGTATGGGTCCTTGGAGGGCTGTTACTAATTACCACACAACCCAACAGACAGGACAGTGGACAAAGGAGGAGTCGAACTCTGCATTCTTTCATCGCCTACTGGGAAAACTTTTAGCCAAATTTCTGGAATTCTTAGTGTCTTTCCCTGCACACCAGGAGGAATTATGTACATTGTAACTCCTAATTAAGTGCTTTCAAATGTACTGATGAAAAGCATCACACAAGAAAATAAGTATATTTATTATTATGCATATTTTAATTCATGTTAACATCTTGTCTGCAAATTTATGTGATAATTACAATGGCATAAGTGACAGCTAATTCCCATCACAACATTTCATCTGGAAAACACCCACAGGTATCACTACATTTCCAAAAGACTGAGTTCAACAGAATTCAGCTTCTGAAAAAAAAACACCAAAACAACAAAACAGAAAATAGCCTAAATACCGTACAGCATCCATTGGAGTGAGCATCTGTCCACCGAGAACTGTTTGCATGTTCTCCAAGTGGAACTACATTGAGGATCAGAAGCAAACTCTGGAGCTGCTTGTATGAGCTGAAGCTGCTTCAGCGTGAAAGAGCTACAGAGGTATCTCGAGGGACACAACAGATCTCAAGGCAGGACTGCGCTGTGTGCGCTGCTGCAGCACCAGACCTGTGGGAGGTACCTGCTTCAGGGATCTTGGCAGCAGCTGGGTGGGAGATTAATGTGGTGCATGGACTTAATGAAGGGTAAATGAATCTGATGTCAGACAGAATCACTATTCTAACCGAAAGAGACTGTGAAATTCTATATTAAGGAGAGTACAGAAAAATGCAGTGTGTGCTAACACCCTACTCAGCACAGGAATGATCATATACATCTGTAATCACACACAAAACCTCCAAGTTAGTGATGTGCACCTTCCTTCCGCATCTCGTGTTTGATAGATGTGAGTTTTGAACTCTGCATCTGAACGGCATGACACACCACTCGCTAATGGATACTCCCTGTTAATGAAACCTCTATAAATGATCTAGCCAACTCCGCAACTAAACACCATCCTTATTCTGAGATTATTGCAAATAGTTTTTCCAATAACTTTCCAACAGAAAGGATATCCTGTAGTTATCAGAGCAGAAAGCTTTTTTTTTTTTTCTTCAAGCATTACGATAGAAAGCCTCTGCCTGAATGTATTCTGGCCTCTTAGCCAAGAATATATTTTCTTCCACAACATTAAAACAAAAAAGCATCTTCAAAGCCTCTGTCATAGGCAGAGGATTCCTAAACCAGTTTCATACCTCAAAGTGCATTTGTTCTTTTAAGTCTCCAAGTTCAAGTGCACTACATCATTTGATACCTAAACAGAGTCAAATGGCCCCACTTTAGAACTTGTCTCTCAATTGTGAGCATTAAAAGAATCAAGAATCTTTATAGTTTATAAGTCTGAACTCTTTTTATTTTGATTGGAGCAACATGTTTCTGCAATGTAAAGAGTTTTCAAGAGCTGTAAAAATTTTTTATTTTTAAATCACTAATTATGGGGAAGCACACACTCTGAGAAAGTTACTAGGATGCATAGTTACTGCATGACTATACAAGAGAGGTAAGGCAGTCTGGATACCTTAATTTCTTTACTGACTTAATAAGTTTCTCTAATGCCTGAAATACTACTTTATAACTTTATCACTCACTGCTTATATTTGCAATATTTGAAGGATACCTGCAGCATCACTTTAACTGTTAAAAAATCTTGTATATTACCACATTTTCTCACCATAGTTTTATGTTAGTGAATAACAGAAAAGACAATTTTTTCCTCCTGACTGCATCATCCTAAACTCTTCATAAACACAAATCAGAACCTTCTAATTACAATTCTATTTCTTTAACTCTCAAATGGAAGCAGATTCCATTTCACGCACCAGCTGAATTTTATGCCTAACACTATCAAGTCATCAGCTACTAAATTCAACAATACACTAACAATTTCAATGAAAAACATGGGCATAACTAAGATCCAACCCTCAAAATCTTAGTCTATAACCGCATGTACAAAAGTGGGAAGATTTAGTTTCACCTAAGAGTTATATTTTACAGCACAGAGAATGTTGCAACTATCTACCACTTGCAGTTCAGAAGCTGGACATTTGGCCATTCGCAATTCATTTATTTTGGTTCAGTATCAACAGGGTAGCTACCAAAAATTAACAGATGACAACTCCCCTTGTCAAAGAAAGAAAAAGGAAAGAAAAAAGGGAGCAATCATGAAAAATAAATTAAAATACAATAAAAATCACTAGTAATCATTCATGCCCAATTAATTATCAGAACATGCCCCAATTCTTATGAAAACAACATACTCATAGCTAGCTCACAATCACTGTTTACATTCCAAGATAATTTACAAGTGCTTTACAACTGCATGTTTCAATAACCTTACAAGGACTTTTATTCCTCTGTGGAAACAGAGCATTACAAAATATCAAACGTGTTGCAAAACTGCTGATGAAATCATGAATCAAAACATCTCTGCTAAAATTCCACAAAAAATATATGCTATATAAAAAAAAGAATTAAAGCATTCTCCTGTATAAATATCTATTCTCTGCAAAAAATATTTTAAAATTTATGTAACTAATAGACGACTATTTTTTTCCAGTTCTAGAATCAACTGTTATTTCACACACTGGAACTGTATTTCACTTTACTGAAGTTATGGAACAAACATACCAAGATCTAAACTTATATTTTAATGATTGGATTACTATATTACAATCATGACATCTTCATACAAGGATGTAAGGATTTCCTTAAGTGACATGCACTGATTTGACTGCATGGCTTTCAGTTACATCCAGAAGACTTCTAGATTTTACAGCCTCCAAACATAAATGAAAAAAACAAATGCTCTCATTTTCAAAACAGTCAATATTCTGAACTTTTAAGAAAAGTTTTCAGACATGTAAGGTGAGCAAGATCACTCATAATAGGAGCTATCCTGCGGTTAATGAAAACTTTGTCCTCTACTTTGCCACGCAGAGTGCTGAACACACATACCAAAGGAACTGTAAGCCATCAGTAGCCCAGACACCATCAAAACTCAGGACACTCTAAGCAAACAAAAACTTAATCATTTACCACACTCCTCAATTCCTTCAAACAGATCCTGGCAATATGCAAGCTCCCACAGTATTCCCATTAGGCATATCTGAAGCACTTGCACATAAAGCAAATAAGGCAAGAGGGCACGCTACTAGCCAGGACACATCCCTTGAAACTTCAGAAGATACACTCCCAGAACTCTACCACAGTGCAAAATTCCCCCTTGCTCCTCTCCCTCATCCTTCTTCTCCAGGGCAATTTCCTCTCACCTCTAGCCCTCTGTGCCTTTTCACCTGCCCAAATCCCTCTAATTAAAAACAAACCTGTGGCAGAAAATGCCAGGAGCAACTCAAAACCAAATAAAAGGATATATCACACAAAGCAGCAAGTACCTTGTTGCAAAATGTCTCTCTGAATGAACCAGCTCCATGGGAGCACTCTGAGTCAGTTTGCTCTCATAAAAAGAAAAATAATGAACTGATACCTGCTGAAGCGAAGGAAAAGCCTCCTTCAAGCTATGGAACATATAGAGTAGCATCAAATTGTTACTCTGCCGGCTGCTTCGATCTAAGAGCAAATTCTGAGGAAAAAAAGCTCCATAATTCAAAGCTCTCTGAGGCTTCAATACACAGGTTAGTAGAGTGCAGTCCACAGATCTCTTGTACAAATAACACACTCCAAGGCAAGGTTTGCCAGTGTTGTCTGGACAGAGACCTGGAATTTGCCAAGTACCTAACTTTGATTGCAAGTACAGCAAAATTTTAAACACAGCAAAACAGAACACAACACAACAAAAGCATAACTATTCTTATGACAGATCTCTTCTGTAAGATTGCCCAGTAAGACTGGCACACACTGGAGAGATACGGAACAGCAGTTTCTCTCTCCTTAATGGAATTAAAACTTAACTTGCCAGCAGCAGTGTAAAGCTGTGGCCAGTCTCAATCTGCAAATTCCCACATATGTACCTGATCCTCCATTATTCTGCTCTTCATAAAAATATCAATGGTTACCCAAAGCGAAGCAAAGGGGGATGTAGCCTCTGTTCAGCTGCAACTAGCTACACTGTGTAAAAAAAAAAAAGAGGTCTTTGGGGAATGTTGTTGAAAATGTGCCACATGCTGCAATTACATGCAGCAGCTTTATTTTTTTTGCTCACCTTGGCCTCATATAATCCCCAAATGAAGGTGCATGTCACCAGAGCACTCCAGCAACACAACTGGAGATTCATCTTAGATGTTTGGAGCAGTCACTTGGCCTCTCCATGTTCCTGCTTCTTCATCTGTGACACTTCGGAGAAAGCTTGAGAGGCTCGATTTATTAGCAGCCTGCCAAGTGCTTTAGACAAGTGTGTTACTAAAGCATTGAAACTGTGTTCATTGGCTCTGAAAGGGCAAACCATTAGTAAAACCAAAATAAACCCAATATCCTTAAAAGAAGGCCACACTTTTTAAATGCAGAAGTATCATGTTTACCTGATTTGCTGTTACAGAAAAAAACCTCCAGACTTTTGGTATTTTATTACAGGAGGGCATTAGAGATCTGACTTTCCTCTAAACCCCCTTTCCCTCATTTACTGTTACACTCCTGAAGGAGGTGATAAGCAGAGAGTAACAAACCAGTAACACCAAATGAGAGTGACAAAGGCCCCGCCAGACTTACTGTCCCCTGGCCACAGGGGAAGACCTCTACATACTAAAGCCCATCAGCAATCTTTATCTGACAGCAGATGTCAACTACAGGTTGCCTGATCAGGACAGATCAAACAGATAAAAGAGTATATCATACATACTTTTTATAGCTAAAACCAGTTGCTATGAAAGAGACAGCTGAAACAAAATAAGAAGCTGAAAAGAAAAACTGATAAATAACAGGACTGATTTCTTGTAATTTCTCAAATTATTAAAATATAGAATCATTCAGGTTGGAAAAGACCTCTGGGATCATCTAGTCCAACCTTCTTCAAACATCTCCCTAACCCATAGACCATGTCATGAATAGCCAAATAAATATTCTGTAACACAGAACAGATTAAAACCAGCTTTCATTTAGGCGAAAGACCCCCAGCACACTCAATTAAAAGCTGTAACATCAGACTAGGGAACGTAACTGATGCCTTGAAAGGGTGTCATTTTGAATCACCAGATAATTAAGAAAAATCTCAAAACCTAAAACCAAACATGATTACAGAGAATTTTCTAAATATGTGAATATGTGTATACATATATATTTTTAGGATATTTGTAGATTTTCAGCATACAAATATGGCAATGCTGCAGTGCCATCCTTCTTGTTCTTGCTAACCTTTCTGTGTGCTTTCTGTCTTTTTCAGACTGCAAATACATGTGTATTACACTTTGCTGCTAGCTTATCCAGCACACAATTTAAAAGATGGCCTGATGTAACTGTCAGGATTGTGTACCAGCTCTCTGCATCCTTAGCTCCCGCATCAGCACAAAGTATTCCAGTCCCACACGTCCAAGCCCGCCCACACTGCAGAACCTACCCCGCCTATAGCATCTTCAAGAGTCACTATAGTAAAAGTAACATTTTTTCCTGGTGAAACATCAGCATGACTCTCTCTCAGCAGGTGACCAGCAGTAAGAAAGTGGAGTTTCAGTTCAACCAGACACACAGAGATGGAGGTACCCCTCTCCTGAGGCTGGCATCTGACCTATGTGCCATATCAAGTACATACTGTTTAGCAAGGGCTAACAGTCTTCACATTGCTGCCACTCAAGCCAGGAACTCTTTTGATGTGACTGCCTGCTGCCACCCATCTCCTGCAAAAGTACACACCTTGTCATTTTGGTAAGGGAAGTGGGGAAGAGAGGAAGGGCTTCTTCATAATCAATGGACATCAAATGAAAATACATGGTTCAAGATGCCCTGCCTTTTGATAGGCAGGACACTGACACAAAAAGCCAAGGAAATACCCAGAATGGTTTGGTGCCACCATGTGCACTATCCGGTTCTGAAGCTCTGAATCTCAGAATACTAGGGGTTGGAAGGGGGACCTCGGGAGATCATCTAATCTAACCCCTCTGCCAAAGCAGGTTCACATAGGGCTGTTTACACAGGAATATGTCCAGGCGGGTTTTGAAAGTCTCTAGAGAAGGAGATTCCATCACCCTGATGGTAAAGAAGTTTTTCCTCATGTTGAGATAGAGCTTTCTGTGTTCCACCTGCAGCTTGCTTCTCCTGAAGCAAGTACAACTTTTGGAAGACGATAGTCCAGATCCATTTACACTTTGAGACTGTGCTGTAACAATCTAGAGCATGATTTTTTTTCCAACATGTACCTTGCTCCTGTACAAGGCAAATGAGAAATAAGAACTTTGATGCTGGTAACTTCCAGCTTGAGTAACAGCCATGAGGAATACTACCCCACAGGAAGATGAAGCCTTGAGCTTTCTAGAGTTTCTATACGTTTCAAAGATCTTTCCTCTAACACTAATAGTGAAATAGCTCTGCCCAATACACAGCCTGTCAGACCATTGCCTTAGTTGGTCACACCATGTAGGTAATGTTTTTAATGAACCTGTTTCTAATGAAACTGTCCTTACCGCAAGGTATCAGTCTCCTTCTTGAACTCCTGCTTTCAGATCAGAAATTACCCTTTTTAGTGTCTTATGTTGAAGCAAATACCACCTTTTGTTGTTTTATTTGCCATAGTCTCAAATACCTCAATTTACCTGAATGCAGGTATGGTTTAAATGATGCTGGGAAGGTTAAACAGACCAATCATGTATTTGATCTTAGCATGGTTGTTAGTATTCGGCAGAGAATGCTGTCTTAACAGCAGATCCTGACCTAACCCAAGATTTGTGGAATTGTGGATGGAGGGATCTGCGTGGGGAGGGGACCATGACAGGGACAGCCAGCCCCAAACATTCAGTTCAGCTGACTACACAAGCAACACACTAAAGGCAACTTTGATTGTGAACTTCTAAATATTTTGTAACTACTTGGCTAAAACCTGATGGATCAGACACCTGCCAAGCTGTGCCACCTTTTCACAGGCAGCAAAAACAAACTGAGGTAGATTCAGTCTCAGCTCAGGGGAGACCTCATTGCTCTCTACAACTACCTAAAAGGAGGTTGTAGGGAGGCTGATGCTGGTCTCTTCTCCCAAGTAACTAATGAAAGGATAAGAGTTAACGGCCTCAAGTTGTGCCAGAAGAGGTTTAGATTGGATATTAGGAAGAAGTTCTTCACTCAAAGAGTGGTTAGGCATTGGAACAGGCTGCCCAGGGAGGTGGTGGAGTCACCGTCCCTGGAGGTGTTCAAAAAACTGGTAGATGTGGCGCTTCGAGACATGGTCTACAGGTTATGGAGATGTTCGAAGAAAGTTGGACTAGATGATCCTAGAGGTCTTTTCCAACCTGAATGATTCTATGATTCAGATCCCCTGGACCTTTAGAATCCCCTCATGGTACCACAAGGTAGCACAGGACATATGTGACCCTGCACATTCCTGACCAGAAACAGTTTGAGCTCATGCACAGAGGATTCACATGGCTCCAGAACAGAACACACAGAGACACACATTTAGAGCAAACCTCGTCTTCCAATTCGCAGTTTTTTCCTGCAGTTGGAAAGGTTGAAACAAAAACCCCATCAAGCAACAAAAAACTTTCATCTATTGTGCTGTCCTTAAAGTCTTTCTTTTTTGTTGGGTGTACAAGCCCCAAAACCAAACATCTTGTAAAAAGAAATCCAATAGTTCGCATTTTCCTTTATAGAACCTCAACTTATGGTGCCTACTTTTACAAGTTTTTGGAGATAGCAATACTATTAAAGGGATGAGGGAGGAGAATTTATAAAGTTGAGATGTAGCACATTTGCTTTCCACGTAGCGTGTACACAGTGCTTACAAGAGTTACAGGTCCGCTGATGCTGAGGAAACCTCTGAAAGTGTCTGAAGGTAAGTTAGGTGCTTCCTTTAAACCCACATATACAAATCTCTCAACTAAGTTGAATTGTATCTTAAATCAGTGTTGACTGGCCTTGCTGTGGGCATAGCCAAGAGAAAAGGTGACCCTTTCACTCACTCTGGTGATTTTATAACAGAGGCAAACTAAATGACACATTTGCTAATGTCCTTCAAGAGAGTCCTACTATTCCTTCTGCAAAACCAGGACTAAGAGACTTCTCACACAATTCATTAGAAATTACAGAGCCTCTTACCTTACCACAAAGATTGACTTGCTGTGTCCTCGTAAATCCATGGACGAGAAAGCAGCTCCAGGAAAAACATGTTAACAAAAGGTTGCTTTGCTTTGCAAACGAAGTAAAGCCAACGAACGTGTTCAGGGCCCTGCTGTCGGTCACATGGACTTACAGTGAGAAGACACAAACTAGCTGCAATGCTTCTGAGAAGGCTAACAATTATATTGGGAAATTATTAAGTTACACCTAGAATTAACAACTGGAAAGATATTTGTGGGTTTGATTACCAGGAAAATATAAAGGGAGACTGGAAAGTGTTACTTTCTCTTTTACCTGCCCTTAAAAGACAGTCCCTTCTCACTCATCCCACTAGAAAACTGCCTCTTTGCTTTGATATCATCTTTCACACAAACCTTCTTCAGATCTGTACTGAATTTATATGTTAAAACAGGCCAAAGAATTTCATCACATTATTCTAGCTTCAAACCCAAGCTTTCTGGCTGGCTAAAGCACCAGAGCCCTGTGTAATGATTTGTGCGACAAAGAGTCTACTACATCCCTTGATAAGCTGTTCCTATTTAATTGTATCATTAGAAAACTGCACCTTACTTCTAGTCCGAACTGATCTAGCTTCAGCTTTCAGCCATGAGAATCCCCTTAATCTAGCTGACAAAACCACCTAACTGTCAGCTACCTTCACCTTAAGTGCTTATAGACTTATCAGGTTGCCTCTACGGTCTGTTGATAAACTAAATAGATTGAGCTTCTTAAATCTTCCATTCTAAAGCTGATTATCCAGACCTTAAATTAACGTAGATTTTTTTCCAAACTCCTTCCAGTTTTTCCAACATCGGATGTGCACACCGGAACTGGGATACAGTATTTCAGTAGAGCTATATAAAAAGCAGTAGTATTCACCTCCCTCCTACTCTCCCAATCATCCACTTTCAGCCCCTCCTCAAGACTGCTTTGCACAGGGAGTTACGCTAAATTAATAAACCTTCAAAGGCAATTCTTCCATCCCTATTTATATTCTAGATAGAAGTTCTTCCTAACACAGAAAAATTCAGAACAGACCTATTTACTTCCATTTGTTACAAGAAAAAGATATGCATTCTTTTTACCTCAATTGCACAAGCTCCATGTATGATGGAATGTATTAATTCACTGCCTGTATTTTACAAGAGAAAAACTGCAGAGAAAAATATTACGTTGCCATCATGTAACAGCTACCCAATTTAAAGCTACCTCTTTAAACAACTATTTCTTCCAATAATCTCACCACTCCTAGCCTATTTGCACTACAGTGTTCTGACGCTCGCTTGTATACTCACATCTTGAGGTGCTGGGTGGCCACAGCAGATTTGATTTCCAGCAAAATCCAGCGGGCACAACGAAAGATTGCTTCAGGCTAGAGGCAGCGTTCTACCAGACAAAAGGCAGAGCTGCAGGCTAGTCATGGAGGATTTGCTAATGTTATAAATCTAGCCATGTAGTGAAAATTAATTGCCAGTTCTAATCTTCAATTATTACTGTATCACTAGCTAGCTTCCCTTCCTATCTTGGATGAAAAAAAGAACCTAAGTAAAATCATGACATATTTAGCATGACCGTTTCCAGAAACAGAAACGAAAAGGAAATTCTCAAAACAAAAAAATAAAAAGAGAGATTGTAAGTTCATATCTTGTATCATCTGGTAAAGTAACATGGTCCTTACTGGCAGAGCAAGTGCAGAAAACATGATGCTAGTGATGTTTGCACAGGAAAGGAGCAAGCAATCTAGCTTTCAGAGCGGTAACATCGAATTCCAGTTTTAAGTAATTTTAAAATGATAGAAAAGCACCATACTAGTATTTGTGGCGACTTACAAAAATATAATGAAGTATTGTGGTTTTTTGCTATAATAAGAACTAGCCTATTCTCATAAACTTGGTTTGGGTAACAGTTCTCTGATAGAAAGATTAACCCCAACAATGTAATTTTAAAGATGGCAACCTTTGATCATTGCTTAATTTTAATGAGCAACATTTGATGCCAATGGGAGCATAATCTTTTGGAAACTGGTAAATGGAGCACTAGTCAGTTAAGGCTGCTATGACCTTTCATGGGGAAAGGTAACGTCCTTTCGTAATTTTGTCATTTTTTTTTTTGTAAATACATTCTATGTACCTGTATCCTCTTTGTAACCTAGAGCTAAGGTATTGCTCCTTTCCTTTCCAAATCATTAAGCATATTTCATATGAGAACTCATATTTCAGTGAGAACTGGATTACAACCTATCAGTACACAGTAGGCTTTTGGCTTTCTTTTATTTAATTCCAGTGCAGGTAGGATTAGGCTTTCAGCCACAGCCATATTTGCATACAGAGATGTCCCGGCCCCCTTTTAATGACAAATGAAATAATTTCTGCACATAATTTGCGCCTTTTTCCAAAGAAAGGTGATCTATAAACATTATCAGTAGTCAACTTGTTCATTCTCATGATTTCTTCCATTCACTCACTCCCTCTGCCTCTCCTCACAGGTAGGGGGACTGTAGGCATCAATCACATTTCATACCTTTCTTCTGGATATATGCACACTGTCCAGATTATTACTCAAAGTACCCTTAATACATGATTTTGAACACAAGGAAAGTCTCTCTCACAACCTCATAGTATTAAAATGAAGAAGCTTTTAAAAGCACTTGTTCTGTGCATTGTTTTCACAGCACTCTATGCTTGCTCATGGTACGTCAGAAATCTGCCATGAAAAGCCCACATTCAAGGGGTTCTCCTGAAAGAAATTCAAACTTCAGAGGATTTTGGACACAACAGACTCACTCTAAGGCTGGAAGTCCATAACAAGAGTCAAAGCTGCTTAGAATTTTGCATGTCATTTATCCTCCAATCCTGTAATATACAAACAAATAGGCATGAAAGAAATAATATAGAAGAAGAAATATGAAAGAATGACAAATGACGTTGCATACACAATGAGTTCGTTTCTCTTCATTTTTTACCTAGTATCAAAACTAGTGCACCATTCAAGAGAACACGAGGTTGAAGCCTAATAAAAAAGGGAATGTTTAAGTATTTGGCGAACAGAGGGCATGTTCAGGGAACAGAGATAAGGAAGATTAGGATTTATCTTTCAATATTTATGTTATTTTTGCAGTTTGGCAATTAAAATTAGTTTCGCTTTCCAGTTCCAAGACAGCAAGACAATATTAACAAAACAAGGAGAGTTTATTTTTACAAATAAACCGCTTTCACTAGAAATCTGTTCTGTACACTACTTTTCTGTGTGATATTACTATCAGCTTTGATGCCTCCTTCTTCCACATCAACTAATTATTCTCTACCTCCTTCAAATAGCATGAATATCATGCCTGCATGAAATTTTTCGACATTTGTAGACTGATTTGTCTTCACAACATACACTGCTTATGGCTTTGTCTGAAGTGCATTGTAAGCTCTCTGAAATATAGACCCCATCTTACTGTTTTGTAAAGCTACCACTTTTAGACATATTACATTATTTGAACATGTTACCCACCTCTTTAGAACTTTTCCAAATATCTACTTAATAACAAGGAATTAAACAAACAAACAAAAAACCCAAAAAAAGACCAAACCCAAAAAAACCTCACATTCAGAACAAGCACCTAACTTCCAGGAAAGCAATAAAGGTTTACAATTTTTTCTGATATAAAAGAAGCCCAAAAATATGTAAGACTACATTAACTCTTTCAAAATCGAAATACCTACAAGGCTTGGTAAGGTTCACACCCAGTGTGTTGTGAGCTGTGAGAGTAGCTGAAGAAAACTTACACCAAGCACAGAACGTGCAAAGACTCTGTTAAAAGCACTATACACACAGCTCACCATAATTGCAAGAGCTGAAACATTTTTTCTCTCCTTTCTCCTTATATTTTCCCATTGCCGTGCATTCAGTTTCTTAGTATATCTGCCCAAGGTTCTCCAAGTCTTCTAAGAAGCCAAAAATAAAACAAAAGCATGAATACAGATTAGAACCACAAAAACTTTATGATAGTGCACAAAAAGCCCTGAAAGACCCTGAGGAGAAAATCTGAAGACTTTTTTTTCCACAGTAACTCAGCAAGACAGTGTATAAGCTGTTAGGATGACTGGACATTGATAACATACAGGGACAGGCCAAAAGTTGTTTAGGAAAGACAGGCAAGGTAAGGGATAAAACCTTCCAAGTCAAAGGATCAGCTCAATCCTCTGTGCAAACAACTCTTTCCTGCAGCATTCTGCAATTCTTGTCTCTTTCCTTACACAGATGTTTAGACCTACTGAAGAGACACGAAAATCTGAGATTAACTTCTTAAACACTGAGGAGCCGGCATCATGAGTGACAGCCATTCCATGTAACACCTCAAAAATCACTCAGCCCTGCTTTCTCAGAAAAAAACCCCGAAGTGCTATATCATAAAGCAAGCCTGCCTCTGGCATGTAGGCAGCAACAAGCTTGCTTTGCCCTGCAAGACAAGCCAAAGCCATGCAACCATGTTTACTGCAGCACCGCGTCCAAGCTCTCATGATACACCCTGTGCAGTATGACATTAGCCAGGGCCCTGTCCATGATAACATAATCCTATGGCCTCGTCTCAGCTCTGGAAGCAGGAAACACAAGTCAGTATCACCAGGCGACAGATCACGTAGACATATTATCTACTTATGATGCACTGCAAAGATCAGAGCTACTGAGCTAGAAACCAGCAAGCAAACTACTTTCAACATGCATCATGCAATGTGATAGGTATGACCAGTCACCAAGCATAGAAGCGTTCTGCTGCTATGGGCATGGTTTACACACTCCTCTCTCTCCTTGGAGAAAAGGCAATATTCTCTGGATTTCTTCAAAATGCTGCTCTTCTTCAAGGCTTTGAACTCGCTGAAAGGCAGGTTACAGATTCAAGCTTGGGGTTGTCAGAAAGCACAAATTGCCAGCAGTCTTCTCTCCAGTCATCTCTGAAGGAATCTTTAAGCCGAGAACCTGGCTCAAAGGCTGACCTAGCATATACTGAATGGCATCAATTTACTCTTTCAGCACTGCTCATTATTCCCATCCCATTATTTCTGATACCCAGGACTCCACCCTCTTTCACACCGGCACAATATTTTTTTGTGCTTTTTTTTTCCATCCTTAAAGGTTTTTGCTTCTCCTTCTCACAACTAGGTCCAACTCCACCGATCCTGAACCCATGCTCATCTTAAATATCCACTTCCTTTGCTTTATTCTTGTCTGTCCCAGAATTTGCAGTGGAAAAGGAAACCAGTCTGGAAAAGAGGTTATTACACATTTTGTCTCTCTCTCTGCTGCTGACTAAGCTGTGCCATTCCTCCACTTGAGCTGAACCCACACCTGCAATTTCAGCCTTTTTTCCTCCTACTTTTGACTCACTCCTCAAACCTTTTCTCTTGTATCCATTTCTTCCTCCACAATAGAATGCAAATATTTATTCCAAGAGAAAGTCAGAAAACATAATAATCACTTCACATTCTCCCTTCCCACTCCCTTTCTCTTCCTTACAGCTCTCCCTTCTTCCTTGTACTATACACACAAAACACATCTGTCCCACTCTCCACTTGCCTCACTCACCACTCCATATCTCACATCTCCTTTCTCCTCTTACTCTGCTGGAACCGTGGGACAGCCAATCAGTCTTTCTTATGTTTGGAAATCTACTTCTGACACCGTGCTTCTCTAACTACACTACCCCTCTTTCTGTCCTTCTTGCACCTCTAAGCTTATTATCAACTGTTTGATAAAAAATTACATTAGTCTCTAACTTCAGCCTGAATTCCCTTCAGCTGTCCCTTGCACTACGCTGAAACAGTTTTCACTAAAATGTCTAAAAACCTTTTATTATTGCAACATCAAAATAAGTAATCATGTCCATCATCCATAACCCTTGCGAGTTCTTCATAAAAGCTAAACGCATTTCTCCTTTTGAAGTTTTCATTCTCCTTTTCCAACTTCCATGACTCTACATTCTCCTGCTTCCCTTCCTCCCTGTACCCATCCCTTCACAGGTCACTGGGAGGCTCCTTATTCCTTCTTTGTCTTCTAGTATGGTTCCATTGAGCTACATATTTCATCCCTTCCCTTACGTCTGGAAATTTAATCCACAAACTGAGCTCCTACAGAGACAGGTCTCAAATAGACTAGACTTATGTCTAAACAACAACAAAAAAATGTCAGCCTATCTTTCTGACATCACTTGTCACCGAGTAGCTGTCAGCTTCAGCTCAGTGCAGATAGAACAGAACTTAGATCTCACCTCTTCCACTCTCTTTTCTCCACCTCTTCTCTTGATCACTGTGGACAGCATTATCATCTTGCCCATCACTCAGATATGAAATACTATGTCATCTTTGACAATGACTTCTCTCTCGATCCTTTCATTCAGGCTACATCTATATCTAAATGAATCTTCCTGTCTTGAATCCTTACAACAAAGTCTTCTCTAAACATTTTCAGAGCTAAAGGTTTGTGCAGGACTTTACCTCACATTAATTACTAAAATAGTCTTCTTTTTCATCTTGGCAAACATTATCCTGCTTGTTCACACTGTTCTAAAAGTTCTTTCTTCTATATTGTCATACTGATCTACCATTATTCTCTCTGCCTCCTTCTATGCACAATCCTCCATTCCAACTCTAAACACCAGGAACAACCCATCTGTGCTTTCCAGGCTTTTTTCTTATCTACACTATACTGTCCACAGCTTACTTGCTATGGCATCATTGCTCACATTTCCAGTTGGCTCATGATGTCAGTATGCATTTACTAAGCTTTTAACAACCAGTTTGTATTTCCATTCAGGCCATCTTCCACAACTGAGTAAGGATACCTTCCAAGCTCTTGCAAAACCACCTCACCACCCTCCAAACATCACTTTAAAGCTTTTCTCGCCACAGCTCTAGTCCAGGCTAAAGTCTACTGCCTATCACATTGAGCAACTAAGTGCTTTTGTTCGTCAACATTAAAACTCCTGCTTTGTCATATATTAAAAAATTAGTTCTCTTCAGCCAAACAATTTCACAACAAACACATGCACACACCGTTCCTCCTGCGCTGGCACCCTGCACAGCAGCATCTAGTCTCTGAAGGGACTGCTAGGCATTAGGATCATGCAAATAATAATGCTGCCTCCCTAATCACAGCAGTAACAGATGAATTACTTATATTCATCCAGACCATTGTCCTCTGACTGTCTCCATTATCAACCCCAAACAAACAAGCTTTTTGGCTCTGTCAGTGGTTGTTGTAGTGGCATGGGTCCAACGAACTTTTCAGATTTAAATCATCAGTAGCATCCTGTCTGAATGAGACACAACTAAGAGCATCTTTAAAAATAACTAGATACAACAACTACTACCTGATAATCTAATCTGGACAATCACAGGTGGCCAGCCTAAAGTCCACTTGAGGACAGAATACCTAGCAGAGATTCAAAGACAAACACACTTGATGATTTACACTTCTATAGATCTCTGCTTCCATTCTGACCATTTCAGCTCAGAACAACAAGCTGAAGTCACCTTATTCTGCACTGGAGAGGTCCAGTCCCATCCTTTTTTGTCTTGCTAGAGAAGACGTTTTTGATCCAACAAACCTGTCAACAACTATTACTTACATGAAGTTAGCCATGTTCAATCCATACCTAACCTCAAATTCCCAGTCTCTGCTCACCCCCTACGTCTAGCCCCCTGCAGCAGGAAAAGGAAGAGAAAGAATGACTGGACAGAAAGCATCAAACACTGTATATGAGAAAAAAAAAAACCACAAACAGAACAAAGAAAGAAAAGACCACCACAGGAAAGATCATCACACAGAATCAAACCCTATGAACTCTTGCCCTTTGCCAGTCATTCTTATGTCTTTATGTTACTTCATCACTCACCCTTCTGTCTCTTCTGCTGAACACCTGCTCCAAGGGAGCGGAAAGGGAAGCAAGGCTAACCCCTGGTGTGCTGTGCACAGCTCTGTCACAATACAACTGCTTCCGTTTTATGGATGATTCAGGAGGGGCCTGGGGACTAAGTGAAACTGCACTAGCCGTACACCGGTACCAGCGGTTGTGCGGAACATAGAACTTCCATCTTCAAGCTCTTTGCTACTTCTGGCTGATGTTCTTTCTGGTCTGGGAAAACTCCGCTTCTTTTTTGCCAAACACTACGCATTTTATGTGTACACAGTAACCAAAAAGCAGGAAGACCAAATAATTCTAAATTCTAACTGCTGTCAACAATACAGATAAAAAGGAAGATGTGTTGGGCTCAAGGACTGTATTTTTAATATAACTTAGTAAAATACGAAAGGAAATTGCTGAATAACAAACACAACATTCAGAAGTAAGGAAGAGATCACTATTTCTCTTGAGTACGAAACCAAGAGCAATCAGAAAGCCCACTTCCCCAGCAACATCAGTGGCTTTCAAGCATAACTTTTAATAAGGCATACAACAAATTATGACAAAACCAATCCCTTAAAATCATCAACATTCAACCATAGAAAGGGATAGAAAAAAAGCGAAGGGAAACGATGCCCCATATTGGTCTTAAATAAACTGTGCTGGATTCCATCCCCAGTTTGAGATAGCTTAGACAGCTCCACAGCACTACAGTAAAAAACTGGATCATTTTACCAACACAGCACCTATCTTTCTCATGCAGCAAGAGAACCACCTCACCCTAGACTTGCTGAGAGACCTCTGTTAAACACCCTTACTGCGTCACAACAGCATTTGCCACAGGTTTTTTGGCATACAAATTACCTAAAGACACCAGCTTCACCTGGCATCCTGCATCATTAACTCCTGAATCAGCTTTTTCAAGGAAAAGCTGAAGAACTTTTATACCAAGTTGAATTTGGAAGACAAGAAAGATCCAGTAGCTTAATCCATTCCCATATAAACTGAACATCTTTCTTGCTAGCTACTCCAAAATTAGTCTTCATTAAAAGTTGTCACAACACTCACATAGCATTATAGTAAACTCTTTAAGAAATACTCATATCAATAAACTATTTTTACCTAAAGTGATCTTTCTTAGTAATGCACGCACTGTTATACATATAAACTTTCACTGGGACTACCAGAAACTTAAGCTTTCTGCCTACAGGACTCTGTGATCCACAACTTACACAAAATGTTATTTGAAACATGTTTTCCATAGGATTTTCCACTGCTTCCATCTCATACACTTCAGACTTGGTTAAATAGCTAACATTTTTTGCCCCAAAGGTAAAACAGAACCTGACAATGCCCTACTTTTTAATCAACTAGAACAAAAGGCACATTTCAAGGAAAATACCCCATTTCACAGTGGAAATGGTTAAACTCTTGTGTAGTCTTTTTAAATACATGGAAATTTGTATTTCACCTATAAACTATGAACCACATACAGGGGCAGATCAGCAAGAAAACTCAGTCATTTCACTTTCTGTGGTGAGAACAGGGCTTGGGGTACATGCTCGTAAACACATCATTTCCTTCTTTCTCAAGTCCAGTTATAAATTAGGACAAGTAGAAGGAACATCAGATCATTAGTGACAGTGCTGTCAGCTGACAGAAAATCACATACGGTTTCCCCACCAGCAATCAAAAGAGGTACCTTAAACTACAGGAGATTTAACCTCTTCAGAATAACTGTTGCACAAATACTGGGAGAAATATCACCCAAACTCCATCAACAAAACCAGAATTTTAAAAGAAGTCATTTATAGGATAACAGTTTCAGATAATTATTCAAAACATCAAAATCCTGATTCAAAACAGATAAGTGTGATAAGAGAGCTTTACCATTACTCCACTCTTTTTATCCAGTGTGTGGGTTGATGAACTAAAGGACAGGTTTCAGAAAATAACTATGTAACTATGAGGATAAACTACAATTCTGACTAAATTTCTGAGCACTATCATACATAATGTTTCATTCTTTCTCTGCCACCATTCCTTGAGACACATTAAATGAGCTGACAGCCATAACCAGGAGCCACGCCACCCCCCTGCAGAAGCTGTCCACGGGAAAAGAGAAAAAAAAAAAA
>VZZY01015640.1:164676-283027 GCA_013400335.1 Eurystomus gularis
AGGAGCCCCGCCGGGAAGGCAGCCGCTGGCGTTGCGCGCCCCGCGTCTCGCAGCGCCCCTCAGTAAGTCCCTGGGACGCGCTGTCGGTAATTGCGGCATGGCCCAAGAGAGACGGCCCCGGACTGCGGCGGCGGGGCTCCCCCCTCCCCCCGGCTTCTCCAGCTGCGCTGCCGTGGATCACCTAGAACCGCCACCACAGCCATTTTGTTGCCCGAATAGCGCCCAGTCGGCGCTTGAGCCCAGGCCCCGGCTGCCGGCGGATGGGTCCTCTCGTCCTGGCGTGCGGGCTGCGGCGCGGCAGCTCGGGACTCGCGGGTCCCGCTCCGCTCTAACGTACCCCGGTGTTCATCCCGCTGTACATCGCCTTCAGGGTGTACGGGCTTTTCTTTGAATTTTAGGATGGTGTCAGTTTTGGGCTCATTTCTCCGTTGAGGTAAGAGTGAAAAAACAGCACTGCCATGAGCATTTTTGTACACAGTATACCCAGTTTGGGTAAGGAGTTGCAGCATAAGCCTCCTGCTGCAGCTCGCTCCTGTTGAGCCAAACATAAACCCCGCTGGTGAAGGACTGGGTTGGTTCAAGCAGCCTCACTGGCTCCGCATGCAGCATCTCCCCTCCAGCTGCACAGCCCCAGCAGCAGTACTGACAGTTGAAGTTTATGGCTCAACAGACACTTCTCAGAGTGCTGGTGTGGGCTCCGCGTGGTCCCGTCCCCATCCTGCCTCTCTTCCCAGCCACTCGCATAAGAGCTTTTGACACCATTCACTTTTTGCTGGTCCAAACCATTATGGGGCAATGCTGAAGCAGAGCATGGAATTAGTCTAGATTTAAGGAAAAGGAATAGCATTTAGGGTCTGCTCAAGGGTTGGGGCAGTGGCCAGAGGGGCAGAACAGGAGCTGCTGAAGTCAGCACTGCTGCCTGCAGAAAGGTACATGGCACTTGTCTACAGTGGACTTAAGAACAATTCTTCCGGGTTCATTAAGACCAGGCTCTTCACGGTGCTAATGTTTGGGGCAAAGGACAAACCCCCTTTGCCTTATGTACGCTGTCAACAGGTGTGGTATTAAATACAGCATTCACACTCCACCTCTTCCAAAAAGCAGCTGGAATATACAAGTCCCATCCTTAATACCCGGAGGCAAGATTAAAAGCTTTCATACCGTACAGCCTGGGCAGAATGCCTCCAGTCATGTAACATTAGCTACAAGAAACAACAGGAACAGAGCTAAAACAATCAGAGACGCAGAAAGCTCGCCAAAGTATGCCTCGAAATAGAACCGGTCACCTGCAGCGGGCTTATTAGCAGCTAATGTGAAGCAGCCATAGGATGTGTGAACCTAACATAAGTTATACATGGAATTTCCAGAAGCAAGGAGGGTAGCAGTGGTATAATACAAAGCCCTGGCAGGACCTTTTCTGGAATATTAAGTACAGTTCTATCCACCTGTTTAATCTTCCTACAAAAAAAGTGTGGAAAGGGTTATCAGAATGATCAGAAGAACTAGGAGTCTATCAAATGAGAAGAGCTTGACTTAGTCTAGCAAAATTCAGCTGGGAATGGGTATGATTGATGTTTTTAATTATAAGGAGACAAAATCATCACTGGGGACAAAAAAATAAAGAATAGACATAAACTGCTTATGTTGAGGTTGGAAAGCTTGCTCACTACACATAAAAGTCTTCAGCCAGGAATCGCAGGGTGGAATTCCTTAGGAGGAATGATAAAGGACAAGAAGTTACTAGTCAACCATGTTTGGCACTTGTGCTCAAATTTACTGCAAGATAGTTGAGCAAAAGTCTTGACAGCGACCAAATAGTCTCATAATTAAAGAAGTTACACTGTACAGTTTATACCATAAGGCTTCTGTGATTACCCAAGACATGTATCTGTGGAGAAGATATAAAAGAAAGGCATGTGAGCACCCAGGAAATCCCCATCAATGAAAACTGACGTAAGATTTCAGGGAAGTACGTATGGCCAAACATCTAACTAATATTAAACACTGCCACAGGATACACAAGCAATAAGCCAATTTCTAACCACACAGCTGAGAAAAAAGGGGAGGGGGAAACTGTTTAATATAAGCTGCCACAAACCAAGAAAAAAGTGAAGAAACTTTCCAACTTTAACACATGGCAGTAATCTACTTGCTGCTTACCATGACACACTGCAGAGCTATAGTCTAAGCTCTAACAGAAACAGACCATATGAAAGAAAATTAGCATAAAATCAGAGATGCAAGATGTACCAATTCCTTTCTAAAAACAAGCAATCCTGTGTCTTACAGTTTGAGAGAAAGGTTTCAAAAGCCCTCCCAAAGGAATTCCTCCTCCCTACCATATGTATTCAAGAACAACATTAAATGAATGGTTCCACAAACATCAGAACAGATATACCTGACTGCCTAATGATCAGCATCTTTTGTTTGAGAAGTGCAAGTTTGCTTTGATTACATCTGTGCTACCTCTGTGATCTGCACAAAGGAATAAACCCCATCCCTGAGCAAACCATGGATCGGTTTGTCTCCACTGGCTTGTAGGCTGTAAGTCCTGAAGCTGCACAAAAGTAGCCTCTGTTCTGCTGCTCCAGGCCTCCTCCCCAGGAACACTACTTACTTCACTCCAGATTGGAGCCAAATCAAACTACTGTGTGTAGCATGGATAATGGTGCGTTATGCTCTAGAGCCCTATAGCAAAACAGGAAGAGAGCTAATCTGTCATTGTAGAAGTTCTTCCCTTTGGTTGGGAGTATATGTAGCTCTCACTTGTGAATGTGAAGTCAGGCTGAAGCTTTACTGCAGCAAGGACGTTCAGATGGTTTCTTCTTTCCTTTTACTGGCATCTGTTTTCGTAAAATATGTAGAAAGACAATTCTGTTTAAGACTTCTACACCTCTTTCGAATTTGTTACTCAACTAATTCATCAATGGGTCCAAAAGTTATAGTTGGAGCAGAAAAAAGGGAGGGAAAGGCACAAATGTGATCACAGAAGACTTATTTCCATAAGAAGTGAGTAAAAAAACTGCACATGAAAGTGCAGGTTAAACATCCTGTTTCTTTTCCACCTGCTCACCAATACAGAAATTAAATTCTTCTATGACCTTGAACAAGTCACGCTGCCATAGCAAAATAATTAAGTCAGTCAGGAAAGGTGCTTGTTTCCCTCCCTAGTCCCTATGGAACTTGTTTTATTTCAACTGCCAAGTAGTGGCTTCCTTTTACTACGTGGTTTTTCAGAATTTAATATAATTCAGACTTGATCTGGGTTGCAGCTTCTAAAGACTTACAGTGATCCAATCAGAACATGGAGTTAAAAAAGTAAACTGTAAGCAAGTTAAGGCCTTTAATTATTAAGCAGCAAAATACACATGAAATCTTAACTGTAATCTTTTAAATCCATATATCATTAGTCTTTGAATAAGATGATCTCCAAATGCCAGCTTTCTGCTAAGAAACTAGAAGATAAAAATCGTACATTCCTATAGCTACTTACTAGAATTATAGTTAAAGACTTGGGCTTTATGAGAGCACAGGGAAAGTTATAACATTTAGAAGAGATCCAAAGCTCTGTATCAATCTTTGGCTTATGTGGAGATCAATCCAACTTTTATATAATCTTCAGGATCTAAATATTAAGAGATAACAAACCAAAACAGCAGTTCTCACTGTGGCTATCAGGAACATGATATGTAGTCACTATGTACGAATAAATAATGACATGATTCCATTTCAACTCCACTGTCATACGCTGAGAAAATATTGTGAGTTTGCTGAAGGTGCATCTGTAGTCAGAACAACAGAAATTTGTGACCTTCTGCTTTAAATCATGTATACCTGGCAATGCACGCACCAGATGGCTTTAAACTGACTACAAAAGTATTACCAAAAAACCAGCTGTCTAAGGCTTCAGTATCATAATGAGATTATAAACATATGATGTTCTTGTGACAAAGTCGTTATGATTTAAGCAGTTTGAGAAGAGATTCATTAGTACTTCTCAGGATCCTATTTTGCAATGGATTTACCACAACAGTTTTTTATCTTATATTGCAGAAATTACTACATAACAGACAGTTTTATTAACCCAGGTATCAACTTTCGTGGAAACGGTACAGTAAACAAATCACAAGACATTCTTAAATATAGTCAGTGATGGAGTTTGCATAAGAAAAGCACCAGCAAACTAGTTGGCTGTCAGTCAGAGAGGCACGGAAACTTCAATCCCTGTCCAGGATTTTGAGAAGTGTAAAGCTAGTTTATATGTTGAATTGTGTGCAAATGATTTTTGTAGTGGATTTTTACACCCTTGCTAATTTTAACCTTTAGATTTTCTATCTGTAGTCTTTCTTTCCATGGTGGATAAATGAAGTTTCTATTTAATACCACAGCTGCACCTCATGGGAAAAAATACCAGAGAAGTTTGTATCGAGAAGTGGCAAAACCCACCAGATAAATAATCCCGCCTTTCTCTGGCAAAACTGATTCTGAAACTTTTTACTTTTTTTAATACGGTATAGCATCCTAGTCTGCTATGTGATAATTAGAGTAGCTAAATTCATTAAACAAAACAGTTTTAAAGTCCTATATCTAGGTTTCTGCAAAAAGATTCATACAGGATGGCCATTAAAATAACTCAGCACTTAGCAAGCCAAGTGTAAAAGCCACTATAAAGCCAGTCTCCCTAGAGCCACTGGCCAGAAATTCCATCCATGTACTATTTCTGATCTCTTCATAATTTCAGGAGGTGTTTCAAACACCATGTGAGTGCCATCATAAAGATTTGAGCTAGAAAACTGTATTAAATAGACACTTGTAGCAGAGAAATCTATTTTAATATCCTCCAAAATAACACAAGGAAAAGAAAATCTAAATTAAGCTTTTGGTTCCATCTTAGCCAAAGAAGCTAGCACTTAAAAAAGAAACAGACAGAAAAAATGGAGAACTCAAAATGAAATTCTGAGTAAGATACTCTTGTATCGCCACAAAAACATATTTCTCAAACAAATTGCTTCACCGGAGACAAAACAATGCTTGAAACACTAAGGCAGCACTGATCATATGAAATGGGAAATCTAAATAGAGGTATACTGCACAGACCTATGAACAGAAAATACACAATAAGATAACTTATTACAGTGAACTCTGGAAAGTTTAAGGAAGAAATGCTACCAAAATAAGGCCATGAACTAGAGGAGGAAATCAATAATTACTGCACATTTCAAACCCAAAAGAGTTATGCAACCACTGTGAAAAAATAAATTGCACGTCCTTCAGTACCGGTGTCTAAAAGCTTCTTCTGAACAATTTTGCTCAGGTATTGGTTCTAATCTAAATGCATTAACATAGCACTGTACTGCAGCTAATTTATCCTGCTTTTCAAGAGGATAATTTATCGTATCTACTGGATTGTTTCTGATACCAAAGCTAGTAACGGTAACTATCAGTGTATCATAGGACTGCTTTGTACAGTGCAGACATGCATCTTCACTGACACAGGGACTTACCAATTGCTTGTAAGAAGCAAAGCAGTTTCATCTTTTTTCTGCAACAGTTTCAGGTTTCAGCCAGAAATCTCTGAGACTTCAGTTCAGACCCATCTTCCTTTCTAGTATCTTCTCTCCCTCAAGAACATTCCCCATGTTCTGGCCTCCATCAGACAACTGAATCATAGAATCATTAAGGTTGGAAAAGACCTCTAGGATCATCAAGTCCAGCCTTCATCCCCACATCACCCTGGCCACTAGACCATGTTCTGAAGTGCTACATCTATTTATTTTTTGAACACCTCCAGGGATGGTGACTCCACCACTTCCCTAGGCAGCCTGTTCCAATGCCTAACCACTCTTACAGTAAAGAATTTCTTCCTAACATCCAGTCTCAGCAATATGGTACAACCCATATGAAACATGGATCTTAAACTCACTTCTTAAAACACACTACCCAAGAGCCCTGGTCTAACACTGTATCAGGTGGACTTGTGGCAAGAAACTGAGGAATAGACCAGGTCAGGGGAGTGCATTCACTGCAGAAGACTGAGGGGTAGCTTCTTAACAGTGTGGCTATTTGGGAAGATGACAGATCAAAGAGTACTTGACAAGCTAAAATTCTATTTACCCGTATTGACGGGTTCTCAAGAAAGATCACAGGGGAATTGTTTTAAAACACTGCTAGTGCATGCTTAGTACTGCTTCTTAAAATGATTTAGCGTATGTAGCACTGGTGCAGCAAATCACTTGTGTTTTACTTATTAAATATTCATCTGGTTTGTTTAATTTGAAACAGTTTCTTGGTAAATAACAGGAACAATAATATGTATCCAGACACTAGAGGAAGGCTCTTAACCATCCAGTCAGGACAGAAGAGAAGAAACTTTTAGTTCCCTGTATTTTTGAAAGTCATGGCAACATTCTTTAGATTTTGAGATACAAAAACCACTTGGGGATGGAGACAGTTACCTTGCCACAATATGGCATCTGCCTTCAAACAACACGCTACTTTCCTAAGCTTTGCTCTCTCACAATGCCCATGTGAATAATGAAGACCACAAAACATGGATCCCCAAAGATCTTCACACATTTCTCACGAGGTAGGCATCGAAATATTCTTTCATTAAAAATTAAGTTTGCCCTGCTGAATAATGTATATTATAACTTTCCATTCACCAGCCACATTTGTGTGTGTTGGCAGCACACGACAGCAGCTTATGGTGTCTCCCTCGCTGCATTGTAATCAATTTTCTTCTATTCCTTCTCAACATAGATGCCATATTTCTCCTGGTTTTAGCCCTCTTTCTCCCCAGTACATCCCTTTTCTGAATTTTGTTCCCTCTTTTTGGTCACTTTTACCCTAACACTGCAGCACTGGCTCTGGCTGGAGGCCCCTTTCCCTCACCTCCCACCTTTTTCACAAGTGCTGGTACACGGGCTGTCCCCTTCTCCCGGCAGCTCGCTGATCTCCACTGTAAATGGGGACCCATCCCTGGCAGGACCAGGTGGCGTGCGTGAGTGTGCGGAGGGGAGGCACCCCAGGGGCTGCCAGAGCAACGAAATAACGATTTCAGCCTGGATGCGCTGTCCCTCAGTGTTTGGAAGGCATTTGAGATTACTTCAGCCTGATCTGAAATTTTGGGGGCCACAGACAAGAGGTCTGAGTGAGGATCAAGCTGCGATGCCTTTGGTGGAGGTCACGTTTGGGCCCTTCATATTTGGGCCCTAAATCAGCCGATAGCAGAGAAAGGCCCAGCCCTCGCTGCTTTCAGAAGCTGACTCCGATCACACCTTGCTTGAGGTTCTGTTTTGACAGTTGTTACCGTGTGTCCTATTTCCAGCTCATACAGGAAGCAGACATGTTGAAATCACAGAAGAAAGCAAGCCTGTTCGTCTCGTATTTCTGGCTGAGGCTGGAAGTGGAGTGCCAGAAATCAATTGTGTCTCATCTATTGTACAGGGAAGTCTCTTGTAGCTCCTCACATCAATGTGCTAATTTTGTGAGGAGCTTTGTCCTAACAGGATTCCCATCCTAACCTGGAAGAGTCAAAGATAGTCTCTCCTGATAAGCACTGCAAATTCTGTACTTGGTCCAAAAGGCATTAGCAGGAATTTGGGTAAAGCGAGTGACATGCCTGACAACTAAAGGCAACCAAAGCAAAAAATGTTTGATATTTAAGCACCGGCTTACATGCAGTGAGAGGTATTTTCACGGAAGTTTTGATACCATCAACCTTGAAAACATTTCACAGGTCCACCACAGGTTCTGTCATCAGTCTCTTCGTTGAACATTTTACAAAGGCAATATGGTTGCAGAGAACAGATGTGGACAGACCTCAGTTATGGTCTCACAGATCTAATGAATTTTTGAATTAAATCCTCCTCTTAATGATATAAATACATTGTCTTTTGATAGTCTATTTATTGGAAACCTGTGGTTTGATGACTATTCCTAAGGCACTAATTCCTTCAAGAAGACAAAGTATAAGCACACAGTACTAATGATAATCTGAGGTTTAGTTAGTCAAGAAGACAAAAGTTGAGACGTTATTAAAAATATCTCAGGTTGCCTATGAAGGGTGCACACTTCTGAAACGACCAGCAGCTAAGACTGCAACTTTGCAGGTTCAGATTAAGAAAAACTTTGTACATCTATGGCTATCAAACATTTTACTGGCTAGTAACCTCCAGTGATGCAGCTCTGTGCATTGAATCAAGTCTTGTTTATGGGGGTGAATTCCTCAATTTATTCAGGGTTTAATATTTTTGCCTATGGAAGTTTTTACATCAGCTGACTAAACCTCCTCAGTCCATCTTTGTCAATCTGAATCTTAATGTAGCCAACTGTTCTGTTCAATTCTCACACTACGTTTGTGGTGTAAGAGTCTAAGAGCATGTTGTGTCAGCCGTGGGATTATTGGTCCTAGGTTTTGCAAAATTTCCCATACACAGTTTTAAAGCAACAGCAGATAATTATGAAAGTTGGCAGATACCACAGACATAATTGTTTTCAGCAGTTACAATAGATGCTTTAAAAATATTTCCTTACTCAAACCTTTAGTTAGTTCAGGGCTGGTGAAATACAGTCCTTCCTATTGTCTCTTGCCCTCAGTGTATCCTCTGAGTACAGCAACCAGCACAACCTCCCTCTTTCTCACTCCTTGCTCTTTGTCTGCCTATCTCACCTTCTAGTTCAGTGCTCCAGGTAGTTTGCTGGGCTGCCTCTCTAATCTGCTGCCCCTACAGCTATCCAGCCTTTGCAAAGGATTTAGAAGAATCATACATCAACATAACTATTCCATCAAAACTGATCCACATCTGGAAAGATGAATGACTTCATCAGCATTTTATTTCAAAAGGGAACATGGATAAGAAATTCCATTGGTATAAAAATGTCATGTGTTAATATTTAAGGGATGATGATGATGCCACTGTCATTTTACTTTCCTTTTCTCCTGCCCTTCTCTCAAACTTGACCTGAACTGGGATTAAGCAATCAGAAATGTCACTGTAAATTGCTTCTTACGCTAAAAGAGCACAAGTAGGCTGACCTCAGCAGACAACAGAAATGGTTGGAGTGGCAAAAGGTAAACAATAGTACACATGTGATCCTGACCGATTCATTTATACCCATACCCTGCCTGCAGCACAAGTGGCCACACATCAGTGAGATGATATAAGTTTTCCTTTGCTTTCTATCCATTCACTTCCCTTAGTCTGTTTACCTAAGCAGCAGGAGTCATCTTAACAGTTGTTAGTGAGATAAGATACAGAATCTAACACATTTTCTTGCCCCTCAGGAAAGACTTTTGGTAATTTTGGAATGAATGTCTTATTCTCTCCAGGATACTCTAAATGTAAATTTGGAAGGAGGAATTTCTCCAAATAATTATAGTTTAAATGCTGAATTCCAAATATATTTATTTTCTTTGTTTTTTTTTTTTGTTGGTGTACATTGCATGCATGCTTTAAGAGATTTTTTTGTGGTTGCTATGGTGAAAAGCAGTCCCCAGTCCTTTTACTCAAAACCCATGAACTGCAATTAACTGTTTAATGTTGTAACATGCAACAGCTCTAGTAACACCTTAACAGCTTTGAGCATGATACTCCATCATCTCAGCAGATGGTGATTTTTGGCATTCTGTGTTTTCAGTTTATTCTTCTCCTTTATAATCCTTGCCATTATACCTTTTGACAAATGCTTCTGGACTAAATTACAATTTTATTATACTGAGGCATTCCTTGGAACTTTTTGCATTCTATTAAAGATGACCAATACATGAAAAAAAAGTTTCTATGTGCATCCCTGGCAGCAATTATAAAAGCAGATTTTGAAGTATCTTAAGAATCTGTTTCTTCTCATCTGTAACCATAAAAATAGTCTTGAAATACACTTAGTATACTATAGGAGCCCTACACCTCAATGGAAAAGGAGATGTAGTTGATTCTTTTGTGAGCAAAGAGCAACTCTGAATGTTTGTCAAGAGTCTGAATTAAATAAAAGTTACCAAATCCAGCTTGTTTTACCAGAGGGATTTACCCTTTTTTATTATTTCTGTAGAGCTAGAGATTGAATTCACTATGAATTTTGCTCATTGTTTTCAAGATTTATGACTCATATACATCCCTTTTAACATGGAGTTTCAATCATATTTAGAAATAATGTCAGATTTTGTCCGGACATTATCAAGAGCAAGATTGGTGAAGCTGTTTTTCAGCTGCTCTCCCTCTTTCTCTGATATAATACATTTGTATTCCATTTCTGGTTTGTTTTTTTTTTTCCAATTAGAAAATGATTCTTTGGATTTAAAATTAGGACTGTTCTTCATTTTGCTCCTTGAAGGGATTTTATAAATTAAGCGGAGTACTTCAGATATGTAATTCTGTAATACAGGACTAAGTAAACTTTATTTTGGTACCTTCAGCAGCAGCATTAGCATTTCTTCTTCTTTAGGAAAAGAAAGCAATGAGAAAAAAAGGAAAAGAACAGTTTTCCCAGAATCATAGCAAGATAATTTTGCAGTTTCAAGTTTTAAAATATGAATGTCTCATTCACAGCTATTTCCTGGCTGACTCCAGGTTTCTATGATTATTATTTATTCGGTGCTGATAGTGTGCTTGACATTGTGCAAATATAGAAAGAGATATTCATGTGGACTATCTGCCAGGATTTCCTAGTTGTTAGTAGCAGTGTTAGCCTCTTTAAGCAAAAGCTTGAGGCTGTCTTTAAAGCAGAGATGCTTATCCATCCTGCCAACATGCAGCTTCATACAGATGACCGTGGGAAACACTACTCAAATGCACCCAGCAAGGCTTCGGGAAGATGGACCCAGTGAAGTTTAACTTAATTAGGACAGCAGGGTATAGTCGATCTGACTGATCAAACCTTTAAGACCGGTCATGATAATTTCAAAAGCTGGAAATTTTTTAGGGAAAGGTAACTGGGAAGAATCAGTCCTCCTAATTTGACATCTAGAGAATCAAAGAAAGACTACTTACCTGAATGATACATGCTTTTAAAATCCAGTGTCTTCCGTGAAGTTCATGAACTCTTTTGTAAATTATCTGTGGGACCTACCAACAGCCCGTATGCTTAATCCACCTGGACAGTGATATTGGTGTCTCTCTCAAGTTGTTGCCATTGGCAGACTGTCTGTTACCAGACAGACATCTGCCACTGGCTTTGCTAGATGCAGTGGAAGTCATTTGTCAAGGATTAATTACTCAGGTTAGTGGCATTTGATGGAAAAAATATTAAAAATCTTAGTCTAAGTGAGAGCATTATTTGTCTCTTTATTAGGAAAGAGTTACCATCTTTGGATTTCCTCTCCGATTGAGCCACAGCAAAATAATCCTAATAGATAGGATCTTTATTGACTGTTTATTGACTTTATACACGAAAAGGCAGAAGGATTGCTTTTTCATAAATGAAGAATATTTTCCTCATGATCACTTAAAAAAATAACAAACTCCCCCAAATCCCACAAAAAACCAACTTGCAGTGAGGGAAAAGCTGGAATGCAAATACTTATCCTTGTTTTCTCCCTGGCTAGGATGAGCATTTCATTATCTGATCCTTTCAGGTATCCCAGCAGAATGAATGGATGATGAGAATAAGCTTATCTCTTTGTCTAGGATGGTGATGCCACCCATCCAAACTAACACTAAAAAGCTTTTGTTAGAGCAACACAAGTCATACGTAGAAGTCAGTATCAAAAAGCCTCAGGACCAGAAATGAACACATCTGCCACATATTGTACAGAAGCAGCCAAACCAAAAAGACTTGTAGAAAAATAAACAAACCTCTGAGGGATTTGAAAGCTGAAGTCAAATCTATTTAGGTCAGTTCAGAACTGTGAAGAAAGTTTAAAAAGGGATATATCAAATCTTAAGTATAAATTACAATTCCTGTATTAGTCATAGTTATTACAACCCAAATTTTGTTTGGAAAAGGAAAAGGAGTGCTCAGATTTCCATGCCTGTCCATTCCCCCCAAAACAGACTTCCTTTTGCTTGCAAGCAATTTTTTACACTGAGCAAAATGCCTAGTTTACACTCAGAGGAAAAGTTTAATTAATTCTCATTTTACAAATCCTCCACAATATTTATTCAAAAGATTGGCAAATTCCAGGAAGTTCACCCATCCCTGAAAGAGAAGTTTTGTAAACAAATCTGGCAACAAATTTATTTTAACAGCAGCAACCCTGCTAATCTGTCAAGATGTAGTTTGTTTCTGACACTTGATTAAATTCTTTTTGCTTAAGAATAGGAAGTAATTTGCTACAAACAAGCCATTTAGTTGGGACATGGTGACTGCCCCTCCGATATTTTGCAGAACGTTTAATTCAACAGAAAAAAGCTAACAGAATAATGTTTAGCACTTTTTTTTTTAAAACAGAAGCAAGGCTAAATTTCTGTATTCACAAAATGGCAACATTAGAGGTTTCAGGGTCTGCAAATCCCATTTATGATGTATCCCACAACCTGGACCAGCATTACTCCACATCCTGTGGACACAAATGAAGGGAGTGTTTTAGGCTGTAGTTCCACAGGCACTTTCTTGCCCAGGGCCCATACTTCCTGGCCATTTGTTCTTGGCTGTGTTATCCACTCGCTCAGTTCTTATCCAGCATCAGTTCATAGAAGATCTAGTTCCCTGTGTGGAAACACCAGCAGTTGTGTGGGCACATTAGCCTGGGGTAGCCCAGGCTGAGATTAAAAGACCGAGTCGACTGTACAGCTTAGGCTGGTTTTGTCAAGAAAAACGCCTGTGCCCAGAAAAATGGCTTATGCAAGGAAACAGTCTCAGAGGTTTGCAAATATCAATAAAGTGGCTAAAACCTGCTGTCTGCCATTAGTGTGAACTGAAACAGAAGATATGGAGGTGCTGTTGTTAAGCATAAGGACATCACCTTTCTTTGCATTCATATTGGCCATCCAGCTGCACTGCTGGGTGTGTGAACATTCTGGGTTGTCCATCTCTTAATTCTTAAAGAGATTTGGCATGTTGTCTCATTGCTGCCCCTTAGCATAGGAAAACGATTTGTGAATTTATTTTATGTCACAGCTTCATAAAGCTGTACATGTCCTGAGGTGAAGGCTTGGCTGGTGTAAATGTCAGTAGAGCCATGACAGTTTGTACCAGCAGGGAAAATGTTCATCCTTCCCGCCACTTCCACAGCTCCTTCAAACCTCCAGATCCCAGTGAAGTCAGTGGGAGCTTTTTCTCTGTGCCGTATCCAGCTCTAGGCAAGTATGCAGCCTCTTAAATACGGCAATTAAGATACTGAGCTAATGTTAGCAATCCTTTCCTGCCTAGAACACCCAAACTGTCTGAGCTAGCCTTTCTCTCAGGCAAAAGCCTAAGGAAATCAGCTGGGTTTATGTTGCATCTGAAAGGTCAGTCTGTGTCCCCATGGACTAAGAGGTATGGGGGAATTCCAGAATTTGCTGCCAGCTTCTTGGTATTTATTTCTGGAAGCTGTTAGCTTAGATTTTTTTAGTTAATCTTAGTTATGGGGAACTGAGATGATAAGAGCGAGGGCTTTAAAAAGCCACATTTATAGGTCCTTTCTTTTCAGGTTCCTTTTTAGACAGAACTTTAATTCACCACTATTTATAGACACTCAGGACAATTCATATATTCTACTTCTCTGACACAACATGTAAGGACTTTCCTAAGTGAAACTCCCTCTAAAGCAAACAAAATACACCTGAAAATTCCTGTCAGAGTTTGACATCAGTAACTTTATACACCACTACTACTGTGAGAAATTTTATTACCTAAATAATTCCTCATTTGGGGGAACTCTTGATATGCATTTTTTGAAGCATATTTAAAATCAGAGCAGAAAAGGAAAAAAATCCCCTGTAAGGATTTATGTTAGATGATGTGAAATGATGAATTTTTAAAATATAAGCAAATAAATTTAGCAGCCTCTTGCTTAATTTGAATTCATGCTATTTAAAAGAAAATGGAGTGGTGGGTGTCTCAAGTATTCTAACTCTTCTCAGGCTGAAAAGGAATATTCTTTTACATTATTGACTCTGATTCCCTCTGCGATTGAATCCTTTTCCTTACATGGTTAGTGGGTAGAAATAGTGGGAAAGTCACAACCACATGCAATAACATTGCAATTACTTCAGAGGTACTGGTGGGACATTTAAGTAATTTTAAGCCAACATATATAAACATTACATTGCTGGCTTGAAAATCTGGACATTGTTTGCAGCTGGAAGATTTGGTTGCTTAATTGATTTTCATTTTCAAATTGCTTTTGAAAATCGACCACTGGTTTGAATCTGCTCCAGATGGGCAATGACTGCAAATTGTTATAATCTGGCACGTATTTGGTAGCATAGATAAGTGAGTTGATGGCCTCATTAAAAGTATCTCAGACATATGCACTGACTAAAAAACCTCTCATCTCTGGCTCGGCAGGGTCTTGGCTAAGGGGAACTGAACTGCCCTGTCACCCCTAAGGGCTCTTTCTGGCATGACAATGGGAGGAAGTTCATAATGCTGTTGCACACAGAGGTGAATATAAATGTGATATGGTCCAGTGTGCCTGCCTGTCAGTGAAAGCAGTGTGGTATAGGCCAGCACTTGTTTCCACCGTGGTTAGTGGGAACTGTTGTGTGAGTACATGTGCCCATCCCACCTGAATGGGAATCACATAACTGAGGTGATGGGTTTTAGGAGTCCAAAAATAGTATTTATTTTTCCACTAACAGGTCATCAAAATCATTACCTACCTGGTAAAAAAGTGGTAAGGAGAGACAGGCACTAGGGGTTGGTGGGATCTGAACATCAGAGCTAGCCATACCAAACCCTTTTTATTGTCACTGCGGAGAAACAGGTGTTTCAGGAGTACAGTGCTTCCCATTCTAAAGGCAACAGTAAAGTTGGTCACACCAGTTGTGACATAGTAGTGCTTCTTTGTTTACAAAAGAAGCCTAGGGTGACTATGTAACGCTAACAAATGCAGAGCTCTGTTTTAGGTATTTCAAGGTAGGTAAGATAAATCCCATCCTCAGCAGCATCCCATCGTTCTGACTGCTACTTACTAAAGCACTATGTGAGTACTTTTGCACTTTTTTCACAACCTTTGACTATGAATGGGTTCTCTCCTCCAAAGTATTATGACTCAGCTCTGACAACACACTGTCATTTTTTTTTAAAGGAGAAAATGTACCATTTTCAATAACAAGCTTGGCAAAGACACTGACCAAAATGATGTGCCTGGCACGTAATGTCCCTGGTTTTTAGTATGTGTTGTAACCATTGCCTGCATGAATTAAATGGCTCTTTTCTGTTTAGACAGCTGGATTTCTGTGTGGCACTAGATGGCAATATTCCCTCAGCTCCAGCAATGGCCAGGGGAGCCATACACAGCAAAGGGTCGTATTCTGACCGTCATTTCCTTGCTATCACCCGTGTAGCTCATACTATAACAGCTAGGTTTTATGTGACTGAGGTCAGTCTGGGCTGCAGAGGGTATTTTTTCTCTCTGTGCATTCACCCACCTACCTTTACAGCCTCACAGTTTTCTGTAAAAACATTTGTTGGACAGTACGCTTACTGTGTGGGGTCTTCTGTTTCATTAAGAAAGCTCTTGTGGTCTCAGCCTGTTCCATAATGTTGATGCTCAAATCCATAGATGCAAAGTATTGGCATCCAGGGTATTGCACTGCTTTCCTGCTGCCTTTTGCATATTAATGTGGTGGCAGAATCAGTCAGATATATCACTCAGATATAATGATGCCTCATGTCACTTGTAAGTAGCTTATTTTTTTCACTCATGTTTGCCCTCAGATAAAATAAACCTAATCTAAACTCAGCAACTGTAAAAAAGTGATTCTATATCTGTACCCAGATGAATCTGGCCCTATCCATGTGTGATATTTCTAAAGGCTTTCTCTAGTCACAGAGTTTACAGGGAGCAAGGAACAGAGCCAGCGATGAATATTGCATCTGTCTCCTTTACGTAATTAAGATTTTGTTTGCCTTCGGGCCACTTTATTTAGGCTCAGGTCTATTGAAATTGCTCCTTTAAAAATTAGGCTTGTCATTGATCTGTGTGAGACCAGGATTATTAGAATTATTTTTCAATTGCCTAGATGAAATAGTGGTGCTACCCAAATGTACAAAGATTCCAAGGATAGCTTTAGACAATGTATGTCCCAGGAAAGATATTGAGGTAGAAAATGAAATTATTGTAGAGAAGTTATTTTTTCTGTTCCCTTACTGTCATAGGACCACCCAAGTTTTGTCTTCAAGCTGATGCCTGCCACTTCCCATTCATCCCACCACACAACCTTTTTTCCAGCTTATAAACTTGTCTGTGCTGCCACAGCTGCTCTGCCACATTATTCTTAGAGTGAAGATTCCCAAACCACATCCACTGCCTGCCTCATCCTCTTACTTCATATCTTCATGTTCAGATCAGGACTCCAGCTTCACATGCCCCATCTCTTTCTTCCTTCCACTCCTCAACTTTTTCTCCACCATGTCCCTTCACTGTCTCGTACTTTAGAGGCCCACCTTCAGTCCTCTGCCTCACAAGTCTCTGTCCTCATGTAGCTGAGTAAATCATGGTACTACTGCATTGGGTATAGCTAAGCATGAGAAACAAAAATGATACACTAGCTCCTTAGGCAGTATCAGGCTGCTGCATGCTGTCTGATCCAGGGTAGTGGTGGGACTGAGACACTACACATGCTGCGGTTACCATCAGTCAGCTCAGGCATAGTCATTGGATGGGGAGAGAAGATCACAGGAACACCAGAAGCACAGAGCCCTGAGCAGTCATCTTGCAGTATTTAAGATCCCACATAAAAGAGTATTGTCCTCTTTCAGGCACTTCAGTCCCATAGCCAGACTGCAGCTTATACTGTGAAACAAATGGGGAAGAGAGTGAAACATCCCTCCTTACTCATATACATCTTCTAGATGCCAGGTACAGGCACTGAAGAAGGCAGAAGCCACATTTTTTCCAGGGGAAGACTATTCTAGGAGGTATACACAGTATTTTTCCTCATTGGCTTTGCCATGCCAATACCTAGAGCAGAATGTCCTCTCCCAGCTATGTCCTGCCATTGGGCTACAATCTGCCAAGGATAAATGAGTCAATTCCGCACCCTCTGGGGCTTGAGGCAAAGCCCATTGGAGCCCTGGAGCAATGAGACAGAAAAGGATGAGGATCAGGGTAAAGCAGAATCAAGTATAAAGCAAGAAGGTGATGTAGAGATTTGCTATTGTTTTGGTCTACTTTTCATTAAAAAATTAAAGAAGCCTGTAGGAGATACAGAGCTACTTCTGACCAATTATCTCTGAAGAAGCAGCCACTGAGAGGGGCTAGAAGTGAATGAAGATGGCTCTAATACATAGCACCTCAGTGCCCTAGCACAGGTCAGTCCCCACCATAACCTTGGCAGCCCAAGCAAAACTCAAGTGTATCTAGGGCTACCTGCCTTCCCTCATCACATTCCTCTCCTCTGCTCCCCTGGAAAGCTACAGCACCCAGATCTCAAAGTTCTTGAACCTGTAAACAAAAAAGATTCCATGCTGTTAGGAAGTAGTGAGTTATTCTTACTCCTCTTGTTCAAAGGGTGGAGGTTCTTAGGTGTAAAAGACTGTCCTCTTCCAAGTGGAACTCCACTGCTTGAGCTTTCACCCTGTGCCTAGCCATGCTCTTTTCTGTTAATTGCATACTCTTTTGTTGTTGTTGTTTTCTTTTGTTGTTTTCCAAAGTCAACAGAAAATACTTTAGTTGTGCTAAAACACAAAGTTGCTTTGCAAAATATAATCAAATCCATTTTGCTGATAAAATATGTCATATAGAGTATGTTTCATGATGCAAAGTTCTGTTTAGGTAATTCTTAGTGATATATTAAAATACTTGACTAAGTGAAATGCATCATGTTGTGTACATAGAAACCTCAGAGTTTCTATACCCATATTTGCTCAGAGCATTCTTTCTTGTTGCATTTGCATCGTTTGCTACATCACATCCTTGTTTGTATATGTACCAACCAGCTCAGGTGGCCAAGCAATTACAATAACAGACAAACTTGTAATATGCCATAAATACTGTACCATGAGGTACGAAGTATTGCCACATGCGTTCAGGCACTGATCCGGTATCCAGTAAACTCAGAAAGAAGACTTCATTGGCCTCAACCTATTTTTCACTGAATCTTTACTTGCACTAGAACTTTTTTTGAAAGACAAATCACATGATTAAAATTCAAGCAACACACATGACTGGTGCAGGCAAGCAGCATAATTTCACAGAGGTCTTGAATGTTCTACACCACCACACATTTTTGATCCTGAACCACAAAACACAAAGTAACTGCTGATTAACATCTACTTTTCCTCAGATGAATGAATATTGAAGCTTGTGTTTCACTGACTTCCATGTTGTGTTAACGCTGAAGAAAATAGAATATCTTTAAGCAGCACAAGAAGTGCTCAAAGAGAAAAACATTTGGCAACAATGTGCTTTTTACAGTAATGATGTCTTATAGTCATCACGATTGAGATTGGGAGTGGGACCAAGAACTTTGGCCTCTCTGGACTTTCTATGTGGCCTTGCAGATGTCATGCAACCTCTTCGTAGGGAGGATTCAAGTACATCTTGAACTTATATCCTTGTAATCATCTGTCTGCCTCAGTCCACATTTGTCAAGATGGAGCAGAGGGAATGGGAAAAATCAGAACACTCTCCCCTATCTTAATGCCTTACATATTCCCAGTCCTCCTAAAATAAGTACTCAAATTCTTTGTGGCAAAAGGTAGACTCCCAGGATTTCTTGTGCTCTGGCAAATGCTTTCATCCCTCAGGTGTATAACTGCTGGAGCAATGGGAGAACTTGTTTTCAGCAATGACAACAGCAATGTTTTCTTTCTTCTGTGTGTACTCACCCAGAATTTAGGCTGTGCTTTACTTAAACCTGGATCCCTAAAAAAGCTCCTGGGGTGATGAAATCACTTCTTATTAACAGACAAGGAGTTGACTAGTGGGTTTATGTGACTACAAGTCAATGCTGGAAAACAGATGGCCCAGGTATCTGCCTGGGACTTTTTTCCGTAATTACATTGGTTACTAACCTTGCTAAGCCGGGATCACTTTAGATGAAATTGAGGTAGCCTGGGTAGTACTCAGGACTTTTAGTTTGCTCTTGTCACTCACAAATGGTGGAGAGGAAGCTTTTAGCTGAGAAATCAAATGAAATGGTGCATAAGTTTTTGGTGTAGGATGCTAAGGTACTGTTTGAATATTTTAGGAAGGGTTACCAAGGCAGTGGATGGAGAAGCTGTACTGTTTAAAGAGAAAGGAGATGAAAATAAAACCTGACAGTCTGGGTAATTTAATTAGTGAAATGTCAATAATAAATACTCTTGAACTGAGGCTGGATCAGGTGTGTGAAAATTCTCCTTAGGCTGCTCAATTTTTGGTGAGTAATTACCACAGTAAAAGCAAGATATCTCCTTTCTTGTGAGTTGGCTAAGCAGAAGAGAGCCACTACTCCGGCTGAAACAGCCATTAATGGGAAAATTATGTCTTGAACCTGTGATGCATTTGAAAAGTGAGAGAACATTTATTTCCTGTTGACAGACTAGAAGTCAATTGAGAATTAAATGCATAGAAAATAGATTAATGTCCTGGACCTCCACATTTTGTTATGCAAGTAGACTACTTCTCTGAAGCTCACCTCTGTTAAAATCCCTCACTTTACTGAGGACAGGCAATTGAAAGCTTGCACATCAAGTTCTGCTCTGTCCCACCCAATATCCCTGACTTCTGTTCTTTGTGTCTGCATCCTCACCTAAGACCAGTGCACTCTCTTGCACTCCAATCTGTTGATCTTTCCCCTGGAATGAGGATTCTTTAATTTCTTGAAAGATGTAGCATCTTCCTCACATTCTCCACCTTACCTAATAATCCAGAAGACATTTTTTCAGAAGTGCATTTTTTCTGCACTGCTCTGAAATGCCCAGATTTCAAATAATCTTGAAAACCAAGGAATTATTCAAACCCCAGTTTGTTCCTTGACCTTTTCCTTTGCTCCAGTTAATTTTTCTTCCCTCTATTTTGCCTTCAAACTCCCTGGTTGTATTCTTGCTTGTGCTGCCTTGACCTCTCTTCGTCTAGCTGCTTTCTGTTCCCAGGAATCTCATTCCTGACCTTCCTGCAGTGGCAGAGCTACTATTGCCAGCCTCACCTGGGAACTTCAGCCTTGCTTGCCTTTTCCTAATTTATCTGTTCCTAACCAGCTCTATATTTGATGGTATGCATATACTTATTTTGAGTTGATTTTCAGCCTATTTGGGGCTCACTTCTACCTCTGGCTGCTTTTTCACTTCATTCCTCACAACATGGCAGGATGAATCAGAGAACCACAGAAATCCACTCAGCAGAGGAATATAAGAAAAGAGGGATCTATGGGAAGTACTGAGAGATACTAGCAGTGACTGAAGGAGGAAGAAGGAGCCAGAGCCCTTTCTGGTCGTATTCGCTCCACCCATATGAGCTGCCCTCTGCACTCTCCTCCCTCACTGTATTCTACGCTTGGCTCTCCCATAGTCTTCGTGGTACCTCTATGGTCTTTTCTCACAACATGCTTGAACTGTGAGGCTTAACAGGGACTACTCGAAAGCCGTGGAGTCATAATTAGAGAGAAACCAGAAATTAACCATTCCATGGGTATTCACAAAGCACCTCAAACAATTATCTAGTGCACTTCCAGGTGGAGCTGGGGAAAGGCTGGCATTTTGAGTGCATGTGTATTCCAGATGCCTTTGCCATCCATGTCTCCTGTATCCCACTTTGGTGTCTCTATCACAAGATGTGCAGAAGAAAGTCTGATTCATGTATATGGACACTGAACTCTTGCTGAATTTGTATCTGTGTAGGTTCTTAGATGAAGGAAGGACAAAACAAAGAATTTGGAAAATGTATTTATAGAAAAACAAACAAACACCCCCCNCCCCCAGAACACAGCCTAAGAATTAAGAGAAAGAAAATAAAAGGACAAAACTTGTGACCTCTGACTTCTGGAGAAGGCTTGGCTATTCAGAGCGTAGGATGGAAACAGTCCTATCACTCAAGCCAGGTACTAAACAAATTTAAACATGTATCTTAGAGACTGGCTACTTTAAAACTTATCCCAGATGTTTCTATAGTTCTTTCACAGCTAAAAGACGCAGCAGTGCAATGGGAATAAAGCTAGCAGCAATTTTACAGTGTTCTGATAATTAGTAAAAGATCACAAGCTCATTGTACACGCCTGGCTCATGCCTGTGCACACAGACCTCATCTTTGTGAGATGTCCAGTCAGATCAAAAGCTTCTTTTGGACCCAAAAAATGTATATGAAGGGATGGGCAATGAGCTGGTAGATAAAGGGACAGGCTAGACTTCTTGTCAATATAAATACATTTACATTAATATTTATCAGCATAACTAGATCATTTAAGGGTGAGGTTTTCCATATAGTTTTTTTACTAACATAAAATCTAGGCACACATTTCCTGGGGCAATGGAAGATTATCTTCCTCAGTACTACTGGTTGATGCAATGTGTGCTCCCAGGTGATATGGTGTGACCACATTCACTTTAAACCTGGGCCGCATCTGGACTTGCCAAGGCCCTAGAAGCACTTTAAAAGAGATGTAGATCAACCATCAAGTGAATGCTTCTTATGATACCCCAAACCAGGATCAAATATGAAGGTATAGCTTAGTTGCAATCAGTAGGTTGTACTGATGCACCTCTTCCAATTTCATTGGGTCAGCAGAGTTCTCCAGGGTGCACATGTATGATTAAGGTACAAATGCAGCAAGCCTAGGCAATGCCCTCCCCAGTGTTAAACTAGCTGTTCATGCTCAGCGTGTTCAATTAACATGCTCATTCTACACAAAACACAGGAGCATGGGACAGAGCTTTCTGAACTACGGTCAGCTTTTACTGGGACAGCCACAGAGTGTTATGCAAAGCCATCTAGAGATGCTAGTTTAGCTCACAAATCAGTGTGGTTTCTCCAGAGCTGTGTTAAACCTGAATCTCTAAATTCAACCTCTTAGCAGATCTGTTAAGTTTGTGTGGAGGTGTTTGAGAATCAACTAGATTAGATAATTCATCTAATTAAGCCTGCTTTAGGCAGGGTGTTTGACTAGATCCCTTCCAACAGAAATTATTCTATGAGTAACCGCTGATGCACCTATATTGCATCCAGTTCCATTATTAGTGTCACCTCTATGCTATGTTCCACCAAAAATATTCTAGGATTACCCCTCAGATTAAAAAAAAAAAATAAAAATTGCATGGGTATATTGTGGGCTAGCTAGCTAAATGCCTAATCAAAGGAAGCCAATGCACTTTGCATAGTGGTCTGTGCTGTTCCTGAGACGGCTACAGCAAAACTAACTTCATAGTGTATATATGTTGCAATCTTACCTCCAGGTATGCAGTGTGTGGGGTCTGACTAATTCTCTGAGAAATGAGAAAACTTCAGGCTCTTGGTTTAAGTAAAAAAGCATGAATATTTGATACTGGTGTGTGAAGAAAGCACCCAATTTTCCAGAGCGATGAAAGCAGCATGGTATTTCCAGATTTAGAACATACTAGATTCTTTTCATAATGCTTCAATAAATAAGATGATTGCAGTGAAAGGACTATTAATGATTGTTTTCTCAAGTGTGGCCCAGGTCTGTGGATGGAGTGTCAGCAAGAAGCAGTTCTCTGACAAGCAAACAAGCTGGTGCTGTTTAGAAACTCCCTTGGAAACATGGGTCCTTTGTTTCGTTTCTCACTTCACAACATGACAAAGAGGAAGAATTTAGATGGAGCTGATGTAAACTAGGGAAAACATACCATGATCTTCAGTTTGCATGCTGGGAATATGAAGGACGGGGTTGTAAAGATGATGAAGAGCATGCTCCTTCTCCTCATTTTGCTGGGAGTAGTATCTGGTAAGAGCATGATTTCATTACACTGCTAAAATTAGAACACTGTTGGCTGTTATACTTTCTCTTGGGAGCTTTATAATACATATTTAGGGATCAGATATGGATGGAAAAAATCAAGTAACAGTTATTTTTCTACTGAAATAGGTTAAGCTTTGTGGTTACAGCAATGTTATGAAGAAGAGAATATGACTCCTTGCTAAGATGCTTTTCTGGATGAGGCACTTCTTCTGCAATAGTCACTGTTCAGTGTGACAGTGTTGGAGTGGGAAAGGAGGTCAGTTCTCCAAGACACAGTATCTTGTAATAATGCTCCAGTATTCTCCTTTCAAATATTGATAACATTTCTCTTTGATAAAGTAATACAAGCAACCAAACAGGACCAAACAAGAAAACACTTGTGGAGAATATTAGTACAGTAACATCACTGTCTTTGCACAGTGTAAAAATATGGGAGATTTGCCAATATGAGTATGTGCATATGAGTAGCAACTTGAAGTAGATCTTCAAACTGCAGTCTGTGTGGCTCATGGAGCACTTAATGTTGCTTGTAGTAAATTAGCTGCTCAGGTAGGGTCACTTTGCTCTCAAGGAGCTGAAAGCATTCTGCCAGCCCTCAGGAACCTGTCAGTATTTGGTGTTTTCCTGATGTCCCCAAAACTGTGACCAGGACACTGCATGTGAATCTCAGCCTTCCTTGAAAAATAGCCATTTTCTAACCTGCATGGTTGTAGAGAGAGAAAAGCTTGAGGGTTTGACTTAAGCACACTGTAAAGACTAACAAATCACAGACAAATAAGACTTAAATATACATATACTTCTCAAAGCCAGTCTCATGATTGCTTTGTCTTGGACTCAGCATTTGTCAATGTTTGGGGGTGGTAATGCTGATAAATAATGTATCAAATTGCTTCAGGCAAGTTTTGTTCTCAGAAATAAGGAGGTAAGCAAGGACTTGTGAATATGGAAGCAAGGCTTTTGTAAAATCATTTGGAAGAAGAAGCCGTTTAGATGCAGTACTTAAAATTCAAGTTTACAATAAAGAGCAAGAAGTAAGAACTTGTGGTTTAGAAAGACAAATCCTGATTAAACAGCCCGTGAAATCTTTAGAGATAATATATTAACAACTCTTTTCTTTCTACATTTCTAAATGTTATCATTTCATTGATTTTATGAATGGTTTCCATTAATGAGCAGTGGCTTGCTGAGGGAACTGGATTCATCAGGTGCTGTCCACAGGAGATTATATTCAAAATTCAGCTCTGCTTATCAAAATGTATGCTCAGAAGCCCCTCTCAGCCCAGTCTCATTTGCATGGGTGATTTTTGTTGATGATGTTTTCCAGAATCTAAAAGAACATTGATAAAAACTCAGTCCTTCACTGGGTCCTGCTTCCACTGCCATAAATCAGTAACAGCTCAGCTGAGCTCAGTCCTGCTGGAGTATCAGTGTGGCCTGTTCAGATTAACTTGTACAGGCAGTTCGCACCTTATAGTCTCCCACATCCTAGCCTGTACCTCACCCACTTTGCAGAGCATCTCCAATGCTTTTTTCCGTAAATGCCAGAGTAATCCCAGCCAGATCAGTGATCCGTGGACCTGTTGCATCTGGAGTGTGGGAGCAGGGGAACCTCCATGCAGCTGTGGAGAGGCTCTGGGGAAGTGCCTCAGCTTTGCCTCTTACCAGTGAGGCCCTGCGCTCAGAAGAGGTCTTCCCAGAGGCAAACTCTCCCACCACGGCCTAGTATGTCTGGTAACATGAACCCCATGTGCCCCCTCCTTCTCCTCCCCACAATGCAGTGAGTCTTGCCAGCTGCAAGAGGAAGAACTGGAGGTGTCTGATGGCATCATGCTGCTCTAAGAAGTGCTCCAGGAAATACTGCAAGGACGAGTGCCTCCTGGGGTGGGATACAGGAAGAAGGGAGACCATGGGACTCAGTGCTTTGTCCTGTGGACTCATCTACTGCTATTAGTTTTGCTTCTCAGGTAGCAAAGGCACTGAGATCCTAAGTCTTCTCTGATCTTATGGGGAGCAGTTATTTGAGAGAGTAAAAGGAGCAACGTCCATCACACAAAGGCTATCTGTGGGCTATCCCTAAAATGCTCTGAGTTTTTTCTGTGGATGTAGGTAAACACAATTGTTTTGCAGAAAAGTCACTAAGGGTTCTTCTAATAGCATTGGAAAACATTGGAGCTGAACTGTCCCCCAGTTAAAAAGCCTGCTGCTGTTGGAGGAATGGCAATTAGAGTGCTGCTTTGGTAGCTGATGTGGGCCATCCTTCCCCAGACACATGAGAAGGGGAAAAGGGAGATTGTTCTATTCCATACTGCAGAGGTGTTGCAAAGCAGCAGATTTCCCCTTGGCATGATGTTCCCAAGCTACAGGCTGAGCCTGAGCATCCAAGTGGAAACGTGCTGCAGCCCTAATGGTCTCAGACTGGTTCCCGTAGCATCTTTTTACCTTGCAGCTGCCCAGTAAAAATAAAGACTTCATGGTGCTTTTGCTATAGTAATTGCTGGTGTATGAACAGCCTGGCCAAGCCCTTGAGAGAGCAGTATCTGCCTCTATCTTGGCACACAGTGTGTAGGACACAGATGGCTTTCTTCTAAGTGTTTTGGACAATCCAGTGAAGCACCTCTTCAAGCAACAGTCAGCCTTGCCATAGTCTCATGTTGAGGTACGTTGCCAGTTTAGGGATGTGAGGTTACTACGATGTTGTTTCAGGCCATGCCCTAAAAGCTGTCCTGATTTATATTTTCTAGACACTCTTCATGTAATTAAGCACTACAGGCCTTTGTTAAAATAGCAAACACCAGAAGCTAAATGACAGAGCAAGCAAAGATTTTGGTTTGGGGAGTTCAGAGGTCTGATTGAGAAGCAAGGAGCTCATGCAAAGCTGTTGCAGTCTCTGCTGCTTCCAGGCAGTTTTGAACCATAGGGTGCTTCTGTGGGCCCACATCTCCTCCAAGGACTGGAGGTTGTTCTTCCATGCTCAGAGTAGAAGACACAACAGGACAACCCCTAAAGTTGTTGCTGACTCACATTGCTCATGAGCCAGGTGTGCAAATAGCTATCCTAGAAAGAAAAAGAGGGAAAATGGAGGAAATGTCATAATTTGCAAAAAAGATTGTTTCTTAACATCCAGGTCTGTGTGATTCAAGGTGCTTTTTGATGTGATTAGTCCACAGAGGCAGCAGTTAGTGCTGCTGTGAGGACAAAATGAAATAATAGAAACATTCAGTTTCTTTGCTTCTATATAAAGGCATGTATGATGCACTAACAATGCGAATGATGCACTAACAATGGTACTTTAACAACAGCCACTCTAGATGACAATCCTGTGGTACTGAATTAGAGAAAAGGTTGATTATTTTGCCATTAGCACTGGTTTTACTACCATGCAATATCACCATTCATAAGCAAAAAAAGAGAATCAGGCAACTTTGTGCTCATTAATGGCAGCTCTTGGCACAAGCTCTATGCTCCTTTTAGCCTAAGATTCCCAGAAGTAATTTTACATTCATTTTCATCTTGCAGGAAGAAGAACCCAGTTGCTTAAGGGCTTACCTGCAACAAGCACTGTTGAAGAAAATGCAGCAGCTGGTGTTTTAGTTCATACCTTTAATGTAACGGTTTCTCCATTGTCTTCTGAAGGTGTTGCCACACTTCCTACCATAGTAAATTCAAATCCACTTACAGAGGCTTTTGCTATTGAACCAAAAGGAGATCTCGAATATAGGGTGAGTTTTACATTTAGCTTGAGCAATGTTCAGTCATGTAGGCTGATGTTTCCTGGATTAGTGAGCACTGAGAGTATACAGTGTCTCATCTTTTAACCGCAAAATAGTTGTAAATGCAGACGGCAGTAGTATTTGGATGTGCTGTAATAGGTATGACAAGTGAATAGTAATAATGATTATAATTTCATCTAGGCAAAACCCACCTATCACAGTAATTCCATTTATTTTGTGTTATTAAAAAATGTGATTTTTGGAAAATAAGATATGAAGAAGGACATATAGAACCTGCTTCTGTTTTGAGGATTTGTCCATAGTTTTTCAACTTAATTTATATGGAGTCACCATGAAATTAAAGTGGTTTACTTGAACTGCATTCAGCTTCTGTTTGGCCACTTTCATCTACAATTAAAATGAATTTGAGTCAATTCCAAAATATAGTAAGCTGAGTCAGATCAAAGTCATATGTAATTCTGAATGAAGGCTGTGACACACGAGGAAGTTATCTTGAGGTAAGAAGTTATCACACTTCCACACATCTGTGATCTATTTCTATCTATTGTGTGTTCTTGTGCTATGGCAAATGCAAAGCAATTTCTATTATTTCAGGCTAATTTTCATTGCTGGATAAATTATCAAGTATTAGCTCACATTCATCACTGGCAATGAGTGTTCAGATGCATGATAACTTGTCATCCCATTGTAACTTGTGTGTATGTCTGAGCCTGAACAGTGACACTGAAAGGTGTCTTTAAAAGATACAGATAGACACTGAGTAGTGTCTTAAAAAGTTAATTTGAATGCATTTTGCTGGGTGTTTCCAAGGAAGTTCAGATTTTCACAGAACTGATACAAGGTCTCTTTCTCGTGCTCTTTGCTGGTGTTTCTGTGAGAAAATTTGGGGGAGGTAAGACTGTGACCCAAGGTGGTTGTTGCTCATTCATTCAACCTGCCCATGGGGAGGTGCTGCTGTTCCCATGCCCCCACCTCCTGGCAGAGTACAAAGTTCAGTTGTGCCAGTGCTGCTGGTTCTTTAGCTGCTCTCCAGCCGGATCAGTGAAATGGTCAAAAAACCTCTCCAAAAAGCCCTCTTTCACCTGTGAAGCATAGGATGTGGCTGCACAAACACCTCAACTGGGTGAGCTGAGGGGGTGTAACAGGCAAAAGGAAATGTGTACGTTCCTTAAGCTGGCTTTGCTGAGAGAGAATTTATAATGTGAGACTCCCTTCCTAGGCTGTATTTTGGCATTTGTTCTAGTGATGTGCAGAGCGTGACACAAGGATGAATGAAAATGAATGGCCAAGAAAGGTGTAGGCTGGAGACTGCTTCTTCCAAAGTACCAGTTTATATTAATATCGTACCACACCCCCATTACCAGACTGGGCTGTGAGCCTTTGTATGTCTTGCTTGAACTGTAGCTTTTTTCAGAGTTTCCTGACTCACTCAAGGGACTGGAACAAAGAGGTTGAGCCAGAGAATTATTAGTCATGAGAAAATCATAAAGAAAGCTACATACAAATTCTGCAACTTAGCAGCTGAGTGCTAATTACAAATCATAAGGCAAGGATAAATACACTTGAGTGTTTTTAGTTCACTTATTTGATGAGCATTGCTACTTTTAATTACTTATGCTATGTTGTAGCAAATCTGTACAATATTTTGCAAAAGTGATGCGATCCAAAATGAGGTACCTCAGCTCTACCTACTCCCATTAAATATTTGCTAAGATACAGAAAAAGGTAGCATTTGATGTGTTTATTATGGAACTTGCAGATTAGCTAAGTACCTGTCAGCACAGGCTCTTCTGTATTTATGAAGCACATTTACTCTTGCTGCAGTCAGCCAAGGCAATGTCACATTTTTGATCTGTTTTGAGATTTCTGAGGAAGTCACAGTTTCTGAGATCTGAGCCCTGCACATTCCTCTTTGCCTTACTCTTGTTTGAAGAGCCCCATGGGCAGAAGATGTATTGAATTCTTGAAAACCTATGGCTGCCTGAAACTACATTTATGTTGTTAGTGATGCTTCTTCTGCATCCCAGGAGTGAAGTGAGGAGCAGGGAGCAGTGAAATTCTCAGGTGGAACAAGGGGTAGACAGCTGTGGCGTGACTCTAGACCCCCTTTCATGAAGTCTGCAGCTGCTTCAAGTGAGTACAGTGGTGTCTTCATCAGTAAGGGTTGCTCCTACCTGGAGGAGAGGTAAACTGTGGTTCACAGCCTACGCTCTGGCAAGCTGTTCTCAAAAGCAACCTAGAGAGAGACCACCTAGATGCGTATCTTCACTTGCAAGGTCTCTATAAAGGAGGGTGGAAGATGTGTATTTAGGCAGTCTGGCTGTAGTTACAACCCCAATGAAAGTATTTGGCTGTGAACTGGAGGGGTAATCCCCAGAGCACATAAATTCTACTTAGAATTGCACAGTTTCTCATTTTGAATTCATTGCATCTGTTTATGGTATTTAGGTCTCCAGCAAACATTCCTTTTGGAGAGCAACCTCCCCACTGGTGTTGCAAGCTTTTGTAGAATGTTTTCTCTGAGTTAGCATCACTTTTATAGGAAACATCTATTTGTACAATATAGGAGAGAAGGAGACCATCCAGGACACAGCTGTTTTCTCCTGCAGTATTGTAGCAAAAAGATCACAAGGTTCCAAAGAGCAGATGTTTTACATACCAAAAGGCATTAAACATTTGTGCTTCTGTTCACACTCCTCCAACTGTCTTTGTTAATTGGCTCTATTTTGTCTTCTGTCTTCTAACTGTGCTGACATCACTTTTGTATTTGTCCTCTGGCCACAGCATTTTATCTAAAACCAAGGATTTATTTAATTATTCTCCTTCTGCATCCTCTCCAGGCTCCTCCATTCTGCAGTATTGTGAATACACTGACATAGACCTTGTCACACACACTTGTGAGCCTCAACTCTTCTCTTTCCCCAGTTCCACAGCCCCCTGCTACTGTGCTCAGACTTTACAGCTTTTTAGCTATACAGCAAATTTAAGAGTCACCTTTTCCTTTCTTGTCCAAGAAAGGTAAGTTCTTGTTTCTTGACTAGCTTCAACAGTGAAGATAGAGGCATATGACTCTCTCCATCCTGCTGTTGCTCTGGACTCATCCTAAATCCAAAATGAATGCAATTAATGTTTTTTTCATGGAATGTCAGTCCTGTGCTTGTACATATTCTGTGTTAAGAGGCAATATGCTGAGCTGGAAGCCTTTAAAAAACCAAACAAACCAAAGTAAATGTTTACCTTATCAGTCTTGCAAAACAGTTCTGGTCCCTCTCTCATACAGTGTGCTCCTGCAGTTTCCTTCTTCCTGGGATTTCCTGCAAGTCTTCTCCCAGACATAGCTTCTACAAGGAAGGGGCTGGTACCTGCTAGACTATATGATCTTGGGCCCCCACACTCCTTATTGCAACTAAAAGGTCTTCCCTCTCATGCTCCTGACTCACAGAAATAGTGAAGATGCCCTTGTGTCCTGCAGGACCTCCTCCCAGTTTTCAGTCATACCTCGACTGCTCCTGGAGCTTGGTGTGGAAAGGTGAACGCTTTGCATAAATACCTGCAAGATGTAGTCCTGACCTTGAAGGCAAAGCATTGCCTGTGATGCAGGACAGCTACTTCCAGGCTTTCTCCTCCTCAAACTATCCCTCACACAACAGGTCCTTGAACTGCTTCGTGAAGCCGCATCATTTTGGTCTTACCACTTTTTCTCACATTTCTGCCAAGTGATGTGCCAGCAAGTAAAAGATCATCTAAAATACTCACTGCTTACTTATGAAAAATGTCCCTTTACTTGTATTCACTCATATAGACTGTAATTTGTATCTCTTGCATCACATGCTAATAGCATCTTTTTCTTTTCAGGTTGTTACCACTGGAAAACCTGTCCTAGACTATGAAACTATGCCAAAGAGCTTTGATTTACAGATTTTTGTGGAAGATAGAGCTGGGAGAACTGACCTTAACATACTGACTGTCCGAGTAACAGATAAAAATGAACGTCCTGTATTTCGAGGAAATATGGCAATTCAAAGTAAGATAATGGTGGTATTTGAAAAGAACAATCATAGAATCATAGAATCACAGAATGTATTGGGTTGGAAGGCACCTCTAAAGGCCATCTAGTCCAACCCCCCTACAGTAAGCAGGGACATCTCTTAACTAGGTCAGGTTGCTCAGAGCCCCATCAAGCCTGACCTTGAGTGACTCCAGGGATGGGGCTTCCACCACGTCTCTGGGCAAACTGTACCAGTGCTTTACCACCCTCATATTAAAGAACTTTTTCCTAATGTCTAACCTAAATCTACCCATTTCTAGCTTAAAGCCATCACCCCTTGTCCTGTCACTACAGACCCTTGAGAACAGATCTCCCCCTGCCTTCTTATAGGCCCCTTTCAGGGATTGGAAGGTCGCTATAAGGTCCCCCTGGAGCCTTCTCTTCTCCAGGCTGAACAGCCCCAACTCTCTCAGCCTGTCTTCAGAGGAGAGGTGCTCCAGCCCTCTGATCATTTTTGTGGCTCTCCTCTGGACATCCTCCAACAGGTCCATGTCCTTGTGCTGGAGGCTCCAGAGCTGGACACAGTACTCCAGGTGAGGTCTCACCAGGGCAGAGTAGAGGGGCAGAATCACCTCTCTCAATCTGCTGACCATGGTTCTTTTGATGAGGCCCAGGATAAAATTGGCCTTCTGGGATGCCATTGTGCATTGGTGGCTCATGTCCAGCTTTTCATCTACTAGTAGCCCCAACTGTTTTTCCACAGGGCTGCTCTCTAGCATGTCCTCTCCCAGCCTATATTGATAATGCTGGTTGCCCTGGCCCAAGTGCAGGACCCTGCACTTGGCCTTGTTGAACCCCATAAGATTCACCTGGGCCCACCTTTCCAGTCTGTCCAGGTCCCACTGGATGGCATCCCATTCCTCTGGCATATCAACTGCACCACCCAACTTGGTGTCATCAGCAAACTTGCTGAGGGTGCACTCAATGCCACTGTCAACATCATTAATGAAGATAGTAAACAACACTAGTCCCAGTATGGACCCCTGAGGGACACCACTTGTCACCTATTTCCACCTGGAAATTAACCACTAAAATACAATACTTGAAAAGATATCATCAGATTTAAAAAAACACTAAAGCTGCATATGGTGCCTGTAACTAAAGTGGTCTAAGCATTTTCCTTTAGGAAACAAGGCAGGAGCAAGGCACTGTTTTTATCAGAGCTTTATTTTACACAAATATTTGGTATGCTTCATCTTCAGTTTTCTTGAAGCTTTGACCAAAAAATAATTTAGCCGTTTTGCAGCAACTGAAGAATTAAAAGGAAAAAAAAGGTTTTTTATACCACATATATATATTCCCTTTATGGTGAGATGAATACCTACCTACAGGTATGTATTAGAAACTTGAAGTTTGGTGGGGATATAATGATTGAGTGTAGATACTTGTTTCAATAGTTTGTTGAAAACTGGACAGATTTGGAGAAGCAAGAAAAATTTAAATAAATGTATATTATGTGTGTGCAATAATTTCTGAGGGAAAAGGACAAAAGCATTGCTCTGCCAATGTTTTACACCTGCATATTGCATTTGCACCCGAAGACGAACAATTAAGTGGAAAATCAGTTTGAAGAGATCTCAGAGATTGTGATTTGTAGTGGTGCAAATGGAAGGAGGCAAAGAATTCTGTCTCCTGTGTGGGGCAGATGGTGTTAACTAGGTTTCCTTTCAGATCATGGGCAAAGGTGCAATGGGGAGAAGTGTGCAATAGCCTTAAGAATGAGGCTGGAGTGTCTGGACCCCAGCTGTCACCAGTGCTTTGCACGCCATGCAGTACCTAATACGAGTGACAACGCCATCAATAAAAAAGCATAGGAAATACTTGTCTTGCTCTCGGACCAATCTTATCTCATTCATTTACTAATGAGAGGGACCTGGAAAAATTGTACCGTGAGGTGACAGAGTATAGTGATGTATTTATTATGTGTTCACACACAGACAGAACAGTTCAGGTACTGAGTGAAAAAGTGCTCTTATCATTTCATGAGGTACTGAGAGCCTGTTTGAAGTCTTGATATTCTAACAGCACTGTACAGAAAAGCACTCAATAATTAAATATTCATTTTTTTAAAAAATTGAAATTTTTGAACTGTGATCTGTATATGGTAGGTATTTGGAGCTGGCTGCTGAAGCCCCCAGATCTGGATTAGAAGCAGTATTGTGTAGGCTGTGACTTGCAGCCCTTGGGATGCTCAGCAGCCCAGCAAGGCTGCAGACTTGACTTCTGCCTGCTGCAGAGCACAGAGCTTGTCTGCCTGGACAGGTTCAGACCAGGCCAGCTCAAATTTAGCCCACTTCAGTAATGCCTCCTAAGCACATCCGTGTTCCTGCTTCCACACAATACTTAGTTTGTAAAGCAAATTAGCTTCCCCTAGGGAAGAGGCTGTGTCATCTTCTCAGTATAGCTGGTGTCTTGCATATCATGGGTGCTGCTGGAATCTAATAATAATTAAATGTGACACTTCAGGGGATCAGCACAGCATGAAACACACTCTACGTGGGAGCTTGTTACAAATAAGTGCATCAGCTTAACTCTCAGCTAGAGCTGCCATAAATTGGTGAGCACAGATGTCTGATCTGTCTAACTGTGTGGCTTTAGTTAACATTACCAGCTACAATTAGACACTAATTGCGCATTTGCTGGTTATGAAAAAGCATCTCCCTCTCATTAAACTTTATATTCATATTGTTGTCCTCTGGGAACAACTCATTACGCTGCTGTGGGATTCCCACTGCTCTGATGAGAAGCAGCCGTCAGCAGGGGTCACAGTGGAAATTAATAGTCCAGAAACAGCAGGTCCAGCAGACACAAAAGGGCATAAAGCACATAACGTGATCTAAAGATCTGTTGTTCTGTTAATCGCTCTACCCGAGCACAGACAAGCCAGTTGCCAGTGGCCCAGTACAGGATAACCAAGCTGTGAGAATTCCTGGCGTGGAAAGACATACACCTTGCACTGAATTAGCACCCTTAATAAAGCAAAAATTTAAGTCAGTGCAGACCATCTGCTGTTTATTTACCTCACAGATGTAAAGGAAAAGCAGAAATGAAGAGGAAAGGCTCTGAGCTCTCCTGTCAGTGGACAGGGACGGGATGGTGATGGGGACCTAGCACAGGTCTATGTTCTCCCCATCTGCATAGTAAAGAAAGACACAGGTGTTGCCAAATACATCATTTTACTCCATACCCTTTGAGCTGCTCAAGATAGGCTGTATGTAAAGGTCAGTCTTTCTCCCAAAGACACAGTTCATATTGCAGCTTGCAGTGATGGTTGCCAGTTTATAGATAAGCAATTGGTTTCTTCTTATCTTTTGAGAATTTGTGCTCTTTGTGGTGACTTTGGAATTACACTTGTGAAGTGACAAGACACTCACAGGCAGTAATATGTCTGGACAACTTCAGTGTATCAGTATGTTTGCTGCTCTGTCCTTTATTCTTATCTAATTAACACTGAGTACACTTATATACATACAGCTGTAACTGTCTATGTCTTGGAAGGAACCCCTCCAGAACACATTTACCAAGTTGATGCAGCTGATCCTGAAAATGCTGAACTCAAAGTAAGTTGTATTTAAAAAAAAACAAAACCAAAAAAAGCAGAGATGGTATAATCCTGTGTATCTGAAATGCTAATCGCCAGCCTCTTTCAACAACTTCCTTCCTTAACAAGAACAGAGGAAAGAGTTTAGTCAGGAAAAGAGAAGCATTTTCAAAAATAAACCTAAGAAAAGCCAGCCTCGGTGTTTGGACACAAATTTTCTTTTGAGTTCTCAGCCCTGCATAAGTAAGAGATATTGAAGCACAGTTTGATGTAGTTAATCAGAGATACAGTAGAAATTGTGCTTTTTCTTTTTTAAATGGCTTGCAAAATGTTTCCTGTAGAAAAAGTAAAGTAAATAAAATTTTTAACCTTCTCTATCACAATGTAAATTCTTTTAAATGAGACAGTAAGGAAATAACTTACAAGGCAACTGAATCTCAGCTTTCTGACAATGCCAGGGCAAACTGTGACCTACAGCTAAGAAAATGTGTTAGGGGATCTGAAAATATTCTTGGTATTAGCAAAAATTTCTAGAAGTGATAAGTTTGTGTGCAGACGGGAAAAGTAACTGCACTGACTTTTGTATCGGCTTTGTCTTTGTAAAAGACAGCATGTTCAAGAACTGAATCTGAAGATACTACTTCAATGTGCAGTGTTATTCAAGAGGGCAATTAGCTTGAAGTCCATCCTCAGGCTTTGCCCAGTCAAACCACCAAACCTGAGCTGGTGCGGAGGGACGCGGAGGCCTGGGGATTCAGCTCTGCTTTCTTTCTGAAAGCAATGGCAGTGACTTCCACATGCCTTCTAACCCCTGAAGAATCTCAGGCATGATAAGAAACTGCAAATATAGAAATGCCGGGCAGCAGGTAAAATAATAATCCAGAGAATTTAGAAAGGTCAATTTAGAAAGGCAAAAAATTGTTAAAAGAATTGTGATCCCCTAGCTGCTTTTTTAAAAGCAATTTCAATTAAATCTACCATTTCAGGAGACAAGCTGTTTCACTGAGCTCTCTGTACCTCCTGTTTTTTTTCCAAAAGGTAACTAGAACAGTTGCATCCCCTGGACAGATCTGCTCAGTGGACTTTGCAGATTACTTGTATGGTGCATGAACCTCTGATGTTGCGTACTTCAGACTTTATGGGTATTATTAGCACCTGTACTAGCAAAGGAAATGTCCTTGAGGGCTTATTGGTGATGGCTTGGCATATGGAAGATAGTAGGGAGGACGTGGTGGGTATGTAGTAGCTACTTGTAGGCCACAGGGAGCTGGGTGCTGCCTTTCTCCATACTCTGTATGGTGTTGGGATGCTCAGCTTCCTCCCACACCCATGCACTGGTGTGGTACCTCTTTGTGAAGTGGCTGCTGCTACACACTGCTGCTGAGCAGCCATGATAACACTGGGCTGTTGTGAGCATCCTTCAGCCTCACACCCTCGTGCACTCTGTGAAAGTCCACTCTCCCCTCCTTGCTCTCTCCCATCATCTAGACCCTCAAACTTCATTGCCTCCTCCACAGCTTTTATGTCACCCAGATCCAGACTCACCCCTTCTTCTGTTCTGCTTTGTGCATGTACTCTGCTGCCACCACAAAGCCAACTTTTGCCTGCAGCACTGTGGCTCTGCTGGCTGGCCTCTGTGAAACTCTCATTGCAGACCTGGAGTTCACAGAGGTAGAGAATAGCGTGGGCTTTGATGTAGTTCAGTCTGTAACTCTCCACTGGCTGGAAAGCAAAGCACGTAGGACTAAGTATGAGCTGTTTCAGCTCATGTGATCAAGGTTTGTGCTGGCTTCTGTATGTCAGTATGTTTCATTACACAAAGTCTGAGGCAAATGCTGTACTATAACTTGGCCCATTCTGCAAGGCAAGGAATGAATAGAGGGCTGTTAAAGATACAAAGACTAATTCCTTGCTCTCTTCATTTCAGTATTCGCTGCTCCCTGCACCAGTGCCATTCTTGGTCTCGGAAAGAGGAGCCATTTTTTCCACAAAAGAATTTGATTATGAGAAAGATCCACATTGGTGAGAATGTGTTTTATTCATATGGTCTATTAGCTTCCAGTAGGCTGAGAAATGTTTTTCTACATAACCACAGAATGATTCTTGTTTTGTTTTCTTATTTAACAGTTACTTTTTAACCATAACAGTGACAGATCCAGGCGGACTCAACTCGACTAATACCGTGAATATAAATATAATTAACGTCAATGATGAAAGCCCTTACTTTACCACGTGAGTGAAAAACTTCCATTGTACTCAAAATGTAGATGTTTTCCCAGCTTTATTGCTTTGGCACTAATGGGAAGGTGTAACATAAGGCCAAGTAAACAGAACAACAAATGACTAGTGAAAACAGTATTTTAATTTTGTTATGATTCCTGTTCTTTTACTGGAAAGCTTTGCCCTCATTTCCAACTTTTATTCTTACTTATATTCTTAATAATTTCAAGTTTTCCAGGCTCTGCCTTCATGCTAAGAACAGCCAAACAAGCTTGTTGTACTTGTTAGCATTAAGAGAGGTTAAAGCTATGCAAAGACCTTTCGACAAGTTCAGACAAGGAGTTGAATTTTAGCCCGCGTGAATACAATAATATCAAATTTATTCCTCATGCAGATGTGCATTTCACCATAATAATGTTTATTCATGCAGAAATGTCTAGACATAAAAAGGTCTCACTTTTGATCTGTCTTCCTCTTCTTCCCAGACACACTGGTAAACAATCCCCTGGGGTGAGCTTTGAAACGTTGTTTCTTACTGTGTCATAAGCAGGAAATTGTGTCATAACATACAAGTCAGAAATAGCTTTTGAAGACTGATGGAGTTTTAGTTGGAATCAGGAATATTGTTGAAAACCTGGAAAAATGAGGAAGAATATACATGTACCCCCAGCAGGCTGTTTTGCAGTTGAAAGCATGATGGACAATTATTTCTGAAGCAGGAGCTTGACAATCATTACACTCAATCTGATTCTGTTGTTGATTTATTTTTGCTACTTGCATGAGACACTGATTGGATTCAAGACACTCTTTATGCCTCCTAATACTGAGTCTCTACAAGGCTCCTACTGAGTGTATATGATGGCTGCTTTCCTGCCATCTATGCAAAGGAGAAGACAGTGTAGCATCTGGGCCATGGCAAGAGGTTTCCAGGCAGGAGCAATCTTCTGGGTGTTTTGTGGGGTCTGAGCAATGTGTGGTTCCTGGACTGTGCCCAAGGATCTGGACCTTGCTGGGTAAAGGGGTGTAGAACCTGAAGAAAATAAAATATGAAATATTAGAAACAGACATGGATTTTTTTTTTAATGTTGCTACTTATTTAATACTTGAACCTCATGTTTGCAATAATCAATAACGTTTACAGCTCACTCCATGTTAATGTACTGCTACAAGCAGGAGGAATCCTTTTCCCAGTACCAACGTGTGCATGTTGTGCTCTAGACTGATTATTTCCTCCAAACGTTGCCATTTCTGTTTATTTATCCTCATGTCTAGAAGGAGCTCTTTAAAATATTTACCTGTTTGTTTAAATTAGTGAAAGCTGCAGTGACTTGAGCATCCATAACACCTAAGGTCTAAGACCCAGTTCTCATATGGCACAGATAAGGCCTCGTATTTGTTTGAATCTTCTCCCTTTTAGATTGACACTACAGATCAGAAAGAGCAGCTCAGTTCGTAAAGAACTTTTGATTAAATTACACTTCATGATCCATCCTCAATATGCGCATATGGCCTCTCCCCTGCTAAAATGTGAGCTGCATGCTGGGGCTATGTACTCTGACACTATAATAATTAGTGCTGGGATGGGAGCTGGGGAAACTTGACGAGTTAGCAAACCTTCTTTATTTTCTCTGGATCAAAGCTGTCAAGAACAGAGTTTCAAAGGGTCTTTTTAATTGTTCCCATAGTATATGCAAGCACATCTGTTTTTGGTGTTCACAACACTATATTGGCATTCAGCCTGTGAAATTCTGGCTGTTAAAATCAATGGAAAACTTGTGGAGTCGGGAAAACAAAGGAGAAGACAAGAAAACAAACATATGCTTCCTTCATAATTACACTGCAGTGTCTAAAAGGTCTGCTGGAATGATCCTCTAAAAAGCCACTGGCAGGTGGCAGACAGATGGACAACAGGACACAGCCCAGACGTAGCTATATAGGAAGTGGCCCCCGACTCCTCCTCAGCTGCACTAGTACTTGGTGCTATGGGGATGTGCTTGATAATGTCCTGCATCTTTCTGAGGGATCTGGTGGGGACAGGACAACAGCCGTGGATGGTGCATGAAGGCTGTGAAGATGGAGCTGTGGGGAGTTTGCTGTCCACAGAGAAGTCAGAGTTGTGGTCCCTGTGGGCACAGGGAGTTCCCTGTTCCAAAACTAGTTAGAGCTGTCCCTCCCATATTGGGGCTGCACTTTTGCTAGCAGTGAAGGAGATCTATTGCTCTTTGTTTTGTTTCTGAGTGACTCTGGAAGCAACAGGAAAATAAGGAAGGAAGAGGGCCAATGCCAAGAGTGAGATAGAAACTTAATAAATACACTGACTCCACACTCTTCACAAACTCCTTGTTTACTTCTGTCTGTAAGTTAGATGTTTTTGCTGGGAAAACACTATGTGATTTCTCTCCTGTATGCTTTCCTCTTTTCACATGAGCTAATAAAAGAGTTGAAGATACTGTATCTTCTTAACTATTTTTAAAATTGCAAGTGGAGACTTGGAGGCATGGGATCTTCTGTCTCTGCAATTCTCTGTTCCAATTGCTACCTTCCTGATGATGTTGGTTTTCAGAAGACAATGAAGGGCTCATGCTTTTCTATGATGGGGACTGTAGTTATTTAGCTAAGTGGTGGCATAGAAAGTTCAAATGCGCAAAAAGGATTGAGTCTTGAAACATACTCCTAATGCTTTTCTGAGCTCCCGAGCACCTTCAGCTCCCTTTGATTCCTAGAAGCAGGAGATGTTTGTGTGTTTGTGTGTTTCAGTAATATAATTCAGCTGTCATAAATTCCTTGCACAATTTATGTGTGCTTTCCCATGCCTGCTTTTGCATGTGGTTCAAGTCCCATAATTGCATACCCGAGTACACATGTGAACATGCAACTGCAACCATTATAAACGATCCTACACAACTGCCTGCCAGACTATAGCTGAGCTATAAAACTCACTTAATTCATGGCAAATTTGGGAGCACCGGTATACCAAACAACAGCAGTAAAGAACCATTTTCTCATATAAAATGAATCAGACAGACAGATGTTGCTGGGAGTTTGGAGCATGTTCATCTGTTGGGCACCCACAGGAGTGCTCCTCCCTGCCTCCACCTACTGAGGGACAACTCAGCTTTTTAGTAACATGGTTGTCCCCCCAAAATCCTCAGCATTCATTCAAAAAGATTATCAATTACATTACTGCTTCTATTTTTGTTTTTCTCTTGCAAAATGAAGGAAATTAAAGCAAGTGGCTTTACAAGCTGGTGGCTCTGTAGGGAGATGGACTGCATGACTTAACAGGCTTTTCCATCTTCAGCTTCCATGATTCTGTGAAAGTCAAATTGTTTTTGCTGTGAAAAATTTTGCAGGGGAACGACACTTATTTGTGTGACTCTGTCATGCTTTATGACCATGTATCAGTTCAACTATTGCTACATGTCCAGCTGGCAGAACCAGTGACTGGGATACTTACGGTGACGTGCAAATAGCCATCTCTGAGCCCAGGGCTCTGCTGCTACAATTGGCTGCTCAGATAAGTCTGGAATCAGCTGCCTTTGCAAACACAGATGTGCACTTTGCTGAATTTTGTTTTATCTTGTAGAAAGCAAAGAATCTACAGGATTCAAGAGGAGCAAAGCCCAGGCGCTGTTGTTGCCAATATAACAGCTAAAGATCCTGATGATGAAGACTCTCCCAGCAGACTTTTCTACAGCATCCAGTCTTCTAACAGATATTTCTCCATAAATCCATGTAAGACAAACCAAAATGTGCCTTCTGACACCCCAAAATAGAAAGTGGCTACTTTGGATAAAATTATTTTGTCTTAGTTTTAAATTGACTTAATTTATTCTGTGGCTACCCCTAGAAACAGAAAATGCATGGTACCTTATTAAGGTCAAATTCTTGGTCAGCTGACCAGGATTCAGTAAGATATCTTGAAGAAAGTAGATCAAAGGTGACTTCTTGACAAATATTGACTTACGGCTGGAGGGTGACAGTCCCTTGGGTGGAAGCTGCCTTCTTTTTAATCTCTGAGGACTGAAGTGACCTTTCTGGGGCTCTTGAAACAGCTGCACATAGTTAGACCATAATGACTTCTCTCCTGCCTCAAATCTGCTCTAGCATTGAGGTGCACAGCAAATCTGCACCACAGCTTCATTGCTCAATTCATGACCCTCCTCAGGCAAGGGCATCCAAAAGAGTCCTCTCATGCTGGTCCTACCTCCTCGTGCTTTCTGGGGTCCATACTGCAGTGCCCTGAGGCATTTGCTCCAGGGCTGTCACTTAGTGACTGCATTGCCCCTTGTCTGCTATTGCTTTAGAACTGCTTATCACAGCTGTAATAAGTGCCACACAACATAATGCTGTGGGGGATTGGGATAATCCTTAAATGCTTGGGATTCCCTATGTCCTTTGGCCATGTATTGCCACCCCCCACCTCAAGTACACTCCAAAAAGACAGAGTATATATATACTGTTCCTTTACCTCCTTTGTGCGCTGGAAATAGTATTGTGTTGTGCCATAAAAATCTAAGGAAAGTTTGCTAACAGAGGTGAAAAAAAGTATTAAGTGAATGGCTGCCCAGAGCACTTGGGGCAATCCGTCACAGCTAAGAGCGGCTCTGTTGATGTGTGAGTGGATTTAGAGGTGCTGAAGGATGCTTGAATGATAACAGTAGAATGTGATGCAGTCTTAGTAGCTAGAGAGCAAGGACAGCGCATGCATTAGCAGCTCATTGTCCTTGATGGTCTAGGAGTGCACTCAACTCTGACTTGCACTAGCTCTTTGAGGGCATAAGGGAAAACTAACCGCTTTCCAAGCCCTCTGCTGGGGCTGCCTATGGCATATTTTTGAGCAATGGGTATCTATCCTTTAAAGTCTTCCACAGAACTTTCAGAGACATTTTGTATCATTTAAAAAAAATAACTAAGCCAGTCATGATTTGCACAGAAGATTTTTTATTCTGCTACCTGTCTGCTGAGCTACCCTGTCCTCTTTCATGTACATCACAAGTGTTTGTTACTTCCCCCTGTGGTGAACATCTAACTTCTGGCTGCTTTCTGCCCAGCGACTGGTGTGCTACAGGTGACTGGGAGAATTGACCGAGATGCCCTTCCACTGAGGCTCCATCCTAACATCTCATTGATAGTACTTGTGGAGGACAGTCCCAGCAGTGGTCATGCCAGTGAAATGGAGATCACAATCATTATTGATGATATCAACGACAATCCACCAGAATGCAATCCTTCTACCTTCAGGTATTGAGGCTTTTCATTGCCCTAGTGCTGCCTTGTTGCTCCAGACCAATGTGCAGTCTAGGGCACATCAGTTAGGGTCCCCAGATCTACACCTAGAGGTTCAAATGGGCATCTGTTGTTAGCCTTTAAAGTTTAGTGTTCTCTCTAAGTGACTTAGGGCGTGAAACTCAATTTCCAGACATGTTCAAACTGGAAATTTGGACCAAAAATACCTGTGTATAGTCAGATAATTTATTTATCTTCTTTCAGATACCTAAAATCTTAGGATATCAGAAAACATGTTACAGAGTTACTTTTCTGTCCTATACAGATCCAGGCTCCTCCTTTCTTACTTTATGCTGAACTGTGGGGAACCCTTCACCAGGGAAAGCTTGCCAGTCAGTTCTGGAGTTTTATTTTAAACTTCCTGATCTTCTCTTCTAAATCTCTCCCTGGTGACCTGCATTGTTTATTTCTAATGCAGTCTGTAAGGTCTTCAGAGCTCAGACCACCTCTTGTTATAGTTGTCCTCCGTGCATAGTGACTTAGTCATGGACTATGGTGATGCTATGGCTATGAGCGCTCTGAGACCTTTGTGAGGATCAGCTGGTTTGCAGATGAGGACATAACATTAGCTCCATTTTACAGATGAGGTGTGTCATAGAAAGACTGAAGTAAAAATTGTTCCTCTGAAGTGTTTGATGTGCCTGAGCTCTGACCTTTCAGGGTACACTGCATTGCACAGTGCAGTTCTTCAGGTGCGCTTCTGGTATTTTGACAGACCTGCAGACAAAAATCCAGCACCTCAGGCCAAGGACCTATGCAATGAGAAATTCCAAATTAGTGGGTATCTGCTTAAATCACTTGCTCACTATCTGATAGAAATGTCTTGCATTTAAATAACATACTTTTATGTACTGGCAGGAAGCGAATCCAATTCTTCAGAGCGCTGCTTAGTTACAACAGCTATGACAATAACATAACAGTCTCTCTGTTATCTAGTGAGCTTAAATTTTGATCTGAAGGAGGCAAAAATCTTCAGGGAAAAAATGCAATCAAATAAAGAACTGGTCTTATAGGGATTGCGCAAGGGGAAAAAAGGGCTTAATGGTATTGCAGTTGGCTCTTCATTTTTTATATTTACTTCTCTTGATTAAAAAAAAAAAAAATTGACACCCTCTGCCCCCAGTTCCATCGTATGCATCACTGGGACCCTCACTATCAACAGCAGGGCCAGAATTGTTAGTTTCACAAAACAGCAGAATGGTCCATCTATTAGGTAAGGGGAAAAAAACCCCCAATCTTCTGATCGGGAGAACATTATAACATACTGAAGAAATGAGTGCTGTAAAGGTCTTTAAAAATACTAATTATTAATTGAACTAATCTTGAACATTAAGATCTTGTGGCAGCTTCTGAAGTTTAGCTAAGTTCCAAGTTTATGGTTTGGATCTGGCTAAATGTTTATGTCCTGCCCATTGTGCAGGGTTGTTGTCCAACACAGCATATGGATCAGATTCTGGGTTGCTTCATCAACTCTTGCCTCTTTAGACCTAGGATTTAATTAGAAAAGAAATAGAAATCAATGTTTTGGGCTGTAATATCTGAAGAGGTCAAGAGGAGAAATGTAAGTTGCTCTGATGTGAAACATGTTTTTTTTAACAGGAAAGAGGCAAATGAAAACACAACTGCTGGAACATTTCTTCTTGATCTTAAAAATTACTGTAAAGATATTGATGTTGATCCATCAAACAATCGATTTAATTTCACTGGATTATCTGGTTTTGGAAGCAATAACTTCGCTTTGGAATCCACTTTATCTGGAAGACTTGTGGTCAGTTGTTTGTGGCTTTATGTTAGATTGTCCCATTTCAAAAGTCAACTTATGAAATTTTATAAGTTCTTTGAATTCATTGCCCATACAAGAAAAAAACAATTACTGTAATTCATGTCACAGTGGGTATGATGTGGAGAATGACTATTTTGACTGGATGTGAACTACATATCCTTTCATAGAATGCTTCCTATACATTCTATGGAATTTGGAGAACAGATAACATTCACCAGAGAACTGTTTTCTCTAGTTTTAAATAAATGTGCTAGATATGGTTAAAAAAAATAAATCTTTTTTTAGGGAGTGTGAAGCACCGACTTTGATATGGATAAACAGAGAAATCTGATGCCATTCCATACCCATTTATTCATGACAGACTGTGGAAGAACCTTGCTATTCAGCCTGAAGAACTGAAATACTTGAGAAACCACACACTCAGTAACTACTTCCCAATTTAGAATCATAGAATGTTTTAGGCTGGAAGGGACGTCTAGAGGTCACGTGGTCCAACCTCCCCACACAAGTAGGGACATCTCTAACTAGGTCAGGTTGCTCAGAGCCCCATCAAGCCTGACCTTGAATGATTCCAGGGATGGGGAACTGCACTGGTCAGAATTGTAAAATCACTTTGAGTGGTAAATTTTCACAAAAGTGTGGTGGCATCTGCACTTGTATGATTTTGCATGTCAAAATATGGGTTTCTTATGCTGAGAGCTGCTGGCATATTTGCGTTGGCCACAAACCCTACCAGCTGCTGGACATGTACAATGGGGTTGTCTCATTGCTTTAAAAAGAACTGTGGACAACTACAGAAAAAGAGAAGCATGACAAAAAGTAGGCATTCTGTCTAAAATATGAGTGCTACAGGAGCAGTAGAACTATTTTGTGTGGCTGACTTTATTTTTGATGGAGGCATATATGTCAATGAGCACTGCCCTTAGTTGCTTCATCTGCCAACATAAAAAGCATTGTCATTGCTGCACAGGATATGACTGTTGTCAGCCCTTTCATCACTGTGTAGGTATAATGTAGCAGGCTATCTGAAGTTTCCTGTTCCTCCAGGAATTTCTCTGTAGACAATCATCAGGGGATGCCTGTGCTTTAGTCCTGCTGCCCCAAAGTCTATGATGGTCCTACAGAAAGATAGAGAGTTCAGGAGATTAGGATTTAAATCTGTGTAAGCCACTATTTAATAACAGCTTGGTTCCTGGATAAACACTTGTGGCTGAACCTGATACCTTTAATACATGTCTGCAGGTGTGAGCTCAAGGAGTAACTATTACTATTGAGCAACAGCAGATCCTTGTTGAGCCAACAAAGGGCAGAGTAAATAGCCAGCTCATTACAGGAGCTTTGAATTAACTAGGTGAAAGGCCAAGACCTTATGATCCAAATGATGAAACTTCCAGCACTTAAGGGGAAGAAATATTTTTGGCAGAGGGAAAGACTTCTGAATTTTCAAGAGACACTAGAGCGTGAACATGCAGAAAAAGCCTGGAATTCAATCCTGTAATTGATTAATAGCCTCCTACAGAGCAATTCTCTATATGCAAGGGGGAGACCACACTTACAGAATGCTGAAAAAAGTAATTGCCATCGTATGTATTGTGACTTTATGTAAAGAAGTGTAAATACAATTGTGTTTCTTTTTAATTTAGATGACTGAAAGTATTGATTTAGAAAACCCAGCTCATCTAGGAGTTGAAGTTTATTCTCTGACTGTCAGGGTACAAGATATTGCCCGTCCTGACTACTCAAGCAAGTATCCCTTTTACACTTCTTTTGATATTTTCCTGTGCTGTAACAGCATGGAGAGAGGAATACCATATGTATTTTGAATATATGCATGAGAAAATTTCACAGCCATACTTAACTATGATTTAATCTTCTGTTATATTTCCAGATATCATCTACATTTACATCAGGATAAAGCCAGTGAATGAATTTTTTCCAGTCTTCAGTGATTTATCATATGAATTTAATGTTCCAGAAATTACTAAAGGTACAGTAAATAGCACCTACACGATAGAAATAATGTTGTCATGTTGGTAAGTACCTTTTTGCTCTAAATGGATTTTCATATATTTGAATGAGGAGAATGTCTCAAAGTTCCAGTTCAACCAGAGTCTCACCATACAACCACCTACTACCCTTAAATAGACAAAACTGGTAACAACTCCAATCGTACAGATGGAAGCTGAGACACAGACAAATTCAGCAATTGCACAAGAAATCTGTGACAGAGCCAGGAACTGAACTCAGATGTCTTGATTTAGACAGTTTTTCTGCTCTTGCTAAATTAGCTTTTTGGAGGGACTGTGATGGTGCAAAGAAACTGTTGTAGACTGACACAGACAATTGAGCACCCCTTTGGCCCAGGCATGGTGTAGGATGGCCACCCCACTGTCCCCTTAGGCCCAGCTCACTTGGATGCAGCAGGTGTCCTAGACATGGGGTGTGGTGGGAGTGCTGGATGGGGAGGCAGCTCCTCATGCTCAGAGCCAGGGTCCTTCCCACTCCTGCAACAGCCCAGGACCAGCAGCTGCAAATATGGCCTTAAAACTGAATTTTATTGATGCTGTTCACATGCTTGACTCTCATCTCAGCACCCTTCCTGTCCATCCGCTGGTGAGTCCTGCATCTCATGTGTTTGCAAAGCAGTGCCACGGCATCTTGCCTCCTTGGTAATCCTGGTGTGCCAGGTGTGACTGCCAGCCAGCTCTGTTCTGTGCTGCTCGGTGTGCAGAGGAATCAGCATGGGAGTGACACCTTCCCTCGCTTCAGCCTCCCCTTTGTATGATTGTACCAAACATAGGCCTTCTGTGACCTCACTTACTGGCTTTATCTTCTTGGCTGAGAAAAAATTAAGATATAGATTAGATATATGCTGGATAAATCTTGACCCTCATTCTCAATTTCCTAGTATCACAGAAAAATTGAAGGTGTGAGGGACCACTAGGGGACTCAAGTCCAACTCATGCTCAAAGTGAGTCTAGTTTCAAAGCTAGATCAGGTTGCTCAGGGCCTCATCCAGTCGTATTTTGAATATCTCCAAGGATGGAGACTCCATAGCCTCTCTGAGTCCCTGTTCCAGCTGAGAAACCTTCATTTGAGATAATTTTACCTTGTATCCAGCTGAAATTTTCTATGTTGCAGGTTGTGTCTGTTCTCTATTGTCCTTTCAGCATCCCCCTCTGATAAGAGTGTATCTTGTCTTCTGTGTTATTGCTCTTTAGATAGTGGAGAACAGCAATTAAATCCACCCTTTGCCTTCTCTTCTCCAGCCTGAACAAACCCAGCCCCACCAGCCTCTCCTCCTACATCCTCTGCTCAACTCTCCCTGGCCTTTCTCCAGTTTTTTAGCATCTACTTATACCTGGGCCCCCAAACTGGTCACAGGTAGCTTTATGAGTGCTGAGCAGAGTGAATTAGTCACTTCCCACCATAGGCTGGTAACACACTTGTTAATATAGGCCAGTATACAGTCCCCATTCCCCCAGGAGTGCCCTAGTGGCTCATGTATAACCTGTCTACCAGGGCCTGGGGTCCATTCCTGCAGAGCTGCCACCTGCTAGGTCAGTTTTAGCCTGCACTGATGTATGGGCTTATTCTGGCCCAGGTGCAGGACTTTGCACGTGTCCATGCTGAACTTCACAAGTCCTATTGGCCCATAGCTCCAGCCTGCCAGGCCCCACTGAATGGCAGCCCTGTCTCCAACATGTCCAACACTACCTCAGACTTCTGTTACTCACAAAACTGTGGAAATGGCCACTTCACCAAGGAGGACATTCAGCTGCATCACTGCATCTGAGTGGGACATGGTAGAGATGTCCATGAAACTCCAGATTTAGCAGCCAGATAACCTAATATCTGCTTGAATTCATTAAATTATTATGGCCAGGGAAGGCTTCAAGCACAGGCAAAGACAGCTGTGGCTATGGCCAGCAGACCTGTGGGCTCTATGGTGCTTCTGTGTTCATTTACATAAGCCAGGAGACAAGGGATGGTGCGGAGGAAAAGTCATACTTCAAGCAGCCCCACCACTGCGCCCACAACAACCTCTCCCCTGCTATGGTCAAAGGAGCAAGCCCAGATTTCCAGGCCTGACCCTCAGCTTTCTGTTTTCTTTCTTCTTTGGTTGGAAGGATCCTGCCAAGTTCCACATGTCTGCAAAAATCACTCCTGCCTGCTCTGTGGAGAAGCCATCATCAGCCACTGCTGAGTACAGCAAAGCTGCAGCTGGTGTGGGGTTGCATGACCTGGGAAGGAGCTGGAGAGACTGGGAAGGCTGGTTTCCAGTGGGGGTCTGCCTGGCAGAGAATCCTTGGCAGCCCAGGCTCCTGCAGGAGCCAAACTCCTAGGAAAGCAAAGAAGGCTAAGGGGGGATGAGGAGGCACAGGATGGCCACTCAGCAGTCAGAGGACCCTGACCTTCAGGTGTTCGTACCAGTATCTTGCATTGCTCTGCAGCCCATTGTTCTTGCCCAGCTTTTATTTCTATGAGGCCTGGATGGAGCTTGGCTTTCTATGCTGTTTCCCTGTGAGCATGTTATGGTGAATTTTGTAGCATTTCCTATTCTGTGTATCTCCTCATACCATTGACATGTATCTTAGCGATGTAACACTTGAAACCCGTCTGTGACATGGATATGTCTGTAAAGCTGTCTGTGTCAGCCACAGAAATTTGCCAGATACTGAGACTATCAAGAGAAATAATATGTTTTTTCTAACTCAGACTGCCTTTTATTTTGGGCTGAGTTGACATTAACGGAATGCTTACTATTGCTGTACCAAACAGGAGCCAACAGTTTGCAATAGGGCTGGAGCTCACGGGGTCAGGAAAGAAAAAATATGCCAACCCTTCACTTACATCCTCCTTCTCTCTTAGTCTGTGCATGTGGACTGTCCATCCTGTATATCCTTGGGTCATGTGGATCCACTTAGCATCGAATCAATCTCTTCAGAGATGCACGTGCATAGTCTCATTTCATTCTCACAGTTTACAGCACTGACTTTTGTAGTTTGCCTCATAAATGCTTGGCACAAAGGTCACTCAAACCTCTTTTCAAACACCTCATAAGGAACAGCAGCAATTGCTTTTCAAGGCAAAGAGTCTTGTTCCGCCATCCAAGCCAGTGCTCAGGCTGCCACAAGGCAGGAGTTTGTGCATGTCAGTGCAGGGCTTGGGGTGACCCTCGCTGGCAAAGCACTTCTGTTGTGGTTCTCTACACACTCCTTGTGTTTTGGTATTTAGTGCTACCAGGCAAGCCCATACACAGGTGAGCTCTAGCACAGCATGGTGAACTAGTATTTCTTACATCTTTGTTTTCCTTTTTTCACAGAATCACAGAATTGTTATGGTTGGAAAGGACCTCCAGGGTCATCAAGTCCAACCTTCTCCTAGCATCACCCTAACCACTACACCACTACACCAAATCCTCTCTAACCACTACACCATATCCTCAAGCACTGCATCTATTCGTTCCTTAAACACCTCCAGGGATGGTGACTCCACCACCTCTCTGGGCAGTCCATTCCAGTGCCTAACTACCCTCTCAGTGAAGAATTTTTTCCTAATATCTAATCTAAACCTCCCCTGACGCAACTTGAGGCCATTTCCCCTCGTCCTATCATTACTAATTTGAGAGAAGAGACCAACACCAGTCTCGCTACAACCTCCTTTTAGATAGTTGTAGAGGGCAATGAGGTCTCCTCTCAGTCTCCTCTTCTCTAGACTAAACAAACCCAGTTCCTTCAATCGCTCTTCATAGGACATGCTCTCCAGCCCTTTCACCAGCTTCGTTGCCCTTCTCTGTACCCGCTCCAGCACCTCAATGTCCTTCTTGTACTGTGGTGACCAAAACTGGACACAGTACTCAAGGTGCGGTCTTACGAGTGCCGAGTACAGGGGCACAATCACCTCCCTACTCCTGCTGGTCACACCGTTTCTGATACAGGCCAGGATGCCGTTGGCCTTCTTGGCCACCTGGGCACACTGCTGGCTCATGTTCAGCCGGCTGTCCACCAGCACCCCCAGATCCTTTTCTGCCAGGCAGCTCTCCAGCCACTCCTCCCCAAGCCTGTAGCGTTGCTGGGGGTTGTTGTGACCAAAGTGCATGACCCGGCACTTGGCTTTGTTAAACCTCATACAATTGACCTCAGCCCATCGCTCCAGCCTGTCCAGATCCCGCTGCAGAGCCTTCCTACCCTCAAGCAGATCGACACTTGTGCTTAATTTTGTGTCATCTGCAAATTTACTGAGGGTGCATTCAATTCCCTCGTCCAGGTCATTGATGAAGATATTAAACAAGACAGGTCCCAAAACTGAGCCCTGAGGGACCCCGCTTGTGACCGGTCGCCAACTGGATTTCACTCCGTTCACTACCACCCTCTGGGCTCGGCCAGCCAGCCAGTTTTTAACCCAGCGAAAAGTCCTCCTGTCTATGCCATGAGCTGCCAGCTTCTCCAGCAGGATGCTGTGGGAAACGGTGTCAAATGCCTTACTGAAGTCCAGATAGACAACATCCACCGCTTTTCCCTTATCCACTAGGCGGGTCACCTGATCATAGAAGGAGATCAGGTTGGTTAAACAGGACTTGCCCTTCATGAACCCATGTTGGCTGGGCCTTATCCCCCCATTGTCCTGCACTTGCCGTGTGATCACCCCCAAGATGAACTGTTCCATAACCTTTCCTGGGACCGAGGTCAGGCTGACAGGCCTGTAGTTCCCCGGATCATCCTTCCTGCCCTTCTTGTAGATGGGTGTCACATTGGCAAGTCTCCAGTCATCCGGGACCTCCCCAGCTGACCAGTTTTGAGGTGGACTCTCTTTGTTCAGTTTCATCAAGTTTTGGTTGTACCTCCTGTTCCTTAAAATGTTAATGAAATATGTATTTTCTGTCTCTCAGTTGGATCTAGCATTGGAAAAGTGACTGCCAGGGACAACGACTGGCCACCCAGTGTCATCACTTATTCCATTGTAGCTGGAGGAGGCACCAGGGATTACACAAATATCTTCTGGATTAGCCCAACCAAAGGAGATGTGAAAATTTTAGCTAGATTAGATTATGAAACAACTCAGAAACACATTCTCACAGTACAGGCCTCAGACCAAGAGAAGACTGCAACAGCATCTGTGAGTAAATCCACGCTACTTCTCCCCCTTTATCTACATTTTTCTCTCTTCTTCCTGGCAAGAACGGTACCACATCGGGCAAAGCACTGTGGTCTGTACAAGGCAACTGCACCCCTGCACAGAGTCACATATTAGTCAGATGAAAGAAGTAGTGTTCATTCAGTCTTGGTTTACTTCTTACAAAAATGACTGAAGTAATATTTTTGTATTTTTAACTCTGTGGTTTTTGTTTCTCAGTCTTTTTTTCGTATTTTACCTTGGCAGTGAAATTGTTTTCTGTGTCCTAGACAATTTAAGATACTCTTTATGGCTACATGTGTACATGAAAATACAAAAAAGGACAGGGTCTGTAGGCCAGGTAGCACAACTTAATTGTAGACATGCTTAGTGCCAAGTCCTTTTAAGACACCGTGTAGTGCCCCATAGATTTGATTTGGTATGCAATGTTTTTTTCTCTGCAAAGTGCCCAAAGCAATGTCAGAATTGTGTTGCAGCCCATCAGAGTTGTGTTTCCACGGGTTGGGACAGAGGGGATATGCTGCATACCTTGGGGATGGGATGAGGGCTTGGGCAGCCTCCTGGAATCATGCCAGAGTGCCCAGGCCAGTACAGCGGTGTCCACATGGCCTACTGAAGATGAACCCTTACACGTGCCTTCCCCTGACTGTCATCTAGTTTTGTCCCTGGTGGTGCTATATGGCAGGAGCCAAGAGCATGACAGGGGCCATGAAAACATTAAACAGTAGAGTCGTGCTCAAGTTGGCTGCCCAGACCCATTTTATTCAGAAGAAAAAAATATAGATGGTATATGCACAAAGGTATTTTATAGTCACTTCTTTCGAAGAATCCTGGTGTCCTTTACATGCAGACTCCTTTTTGCTCCTTTTCACGTCTTCTCCCTCAGGACTGCCTTATGTTAGACTGTTGCACATCTTTTGAGGGTGATACAGGTACTAGGCCTGCTTTCTATTCCAGCCAAGCACCACCCATAGAGAAGCTAGGTGGGAGGTACTTAATCTCTTTGTCACCTATAATATTTCAAGGTGATGATTAAAGAACATTCAACATCAGGAGCTTTTAACGATGACAAGTTTATCTGTTGACTGTTAAAGACCAACAGACATTAGAGGAAAGAGCTTTGAGAAGGGTAACATTTTTCTCTCAGCCAGCTAATCCCAGCTGACATTAAGCACATCTGGTGCTACCCAGAGTGCTCCCAGCCATGGAGAAGGCTGTTACCAGCATTTATCTCTCACTGGAAACAGTTTATAAGGAATCTTCCTTCTTCCATGAATCATGCCCTGAATTATTATTAAACATGCTAAGAAGCCTAACTAATGACTGGGCAACAATTTGAGAGGTTTGAAAGGAAGTTTAATAAATACGTGGTACCATTATTATTTCTCATTCTAACTATGACACAATTCAGGTGAGTCAAATAGACACATCAGCTTGAAAATTCCTGGTTTTGGAAGATTGTTCAGATTAAGGAACCTATTCCCAGAAGGGTGCTGATCACAAGAAGAACCGAAGGTCAAATTATCACAGATGTTTTCTGGTGGAAACTAGATTGGAACAAAGGCTCTTCAACTACTGTTGATCAAAAGAGCAAAATGGGCAAAGCCAAACAGTTTCTGAAGTTAATAAAATTCTGTCTCAGCACAGTGGAAGAGCATCAGCTTGTTATTGCTTTTTTCTTTCAGGTAACTGTCAATGTTTTGGAAGTAAATGATGAAGAACCAGTTTGTTCACCCAATTTCTATTCATTTCAAATTCCGGTCAGCTTAGCTGTTGGGACCAATATTAATGGCTTCAGGATTGAATGTCAAGACCGTGATTCTGATCCCAGGTCTTTCCGTTATTTCATTAATGAAGGTACTGTGTCGTGGTGTGCGAGCTATGAGCAGTGCACAAATTAATGAATGCTGATGGTTTGCTTTGATTTGTAAATAAAAATCTAGCACAGTTTATGAGCTATTTCTCATGGTGAGCTAGTTGTGATCCACAAGTTCTGCACTTTGCTGCTTACCAAAAGAGATGTCCCTCCACAAGCTGGGTACTGATGCTACCACCTAGAACCATTCCCTTGCAAGACTGGATTGCCCACATGTTAATTATTTAGCAATTAATTACACAGTTGACAAAGACTTCAGAAGAATGAGCTGGAATGATATGCTGGGTCAAATTTCCCTTCCAATTACATCTGAATAAATCTTGAGAAATGATGGTGGGTTCTGTTGCTCTGCACACCTCACCTTTAGATGCTGGTACAAAGTTCAAAACAACTGAGCAAATCCACATGTCACAGGTCCATCCTGTATACAATTAAAACCCCATTTTAAAACTGTGTGTTTGAACCCAGTAATCAGCTGCATCCACTTGGAAAAGTGCAATGGTATGGGATAACACTCAGCTTCAGAAAAAAGGGAACAGATTCTCCAGGGGCAATTCCTTTTTCTTGTTGCTGAGATGACTACTGAGAAGGAAGAAGCAGATTGTCCAGGTGCCAGCTGTGAGTATAAAAATAGAGAACCTCTGTCCTACTGCAGCCCCTTAACACTGCAGAGGAGCTCTGCAGCTGTGGTATTTACACATGAACCCGTACAAAGGCTGTGTTTGTATTAGTAATTCAGGGTTTGACCATAGGTCCAAGTTTTGGCTGTACAGACGTGATCTGTGCCATGCAATTGGCCTCTGAGCCACAGAGCAGCCCGTGGTCCATTTTGGATTGTACAATAGGTGTGGCCCTCAAGGTCACTTCAACTCTGGAGATCTGTGAGGCAACAAGAGCAAACCCAAAGCATATCTGGTGCCTTTTCATGGCTCTGATCTCCTTTATGTGTGATCTGTCTGGAGCCTAACAGCTGGGGCTGATCTACCACAGCCCAGGCAGCTAGCAGATCTCCAGCTATATGGACAGAAAACGAAGGCTGGGAAGCCAGCAGCAGTGAACTCCCCTCTCTGCCCCCACGGTGCAGACAAAGCCCTGGAGACAATTAATGTCACCGAGTCATTAGCTCTCTTCTGCAGAACTTGTTCAAAGGCAAGAGGAGAAGGAATGGGCACTCTGGGCAAGGGGAGAAAGAATGGACAGAGCCTGGATGGGCCTCTAAAGACACTGCTGGTGTCCATGTGGTCTAGGGGCCACTCCAGGGACACACCAATAGTGGAATGAGCCCTGCAACAGTGTAGGGTCCTCACCTGCAGGTGAGGGCTGAGTGCTGCTGCTTCTGGGTGCTTTTAAGGACAGGTCATTCAAGTGACCTATGTGTGCCCTAAGGCTCTAAAGTATTTCCACAGCCTCCTCTCAGCTGCATCCCCACAGAGGATCTTATTCTATAAATTAATGCTTTTATGACTGTATAATTTAAAATTATTTTATATGGTATCAGGAAGATTGAGGAGCCATTCTTGTCAATGATTTTTTCACTGCACAGATGTGTACTGACCCATAATAAGCTGTCAACAGAAACTAATCTTTTTGCTTGCTTCATGCATTTACTTTATTGTGGGATTAAAGCAATTTCTGGGGCATTTTGATGTTGTTTTTTTTTCAGGCAACATGAACAATCATTTCACCTTTTCACCAAGTGCTGGTTCCAACGCTTCTCGGCTGATCCTTGCATCAAGGTTTGACTATGAGAGCGGACTTGATACAAACTGGATCTACAGACTGCGTGTCCATATAACAGATGACAATTTACTATCTGCCAGGGACAAATCTACACACCTAATTAAAACTGGAACTGTGACTTTAAGCATCAGAGTTATCCCAAACCCAACTACTGTCATTACCACAACGGTGAGTTCACTGAAGTTTATGTCTAGTTCTGCATTTCTTTTATGGACTAATCTCCATAGGAGTGAAGAAAAGAGGGTAAATGTATTTGAAAGGAAATAAAAAACCTACAGTGGGTCCAGTCCTGGGAAGTGCTGAGCCCCATGCTCTTACATTCAAGGCAAAGGTGGTTGATATGCTTCATGTCATGAAGGACAGGTACAGAGCCATAACATATGTTTTGTATTTTAGTTTCTAGAACAAAAAGGGCAAGTAGCCAAAAGACTGGGAATGCTGCCATTACCATGCAACTGGAAAGTCTGAGATTTTGGCAGCTTTATTAATAAGCAAAGAACAGGGGTTAACCTTTGCCTGGAACCTTAAGATTGCCTCATGCATTTTGCACTGCCTCTTTTCTTATTCATAGCTATTCACTCCTCCAGCTGCCTTGCACTTTTACGTGCTTCTCTAGCAGTGGGACACATAAATGTGTGGCTACCAAAGTTGAAATAGGCAACAAAACCAACAAAAAATCCTCATCACTTGGAAGGGGCTTTTTTCCATCCCTGAGGTCACCATCATGTAAAACTTCAAGCTGCCTATCAGGAACTGAAGCAGTTGTGCACAGCCCGAGTGTCACTGATGTTTCAGCAGGTTTCAGACAGCAAATCCAGAGGAGTGGGATGGTTCTCTCCTGAACTCCCTGCCCACATGCCTGCAGGGAAGCCTGCACAGCTTTTGGCAGCCAGGGTGGGATCTGGCCTTGCACAGCCTGTGGAGCTGTTGTGCCTCTGTCCCAGTCTACGCCTCCACACAGCCATCCCAGACAAGCTCTTGCTCACCAGTTTCATTTTAGAGCTGATTTCCATCAGGCTTGAGGAGAGCTTGTTTTCATTCTGCCTGGAGAAGCAGCACAGCCTGACGATACAGACAACTCTCTCCCCATCCTTGTGCCGGTCGCTACCTTCATCCTGTGCTGCACCATCTCGCCAGCATCCAGAGTCCATCCGTTTTCTGCCTGGCTGCAGATGGCATTACCCTTTTTTCTCTTGCATGCAGGAATGAAAATATGAATATGCTGGTGAAGGGGTAAAAGAGCTGTTCACAGTAAAATGGTCTGGATCTGCTAGAGACTACTGGTAATTGAGCCAGAACCAGAGGATCCTGCAAACAGCACATGCAAGTCTGGATGCTTTGCTATGAAAATGCTTAAATCCAAACTTGCAGACTGATTAATAACCCTGTTATTATCTAACGCTCTGTTGGGAAGGAATAAATGTTTTTCTCACAGCCTTCTTCTCCCCCTACTTGATGTGGAAGTGAAAAGTTAAGCTAAATAAGAAAACTTATTCTGTATTTCTTTCCAGTGCTTTACCACAAATACAGTCTAGACCACACACCACGGTGTTAAATCTGCCTCCCAAGAGACATCAGCCTTCCACTTTCAGTCTGTTTTCCAGAAGAGCACTTCCATTAAAGCAACTTCTCCTATCACTACTCCTTACATATGTTCAGTGTAGCAACTTGATGAATCAGATGCTGGAAGGCTAGTAGTGTAGAAAAGAAGCCCCGTCACAAAAACTCACTTGTGACTTCAGTCCCAGTGAGGATAGAGTGCTGGTGGCAATCTTGAGATTGTATGAGAATTTCTCTAAGGACTGGGTGTAGGTTTTTTTTTTTTTTTTCAAGGCTTACCCTTAAACAGAAAAGGAATAGATATCCTACTAAATTTCATACACGATGTGATTACAAAAAATTACATAAAAACTTCAGTAGACAATCAAAACTAATAGTACCACACTAGGTAATGACCCAGGCATAGTAAATGAGTCATTTCTCATCCATGTGAGGATAGTTTCATGATGGGACCTTAATGAATGAGTTGCTAGCACCTAGTGATATGCCAGCTCAGAGACGTGTCTCCTGGCACTTGGGAAGATATGGGAGATTGTGACTGCTCAGGAAATGTGGTTTTCCCTTCTGGAACACGGGGGAAAAGAAGGAGTTTCATTTCTTTTTATACAATAACCCAGTTCCTTGGGGTTCAGCTCCTCTTATGAAGTGGGCTGAATGATCATTGCAGTGAAGATGACCTAATTCTAGTTTTGCCTTAGGTAACAAGAAACCATTATCTCGATAATGGCAGTATTCCCTGAACTTGCTCACCCTACAACAGTGTGCTTGGAGCTTCTCAGGCAACCTGAGGCTTTTAAACCCCTCCATGGCATGCTTGGTTTAATATAAGACATTGAAACATAATCTGGAACTTCCTTTTTGCATTGTGGGTGGGCTCCACTTCACCTGCCTTTGCTTGCCCCAGGAGATTAGTAGTCCACCTCAGTCATCTGAGCTACCTTGGCAGTTAGCAGGCAGGTATGTGGGATGAATCACTGTCTCCAGAAGACACTATCTCCCTCTATGCATCATCTGTAGAGCCCCAGGGCAAGCTTGGGCCAGGTGCTTCAGTGCAGAAGTTCAAGCAGATGAAAGGTGCTGTTGTGTCAGTAATATTACAAGTATGCAGCCTTGAGGAACTTTTCCTATCTTGTTTTAAAAGCCTGGCTTCACTGTTGTGACAAAAAGGGAAAACCTCTACTCTGAATCAGCATGGTACGTGCCTTTCATCATCACCTTCAGCAGCTTGCTGCTCCTTGGACTGCTGGGTTACCTGGCGTTCCTGCTGGCGACGTGGGCCTGCACCCGCTGCCCTCCGACAGGCAAGGCAGAAGGAATGTCTCTGTGAGTCCTCCCAGATGTCACACTGGAGAAGTACCTGGTAGCACCTGGCAGTGACAGAGATAACTCAGGCCTTTCAGCCATAATGAAATCTACACTTTGAATATTTTATAGCAGTATGCCCTTCACTGTAGTCAATGCTATTACTGGCTACAGTGATATTTGGTGGTAATGATATGAAACCGAGGAAAAATGTCCATGGCATTTTTTTTCCCCATAAATTACTAACATTAGCATTACCTGAAGGTAATAGTGGAATTAACAGTTATGACCTCTAAAGGCAGCTATGCTCGTGAGGCACAGTCAGAATGTGTGGCTGACCGTGCTGATGAAAAATACAAGTGTTTTTGGTTTGTATTTGGCTCTCACCCCAAGGGAGCTCCCCTCTAGGTAGTTACTGGATGCATTTTCCTTCCTCTCAGCTACAGATCCCGGAGTCCTTTCCAGCCTTGGTGCTCATGCCAAATTCTTTGTTCTGGCAGTTTTCCTGGAGTTTTACCCAGGCTCTGGACCATAAAGCTTCATGGTACCTCTAAGTGCTCATGCTTGGCAAAAGCCATGGAAGCACCTGGGACCAGCTCTGGTTCATTGTGGGAAGGAGCAGAGATACCCGCTGGCTGTCTTCTCAGCAGGCTGGAGCCAGACTGCCCATAAATTGACTTTTTACTTCACAAAACAAAGATAAGCAGCTCTTTAAGTCAACTGGGATTTTTTTAAAAAGGATTTCTATAAGTATCCCCAGAGTTTGGACTTAAATTTAGAAATTATAGCAAATGTAAAGAGGTAATACATGGCTGTGGTTATAATTCAAATGGTGTGTGCAAGGAATTCAGCAATTTGTGATAAAAATGACAAATGAATCTAGCAGCATATAGCTTGGCTATTGTTATTATTTATGATTAGGGCAAGTGATTCATTGGGAGCCAAGCCCTCCCATTAAAAAGCAATTTCTATATTTTCAAAAATATTTACAGCCTTTCAAATATTTTAAAAGGTATTATCTGAGCACATCAGATCCAAAAAACTGACCTTCCTCCAAGGATGGAACATTATGACAATATTTGAAAATATATTTTTCCAGACTACATAAATCCATCATGCTATCATCAATAAGATTTTGGTTTTTTATATTGTCCCTTCTTGGAGAGGTGTTAGAGCAATGCTCAGGGCTGTTTTCCTGTTTGAGAGCAGCATTAAATGATGCAGACCTTCAGGGAAAACAAACCCAGGAACCAAACAAATCAATCAAATCCCAGAACTCAAGCAAGCACATCCTCCTTGACAAATGAAGTAGAACAAAGTATACATATTTTTACGTAGGCAAAAGTATGACATGTTAACTACACTCAATCTTTTTTTCATTACAGGATAGATGCTCCAGGTATGTACCTCTTTTTTATCTTCTAATACTTTACAACAAAACCTCGTTTACGATTTAGTGTAAAATTTGTAAATCAATTTCTAGACAAACAAATTTGACCCAGTAAAAAAGTACTGAGATTAAATAATCCTGGCTGATTATGGGAGGCCTGTCTAAATGATTTTATGGTCCTTTTGGTCTTCAAACCTATTAACTATTAGCTAAAAAACAACTTCAGAGTAGCCTGGTATTCTGGCATGGATGCTAAAGCATTACTTGTTTTTTCACATGCAATTCATATGCTATTTGGTAAAAAATAATCCCATCCCTCTACAGCACCTTCAAAAGTCCTCTCCACTCTAATTCCTTGTTCTTTGATCCCTTCATTTGCTCCCTTGACACCATTACTTCATGTACCTGAAGATTTATTTCAAAGTATTGGTGTTTTTAAAGGGATTTGTATAACTGGGGTATAATTGCACAAATGTTGTGTCCAGCAGGCGATGCTGGCACCACAGTGGGCAGTGGAGGAGCTGGACCCATAGGGACCTATGGCAGGACTGTCTGAAAGAAGACTTCTGAGGTGTTGTTGCTGAGTTCATTGTTGGCCTGTATGATCAGGCAAATGATGGCAGCATAAAATGATGATGGCTGAACCAGCACAACAGAACTGTAGATTCCCACTCCAAAATAATATGAAGGAGTTCACTTTTTTTAAAATAGTATGAGGGATCACCCTTTGAAAAGAAATAGGGCTCATTTGAAATATCTCAGAAGTTGAGTACCAAGAATGTCTATTTGTTTGAGGAAATCTTGGCTTTAGTGTCTATAGTCATTGTCAGAAAAACCTGATTCTTTATGATGTGCATTTTCCTTTCTATAGAAAAGAAGAAACCTAAGAAAGAAGTAGTTGTGGTAAGTACTGGTCTGAAAACAAAATCCAATTTTGCTCAGCCCCATCATGTGATATGGTTGTAGGACCCTTTCTATGAAAAGTGTCTGTTTTCCAGGGGCAATATAAAAATGATAGGCAAGGAAAAGAGGATTGCTCCTAAATGCAAAACATTTTGGTGCCCCAACTGGCCTCTTTACTTGGAGGCAACACTGGGTGTGAGGGGTGCTTGGCCCTGCTGTGGTCCCTTTGCTTCCAAGTGCTGGATTCTCCAGCCTCTCTGGCAGCCCAGTATGTGGGAGGGCAGAGAGGCTGTGCCTGGAGCAGAGACAAGGAGACTTGCTGCAGCCACAGAGATAGGCTGACAGGAGGCTCAGCTTCACTGATGGTAATGCTGCGCTGCTGAGACACCACTGACCTGCATAGCTAACCCTGACCCACCTGAGTGCAACCAGTAAGGTACCCAAGCATACCCAAGCTGTAAGAATTCGATCTTGATGTTTGCAGTGAAATGCCATAGTTATTTCCACTGTAATAGATGTTTTTTTCCTCCTAGATCTTGGAGCTCCTTCCTTTTTCATAGCCATATGAAAAAGGCTGTATAGTATAGTAGCATAAAGGCTGCAAGGCACTTTCATTAGTGTACTCTCCCTCCCCAGGTTCTTCAGAAAGAGGATTCTGAAGCCTCCTCTGGGTGGAGGTGACCCTTTTGTGGTTACACATGTGGAGGCATTTAGCATGTCAGACCTTATTAATTCTTTGAACATCTAGTGGCAACACCCTATACCACAAATGGCTTTTGTTGCCAGTTTTGATTAAACCCAGCCTACGGGAATGCAATACACAGCTCATACAAATCCACCTCCATCCATGTAGGTCACTGTTTCCAAGTTACTGCTCCTCCTTCTTACTTACCTAATTCACAGGATTCATTTCACATTTCGTCTCTCTTTGCAGACAATGACAAAGCTAAACACTGTCTTTGATGGAGAAGCCAGAGACCCAGGTAATAAAAAGCAATTAACAGTGGATATGCATACTTAGCTGGAAACAAACTGGATTAGGTGATTTAAACATGGTTTGACGTTTGATTTTCATATTTCAGGTTTTCTGTTTCCAAGGAGAATGGGGGCTATATTTCACAGAGCGAAAATCAAGACAGTCCCCTAGTAACATTTCTAATAGTAGAATATACTTATGGCCCTTGAAAGCAGACATCCAACAGCCAGATTATTCACTACTCTTCTGCTAACCCTGAGTGTATGGATCTGTTACAGGAAGGTGGGAGAGGAGGAGGAATTTGCTGCAAGCCTCCTGCTCTGGTGCTGTCATGGCTACATGGTTTCACCCTTCCCATGTCTGGGAAATGGCCAGCAGATTAACGGAGCCGGAGATGCACGGACTTTCTCTCTGAAAGCCCTCCCTGGATGCAGAAGGGTGGGCGAGTTACACCCTCCTGCACAAAGCTCCTCCCTTGCAGCAACAGTGCATTGCTGCTGTTTATCTAAGGCTTGAGCATCACTTGTCAGGGTAGAAAGGGAAGATCATTCGCTTTTAGATATAGTTGTGGTGGCATCAGCTGCTCTGTGTTACCAGGTTTCAGCTATGGTAACTGTGAGCATATCTGATTAACCAGCTTGGAAACTAAGGCAGAAGCAAGGAAATACAGGAGGAGCCAGGAGACATAGTGCTTATCCCCTTCCCTAAGTGACAGCCACTGTGCTCTCCAGCAGGGTTCATTACAGAAAGATAATTGTTTTCTAAGGGTTGATCCACCTTACTTCATCCCTCTGAGCGACAGCCCCTGCCTGAGCCCCACACCGTGATGTTTGGCCTGGCATTGGGATACCCAGCCCTGCATCTAATGACTGAGGGCCACAGCATGGAGAGCTGGGGCGCTGGTAAAATGTGACAGTCAAAATAGGTCTCTAGCAAATAGAGCCAAAAATAGGTCTGAAACAATAGGTCTAAAAATTATCCAGAAGAAGGCAGGCTTGTTTCAAAGCTTGGATTCATCTGGCCAAATTTCCACTCAAGTGCCTGCCCCTTGTGTTTCTTATTAGCTGGCTTGGAGCTGTTGGATGCCGTGAGGTAATGGGAAACACTAGGCACGGGGACTTCAGTAGAACTTAGGCAAACAAATGGGATCCTACTGTGCAATTAAGCCCATCCACAAGGCTGCTCAAGGCCAGTTTGGTCCAGGTCCAAACCTACCTGCTATTTATAAAGAGATCTGGAGGGATGGGCTCCAAAGTCCCTGCTTTTTCCCTGTGTAACTGCATTTGTAATATATTAAACGTGGATGTTCTCTAGGCCACTGCAAGAGCTGCTTCCCAGTGTTTTTGCAGGCCAGCTGCTGCCTCCCTTCCACAGCACATCTGACCACACCAGACTTAAGGATATCTGAGCCCATCCAAACTGCCCTCCAGAGCCATAGTGTGTGTCATGCCTGACACAAACATTAAGCTATATTATAGCTTTGTGGTGCCAGCAGAGAAATGTGTGCTTCTTACTCCTCCGTCTCCTCTCCATGGCTCATCCCAAACCCTAGAGGATCAAGTGGCAGTGGTTTGGAAATGAGATTTAATAATTCCCAGGACCTCATCTGTTGAATATGATTAGGAGGGATGGTCAGGAGCTGCTTCCTGATCTGGGCTGCTTTAACATGCCCACCTTGTAAGCAGTCAAAAAAAATAATGTGTAAAGAGATCCAGTTTCATCTTCAATTACTGAAATTGTGTTAATGTGTCAGAAACCATTAATTCTGATACAAACATGTACTAACACGTAACAACCATTTCTTTCTAGGCCTTAATGGTCTTCTGTTTGTCTCATATTAATAATGTTTAATTACAAGAAGTGCCACTATAACTCTTGATTCTCTGTTTGTTTAGCAAGAGACAGGGATTTAGACTGTGAGGCAATCACACTGGACAAGTGACAATTTTTCCACATTTTTTTCCAGGCAGTCAACAAACTGAAGGAGAAGATATTTGCTTTTAAAATACCAGTAGAAATTACCCATAAAATCTGAAGAGGGCAAAAAATCTTTCTAACAAGAAAAGGTAGTCATATGTGCTAAACAACCTAAATTTATCAATATTTTATAAGTATGAGGGAAGCATGCACTTGTACAAACAGAAAATACACTATATTTCACTCTATTAATGACGATACGCACAGCAAGCCTGGAGGAAAGCATTTTGTGCAAATGGAGAAGTGACGCATACAGCCAAAACTTGTTGCAGATCCCAGATCTCCAAATCTTGGGTCAACCTAGATGACCCGATGCAGTCTGGAAGATGGTCCTTTTTTTTAAATAGGAATATTTTGGAGTATTAATATATGTCTGTTCTATCAGTATAAAAACTGCCTCTGCAGTTTGAGGAATAGGAATATTTTTGAATATTCTGCAGAGACGGTTTTTATATGGCTAGAACAGCACCTCCTCTGAGCAGCCACCACAACACCCAGGTCCCCATGCTCACTTGCAGAAATGAGGCTTTCCCTCTTGGGCTACCTCCCTACTCAGCTGATTTTCCAGGTGTTTCATGTTTTCTTTTTCAACCCCATCCTGAGGAGAACTGTCATGTCTTAATCTGCTAAAGCAGGAATGATTTTAATTGGTTGTCTTTTCTCCCTTGCAAGTTACTGGCAAAATGTATGAATTCAATACACAGTCGGGGGCCCGGAGGTGGAAGAAGAGCAACGAGCCCCTTCAGCTGGTGCCAGCAACTTCCAGTGCCACAGACAATAGTGGCCGAGAGGCAGACAGAGCAGAAGCCTCACGCAAAAACGAGCCTTCAGAGAAGAGGAAAGAGCTGGCTGCAGAGACAAAACCAGCTGCCAAGCCCTCATCAGGGCAATCAGAAACACAGGCCAGGATGACCTGAGGATACAAAAGCAGAAAGGGGAGTCTGACGACAGAGGGTTATCCTTACCAGCCCCTCAAGGCAGATAGCAACCTTCTCTCCCAAAATGAATGCTGGATTGCCATTAAGCCAGCCTTACAACAGAATATATGAGACTCCAAGAGGCCTCCCAAATGATCCCTGCTCTGAACAGCCAAAGAATCAGATGTGATTTTCTCTCTATATATCTCAGCTGCAAAACATCAGGTGGCCACAGCCACATAAACTGGACCCAAAGGCAGGATGAAGCCAGAATTACCTTTGGCAGATGCACCTAAGAATGGGAGAAAAGGGAAGGATGTGAAAGGGGAAGAAGAGGAAATTAAAGCAGAGTCATGGACAGAAGCACCCACTGCCCTTGGGCTGCTGCCACTGGCACTTTCCTCCTGGAAATGCTCTGTGCCCCCAGACTGACATGGCCGGATCCTCTGACTGCCTTTGGGGAGGGCAGTATACACATGGACATGCTTTCTCACCAGTGAATGGGGATTTCCTGCCCCTGCTGAGCAGCAGAATGGGTGAAAAGCACATTATGGTTAACAAGTTTGCTGGTAAAGGCTAAAAATATTTTCTTTTCATGCAGGATTTTATTTCAGCCCTTCTTCACCCTCCCATCTTGCTGTAGAAAGGACCATGGCTTGAAAGCAGTTTTGGAGTAGAGAAAACGTACAGCTTGTTATGGTATCTCAGGCTGTCCTGTCAACACACTCAGCTTATTTATCTTTTGCAACACTAGCAGCATTAAATATCTTCACCTTTGGTGTTTCCTCTGGCATATTTAATGTTTTACAGAATCAAGTGGAACACAGTCAAAAGAATAATGACAGTAAACACAGGGGATGAAGTAATGTTTTCCAAGTGTGGACATGTACAATAATGTAAGCGTTGTCTAAGAACTTGTTATAAAGCAAGAAAATCCTACAAGATTTCAGAAAATTATTTTAATCTGAAGAAAATCAATTATAAATGATAACTTAATATTCCATGTCTTGGCTTCTTTTCTTTCCTGATTACAAAAAGGTTTTTTGGCAGCAAGGGCCTGGTGGCAAAAGAAAATACTGGGTTTAAGTTGAACAGGGATGGTCAACGAAGATTTTATCCAATCTGTCGTACAATGGAGGACCTGGATGGAAAGGCCCATTGGATGGAAAGATCCCACCAAGGATCCTGTGCTTTACAAAACCACCCATCATGGTGCTGCAGATCTTTGCTGTGCTCCAAAGGAGTAGTCTGGCTCAGGAACAACTTCCCTTGCAAACACCAAACACCTTCAGTCAAATGCCATTTTGTTGTGCAATCAGAAACCCACTGTGTCATGAACACCACAATGATAGAGATAGGAAAGAGTGATTTATACTCTCTGAACACGGTATCAGTTTACTGTGTCTGTGGTGGTTGTTATAGTGTTGTTTGGCGCTCCACCACCAACAGGGCTAGCCACACATTCAGAGCTCCAACCCACCGTTGTTTGCATTCATTTGCTGTAAATACGATATCTTCCTCCTTTCTATGCAGGTGGCTTTCCACTGACATAGAAATATTCTGAGGTAAATAGGAGTACTGCTGTAACTCTGATCTTTCTACCACTCTGACTTCAAGCTAGCCACAGGCATACTTGGTACCTAAAAATGTTAAATCTTCATTACCTGAAGAAGTCAACTGCATTATTTTCATGACAGTAAGACACACAGGGTTTTGTTTTTATTTTCCTGGGCATTTCTCTAGGCCAGCCACTCTGCTTCCTCAATTCCTCTCATTTGACTACTGTAATTAAGAGAAAATTATCTTTTTTTTTAAGGAGAGGCAGAGCCAGGCTGTAGTTTCAGCTAGGATACCTGGAAAGAGATGGAAGAAAAATTCATCTTTCTTTACTACTGTTCCTGCTGCTGAACTGCACAAACTTATTTCCTTCCTTCTCAGGGAAAAAAAAGCCCAACAGCAGTGTAACACGGTATCACAGCATGCTCTGAACATCCATTTATGCAAACACATTGACACAGCCAACACCGCTGGTGCGGTAGTCTCCCACAGCTGGCCAACAGCTGGGTGAAAAGCAACTACCCTCCTAATGATGCTGGCATACTCTAACCTCTCAACAACTGACAGCCCTACAAAAAGGCACCATGGATCTAACAGCTGCCAGATCTAAGAACTAACACTACCTCCAGGGAGGCCCATTGAAGTGAGTTTAGCTAGTGTACTCAGCCTTTTGGAGGGCAGGTTCAGGCAAGATAAGGCATCTTGTGGAGTCCCACGCAACTTGCTGCATGGGGAAACAAGCATGCAGACCATAAAGCACAGTTACATCCTTCCTTACTCATCCAATATATTGGAGCTGGAGATCAGAATTGCTTCAATATGTGCAATGCTTATCTCCAGCTCCAACTAATTCTTCATCCTGATCTTCACTGTAAGACGTTGTTTTGGCCATGCACAAAACTACTTTCCTTGCTCAGGGTCTACAAAACCAAGGAATAACAAGGCTTTATTGGAGCATCAGCGCTATGCAAAAGCAGTGCAATTTTCTCGTCAGCTGCTCTTACTACTATTGACTTTCCTTCTTGAAGGAAAGAGCCAAGAATGAATTCAGGTCTCATGGAACCAAAACACAGCCATTCATTTCTTTGGCCTGTCTTTGGTGGAGCAAAAGCAAAGAAGACAGAATTGACTGACCCAGATGTACACTTACTGCATGCTGTATGGAACAATATATGAAAATATACTTCGAATATTTAAAACCCACCTGGACATGTTCCTGTGTGATCTACTCTAGGATCCTGCTCTAGCAGTGGTTGGACTAGATGATCTTCAGAGGTCCCTACCACTCTAATATCTGTAAAAGAAACATAGATTGTTTTGTAAAATACAGATTATAATACTTATATTGTGCAGTACAGCTTTAAATGTTAGAAACCTCATCTAATTGGTAAACCAGCTTTTGTGCTTTTTTGTTTCAGAGGTGTCTTTGTGAACACAAATTCAGTGTTGAGAACTGCCACTAGATGGACTGAGAGCAAGGATTAAGTGCAGGCTCTAGACAATAAAGACATTTAATTACTGGTACAATTATTGGAACATTAATTTTATCCAAGTCTACAAAAATCAGTGTGAGTTCTGCCACAGCTTTTGATTGCTGTGTCTCTACCTATTACCCATCTCTGAAGTGTGTTGAGACCTTTGAATTAATATTGCTCTGAAAGTTTCAAGAGTGATTATGAAAGAGCACAGGTCACTTTTCCTAGTCGAGTTTCACCAGTAGTTTATGTGTGATCATATTACTGCTTTTTTTGGTGTTTTTCTCCAACATCAGTGTACTTCTAATGCATAAATACTCTGCTTTCACGTAGGTATTATAAATAGCACTTGCAATAACCATCAGAAGTCTCAGGTTCTGGCCATGTAACTTCATTTATATTAAGGAATGTAAAAGTGCTGATAATGTATTTGTTCATAGTCTCCAAGAGACCTACACAGAATAACAGTTTCAGCTGCAGAGATGGAGGATGTCTGCCCAGGAAGTTGCCACTTCATTACTGCTGACTAGGAGCAGGAGATGGGGCTTGAATTCCCTCAGAAAAGGGTGGTCAAACAAGGGGAAAAATCCTCCTCCTCCTGAGCAAAGAATCTAGCTGCTAGGCTATATTATGAGACCCAAATTGCAACACCATAAGGGAAATAACACTTTAACAGCCATAACTGCATATTGCACATGCTCCAGTTGGTCACTTGTCTGAGATCCCCAACCACAACAGGCCCTTTGCAAGACTCCAGCTGAAAAACTGAACACAGGCTCAGTGCCTGCTGGGCTGCACCTGCACATATCTTGCCTGAGATAGTGTTGTGCTGATTCAGCCATCATCATTTTATGCTGCCATCAAGTTGCCTGATCACACAGGCCAATGCTAAACTCAGCAACATCCCATCAGAAGTCTTCTTCCAAACAATCCTGCCATAGGTTCCTGTGGTTCAAGCTCCTCCACTGCCCACTGTGGTGCCAGCATAACCTGCTGGACACAACAGACAGAAATGGCTCCCTCAGGGGCCCTTCACATGGAAGGACACCACCAAGAGAGCTCAGCAAGATGCAACCAGCCCCAACAGAAGCCACACCCAACAGGAAGCTCCTCCAACCAAGCGGCTCTTAGTTGATTAGTCCTGGCCTTGCCCACCACCCCAACCACAACCAGCTGGGTGAGGGCAGAGCCACAGAGACACAGGTGGGCCAGGTTCTGTCTCTGGAACATGAAGCCAATAAGAAAAACAAAACATTCTAGGTTGTGACTCATCCACAGGTTAACTCCAACTCAGGGCCCACAACTCAGTCCCCACCACTTCAGATAGATGCTGCAAGCTCCCCATGTAGTCATTGCAGAGAAGGAGAATCTTTGGGGGTGACTTATTGCAAAGCAGACATCTGTCTAGACCAGATCAGATGATCTGTGCCTTAAAAGCAGCTCTTTCTGGCTGTCTAGATCAGATATCAATGCCTATGCACCACACATGCAAAGGTGGATCAGCTGAGCCTCAGCCCAGGCTGTTCAGACAAGGGCGGGTCTGTGCTGCAGCACCAGGGCCTGAGGAGGCTGAAGATCAGCAGGAAGCTGTGCACAGAGGTCAGCCTGCCTCTGCTGCTGCCTTCGAAGATCCCAGGAGGAGACGAGGCATCACCCATTCGTTGTTAGCTCTCCGAGGTCTGCAGGATGCTTTCTGGGACCTGCCTTTGGGTCTTCTGCATCTGGAAGCATGCTATAACTTGTGGTTCAAAGCAGCCAAGCAGAAAAGCATAGGCCCGGCCAGGATGATGGTACAAGATTCAGTGAGTTTCTGCAGGAAGCTCCATGTTGTGGAGTGAAAGACAGACTTAGAAACACAATAGACAAACAGATGTTACTCTGAGTATTATCAAAAAATGCCACCGGTCTGCAGTTCTGTGGTACCAAACTCCAGCTGCTGCAGGTCAACGAAGCCCCTGGGATTTGAGTTTGAGGCAAGGCCCTTGCTTAACTTACAGGGCTTGAAAAAAAGCAGTTGATGAATGACATGAGCAAGGAGAGGCTTGGTCCAGCCATGCAGTTGTGTCTGATTTTCAATTCCTTCCCATGGGTGTTAGCAGGGGCCATGCACAGAGAAGCAGCAGTGCTGTGTTTGCACAGGACCCAACTGAATTAGCCCCACCAGGCTGCGTGTCCCCCAGCACACACGAACCTCAGAGAGGCTTTGGGGCAGGCTGCCAGGGCAGCGTGTCCGCGTCCGGCCACGCAGGCCCCGGGGAAGGAGCAGCATCCGCGGCCGCGCCACTGGCCTGATCCCAGCTCGCTCTTGCCACCTCTCCTCGCCTGCAGTTACCAAAAGCAACAGCAGCGAAGGGCTCTCTGCCGTCCGGGCGGCGACGAGTCACCAGCGCTCTGGGCACGGCTGGCAGGGAAGCGGGCGGCAGGCGCCGCGCTGCACTTCACACCGGGAAGCCGAAGCATGGGGGACCTCTACTTCACAAACTACTCTTTTATATCCATGCAGACTGGTTATGATTAGCAGGTGGGGAATATCCAACCTGACCACACCTTCCCATTTCATGCCAGCAGCATAACCACACTGACATCTCCAGAGGCGGCTGAGCTTTCCCCATTGACTGCCAGCAACCAGGGCTAACCATCCAATGTGCTTGCTTTATAGCGGCCTTACAGACGTGAGGGCATGCAGAAGCATATATAAGATCAGACATCCCCAAAACTCCAGGGCAATAAAAAAAGCCCTTCAAAAGTTCAGAAAAGTGACAGCATTCAAAGAGCTCAAAATGGACTCCAGTTTCTGCCAGCAACCTTCTTTCAGAGGGTGTTTCCTATTCTGTATACTAAGCAGTATTTACTTGCTATCAAAGATCTAAAATCCAAATACACAACCTCACCTATTCAGCTGCTACTCAGCTCTGAAAGTTTCTGAAGAATCTGGACCTCTTGACCTGCAAATCACCGCCCCAAAAGCCTTCCCAGGTGCCGGAGCACACACTTGTGAGCCTGTGTAGGAAAACCAGTCCCAACAATGTCCAAAAGGGACAAATCAAGCTCAGTGATGTACCAGCCTCACTGAAGAATTTCCCCAACTACTCTGCCTGATGCCAGGACATGTTGAAATCCTGCCTACCCCACTGGCTCGAGAGGGGATGAGAGGGAAGAAGTGAGCAGAGCATTGGTGTAAGTTTCCATGACTGTCTGCACTGGGTGGATAGGGGCACATGGGACAGCTGACAGCTAACCCGCTTTAGTGTACCCTCCAAGATGAGAACTGCAGCTAGTACCTTTTGCCCCTTCTCCCCGTCACTGTTGTGCTTGAGGTGAGGGAGCCATCTCAGATTATCAATGAAGAACTAAAGTAATAGGCATTTCAGGCTAATATTTCAGTGCTGTTCTAACAGTGCAAGATCAGGACAGAGGTAGGTGCTCCTAGGGATTTCCTCATGCACAGCCAGGGCTGAATCAATACCATGTTCTTACATGCTCCTGAAGAGTTCCTGCCCCATCACTGAATAAGAAGCTTTTTCCCTGAATTAAAAGAGCATGAACTTACTTACTTGGCAAAATAAAGCAGCAGCCAGCCACAAGGTGCCTCCAGCCAGAATTTGGTTGTAATTGCTCTGCTGGCTCTTCTTGCATGGAAGATTCATTGTCCTGTCAGCTTTGGCAGCTGTAGGTCATGACGTTTAGTTGCAACTGAAAGGTACCCTAAGGGATTAATCCTGAAGGGACTGATCCTTCACAGTCCTGCTCATTTTTTGAACCAGCACCAGTGCAGGGCAGGTAAAACTCTGTCGCTCCGGACTGAAGGCCAATTGCACTTTCTGTAGATCCATACAAGTAACCTCTCAGCACATGGGAGAATAGGTTCATGATCTCCTGAAGAGGAAAGCAGAGATATTCCAAGTTTCCAGCAGTCCTTCTCTATTTCTAGCAAGATTGAAAGCTCTGAAGTGCCCTTGTTGGCCATATGTAAGACTAGACAATCTGTAAAGTCCAAAATTAAATTACTTCCTTAATTAAGAACTTTCAGGGCCTCAGGACAGCGTAGGAATATGGCCCCTTTGGATTTTTGTTTTACCAATGCATTTCTCAAACTCATTTCTTTGTCTAGCTTCATCCTCAAGATGCTTTTCATAAAGCTGAGTGCAAACCTCACAGCCTCCTGTGCCTGCCAGTCCTTCCTCATTACTTTTGATGCACAGTCTCTGTGGAAACTAAAGCTAAAAATAATCACCCTCATCTCCTCTACTGGCACATACTGTTTTCTTCTCCAGCTCTAACTGCTTGATCTACTTGCCCTCATGATCTTCTGGGAAGAGACCCTACCAGTACCATGCCTATTTCTGCATGATTACCTTCCAGGGGTACTGCTGGTGCTGTGCCTGGGGTCACGGCTTGCACACTGTCATGAAGATGCCTTGTATGCCACAGTCACTACTGGGAACCTCCAATAACCCTGAGTTCAGCTCTGAGCTTTCACTGCTTAAAGGACTTTATCTGTTTTTCTGCATTGGATACATTACTAGCATATCATGTCCTTTTCTCTCCTCTTCTGCTTCTGAACACCTTTTAAATTTTTTTCTGGCCAGTTCAAAGTGAAATGCTCAGTTGAACAGAACATGGTGTAAACGTGACTTATTCCAGGAGCGCTAAAACTGCGCTATGTCAGTGAAGAGTCCACAGACAACGCTGGCCCCTTTGAAGAGATGTAAGGCTCCGGAGATGCCATACTCCACAAAGCTCTTGTGTAAGAATGATTCCATTTCAGTCTGAAGGCATCACAGCTTCCTTTTGCCGTGTTCAGACTATGTTGGTGCATGGTACCAATTCTGTTCTCGAGGGTCTGTAGCAACAGGACAGGGGATAATGGTTTTAAGCTAGAAATGGGTAGATTTAGGTTAGACATTAGGAAGAAGTTCTTTAATATGAGGGTGGTGAGACACTGGAGCAGGTTGCCCAGGGAGGTGGGGGAGGCCCCATCCCTGGAGACATTCAAGGTCAGGCTTGATGGGGCTCTGAGCATCCTGACTTAGAGATGTCCCTGCTTATTGTAGAGGGGTTGGACTAGGTGGCCTTTAGAGTTCTCTTCCAACCCAATACATTCTATGATTCTATGGTACCAAAAAAAAAAAAAGTTTTCATTAGAAAGTCAGCATCTATCCTTTATAGTTTGTCCTGTCTTTTGTTTCTTTGCTGAACAACAAGTTTTATGTCACTGCAGGCAGTGACCCTGACAAGCCACTAATGCCACCTAAATGATACCAACTGATCCAGCGGAAGATCTCGGAAATATAAGAGAATCAACAAAAACACCCCACCAAGATCTTCCAGGCTACAGGCACCTCTCCATGAAAGAAGGGGTGTGTCATTTCAGCTCAAAGGACCAGGGGTGATACAGAATAAGTGTTCTCTACTTGTTGTAGATATTATGAAGTGAAACTTGAGGATGCAATTCCTGTATTACTGTGACTGTTGTGGGAACAGAGAAAACATTTTGTGCTGATAGAGCCAGAGTAAAAGCAGAAAACTAACTGCTTTCATCTGAAAACTGTTTTAAAAGAAAATACTAAGAAACTTTAAAAGGACTACACTGTAGCAGCTCAACAAGGTAATAGTGAAATATGGTATTTTCAATTCTGAAAAAGGGAAAGAAAAGCCACAGAAGCAGAAAGTGGCAGAATCCAGCAGAAGGATTAACATACACAGCGCAGCCATTCACCCCAGAGCAAAGGAGGGCTCCAAGGGAACCTGATCATATTAAATGTGAAGCTAAAATTAGATGCTTGCAAAAGTAGATCAGGATGCAAAAATTAAAAATAGCTGCTGTATCTGCAGAAAGTGGTGGAGAATTAGTTTTGAAGTCACTAGAGGAAGATGATTTAGGGAATGATATGTATAAATGGGAAAAGAAAAAGGAGCTGGCAACAGCGGCATGTATAACAACAGATAGGTTACCATCCCAAGGCAGGGGAGTGCAGCAGGTAAAGTTACTGCTGCTTTACAAGACAAGAAATAACCCAGGGATTTGGGGACAGATAGCTACTGATCTTGGGCTACAGAAAGCAAACATGACTGTGGACTAGTGTGTGGTACTTTTAGAAACCACTTCCAATTTTGAATTAAATTGAAATTAAATAGGTAAATTGATTAGAGCTTGTGCTGACACCAGGTGTCGCGGTCGGTTCACCACACCAGGTTTTACTCAGATTGTGGGTAAAGGATCAGTACATAGCCTCCTTGATGACTGTGTTAAGTTGAATTGCTGTACAGACAGGTAAGGAGAAAATGCAGCTGGCAGCACTAGCAGTAAGCCACAAGCCAAGAAAAGACAGTGTGTTTTATGAATAAATGAGGTATTGGTCAAATACTGGCAGGATGTAATAGCAAGTACAAACCACCCATTGCTGATGGGGCAGAGGTACCTGCAGCTCTCCTGCCAGCGACAGCAATCAGTCAGGTTCTGTGAACAGGGGATGCGTTATGAGAACCAGCTGCCCAAATACACCCCCACTATTTGCAATGAGGGCTGACGTAGCAGAGTGAAAGGGAAGCTACCCAGATAGTTACCTAGAAAAATACCTTGGAATCTTGCTGCGTGTTGTGGGTTTGGCCCAGGAGGAATGCAAGAGGCAAGAGTTCCAGCACCAGCCAAGCAGGATCCACAGTGAAACATTAACTGAAGACATGGATAGCAGAGAATAGGGTCTGGCTGAAACACATTTCCTTAAGGAGGGGATGCAAGAAAAAATACAGTCAGAGTTAGCACATATTTCTCTAGCCCCTGGAGTGCTTGCCCTGAAATGAAGGGCAAAACCTTTAACTGTGTCCGTATGAGCACAAATTTTAAGAATGGCACAACCTAGCTCTATGTTGCTGCTTTCCTGACTCAAGATGAAGAGTGAAATATCCAGACAAGAACAGTGCTACTGAGCACGGGTGAGTTTTTGGAAGTTGCAAGTGAAAAGTATAAAGAAAGCTTCTAAAAAAGTTAGAATTTTTTTTTTCTTATTCCCAGCTCTAAATGCTGAGTGTCCATAGGAGGGCAGTGTTAAGGGCACACCTGGGTTCACCTGATGTGCCACAAGAAAAGGGAATTCCACATTTGACCCAGGCTCAAAAATACAACTCTGAATAACTGTTGCTGACATATATGGACTTGATCTTAGCCTTGAAAGAAACTGCCTCATTCGCTAGTATTTAAGGTGAGGGGATGCACTCCTACTCTGTAACATTCTTTAGAATAATTTCAATATTCAGGTTAATATTTAAAGGTGACTAATGAGCAAAAGCTGGCCTCTGCGACAACTTTGTTGTACGCTATACAGCAGGTCTGCTAGGAACAAACACGTCTAAATACTGCCACAAGAACAAAAGCAAATGATTCAGGATTATCCAGAATGTCTGATGTGCAGTCATGACTTGCTCAAGGGTCAGGCATTTGTGGAAGCATCAGGGACTATGCTAAGACAGCTTCCAAGAGTGAGACACCTTACAAGGTCCCTGGGAGTTTGCAGCAGGGCAGGCAGCCAAAGCAGCACCGTGCAGCACAGCATGGCCAGGTTCTCCAGCTTTACAGGCTGTTCAGTTTTAGGAGATAGGGAAAAATAAAGAGGTTGCAGCTACCCTGTGTCCTTGAGCAGGTGATGAACCCACAGTCTTACAAGCTCTTCATATCAAGAAGGCACCCATTCTCTTTCTTGCCTTCATCAAGCTACACACCTACACTTTCTGCTGCCAGCAATAAGAGGTGCACAAGCAGAGCCAGTGCCCTGATGAATTCACTGCATATCACAAAATACTGGTCAGCTCTAGTACAATAGAAGCTACTAATTCTACTGGCCTGTTAGCTGGCATTTCAGTGTCCTAGCTCCAGCCTGTGTTTGAGATGCTTGCTCACCAGAGTGGCACAGATCCCAGAGTGACTGTTCAGCACCATCTGCACTGGCTAGTGGTGATTTGACTTTGTCACATCTCTCCTGGGCTTGAATTCTTATGGCTTTTCCTGCAGGTTGGTGGCAAAGCTCTCAGCCATCACCAACACCATGCCCAGCTCCCATGGCGAGGACTCTCCTGGAAGTAAGCACACACAGTATGTACTTTTCTCAGCGTTGTCACAGAGGCATGACTGATTACTGGTCACAGCACCCTAAACCAAAGTACTTGGTTTCTTAAACACCTAATGCTGATGGATTCTGTTCTCCACCATGGAGTTCCCTATTGCTGTCTCATATTGACCCCTCAGCTTCATTTTCCTTCACTGCTGCCATCCAGCCTTTCTTCCTGCCATGTTTTTCTGATCACAATCCCCCTCTCTAGCATCACACCAGGTATCATACTTCATTTCTCTTCCTAGAGCTGCATAACCATAGCTTGCTACCAGCAGCATTCATGCAGTATGAGAGGATTCTTATGAGCGGATTCTTATGAGCTTGCTTCCCTGATAGCTGCAAGAGAGATTGCTGCCAGCTGAGGATATCTTACCTGTGGAGACTTGGCAGATTTCCAGACCCTTTGTTGCCTCAATACAGAGGGATCAAGCACACTGCATCTCCTGATAGCAATGGTGATTCTTGTGTAGTCAAGATAAAGAAGTTTTCCCCCTCCTTCCCTGCCCCCCCCCCCTCCCCCCGCCCAGAGTAAATAAGACACTGAGTAGTTCAGTGCTGCCAGCATGAATGTGATGTCAATACAAAGGCAAAGGCTGCTCAGTCCTTTGTGGGTGTCCAGGGTAAATGAGAGCAGCTGCTAGCTCCTGCTGCACAATGCTTTCCATTTCATCTCAGCTGCAGAACTCTAGCAGACATCAAAGCCAGCAGTACTCTGCCCCAGTGCCTCCCCCCTTGCAAAGGAAAACAAATCTTATCCTAATGAGCCAGAAGGGGACATGTGGTTATTTTTAGTTTTTAAAAATCTTACTTGCTGTGGACTGTCGCGCACTCACCTTAGCCCGAAAACCCAGGACACTTAACATTTAGCTGTTTAGAACATACATGCGGCTTGAATTTCTACAAAACATAACGCATATCTGTTGATCTATATTTTACTAGCTGTAGTCCTTCTTGCCATATTTGGTCTCCCAATCTTCTAAAGGAAAGCACTCTGGGAGAGGGACTCACTTGTTTGATCTACAAACAGTGTAAGAGAAAGTTTCAGCCCTATGAAAAACTAGAATGTCTCTTTGAGTGCCTATTAGATTTTTTTTTAAACTATCAATCATCCCGTGGTAAGCCTTCCAGCTTTGTTTCAGTTGTTGGCTAGACCTTAGTCATCAACAAGGCATACACTGATCTAATCCATTCCCACTCCTATGTGTGTAAAAATATACACAATTTCCATTTTATAACTAAGCCATCCCAATTACTCTAACAAAGCTATTTGTGACAATTTGTCATAGAACTGGAGCTTCAGCTAGTTGATAAGCATATACTAAATAGACTGGAGCATAGTTTTGTTACAAAATGTCCTTAAAGGTTAATAAAGAAATTTTAGCCTCATCATGTGTAACCTTAAATCTGAAAGAATTATGAGATTGGAAAAGTTAATATATCATTAGCAGGTTTTTTTTTTCTTAGGCAATATGAAAATTTATAAAAGTTTTAGATTTTAGGATTAAATACATATTTTAAATAGCCATGCACAATGATGTGAACTGGGAACATCTGGCTAAAAGACAAGGAGAGGAGAAAGGCAAATAGTGGCCCATTAGGCACTTGAAAAAAGAAAAATAGAGACGAGATCTCTGGAAAAAAAAGAAAAACAACACAAAACCACAAAACTTGGTTCAACCTCTTGCTCAAAGCAGTTCTAACTTTGATCAGGTGACAAACTAATTTGCTTCAGGTCTAGCTTTGATATTTAAAATATAGTAATATAAATACCAAAAGATCTAACTTTGTACCAGTGATCCAATTTTACCTCACCATAATGAGGTAGCACAGAGCTTTTTAACTCAGGTGTCTCTAATTCTGTTAGGGAGAGAGCAGCAGAGAAGGTCCAATAGTTTTGACTTGCCAAAAAAAAAAAAAAAAAAGAAGTCCCATGTACAGCCACAAAGTAATTTTCTTTCCCCAACTCTTCTCTGTCCCACTCTTCCCAGCCATTCATACTGATATAGCTATAACATCAGAAAACAAGTAATCAGTGACAACTGTCAGTTCAGGGCAACATTAGGTAATAAGTGAACACACTTCAAGCAGGAATGAGGATTTAAGGTTTAAAGTTAATATTTAGAACATGGAACTGGTGCAAGTGAAGAGATCAGAAAGGCTACCACAACAGTCATTGCTGGCAGGGGTTCTTGAGGCAGGAGAACAGCTAGTGCAAGGACACTTCAAAATAACTCCTCCTTGTATTTATAAACAACTGACTCAGAACTTTAAATCTCAATAAAAGCTTTGTATTCTATGTTAACTAATGCCATAGCATTGTAATGGCTATATACACCCTTTCCACGAGAGTCATACCCTATTTAGAGCTCAGCACAATTCTGCCAGGTCAGGTCTGATAGCAGCAACTAAAGAAAAGAGCATGTAAAACTTTTTATCATCAATACTTCCAGCAAAGCTTTAAGACCCAGTTCAGACAACTCAAATGACAGAAGACTACCCAGCCATAACTAATTTTCTGGTAGTACAGGAAGAGCAAACAGCATGGAGCTGCTAACAGAATGCACATGCCCTGGACTACTTCCCACTAAAAGCCTACCCAAGCAAGGACATGGGGAGAGCTTGGTCAATCACTGCATTACCACCAGTCTTCTTAAAAACCTTTGCGTATGAAGCTAAAAAACACTTTGTTGTCAAAAACATTTGGCAGTTTCATCAGCCCTTTAGGTCATAACCCAGAGTTACTATCAAAAAACCCTCCAAACAAACTCATGAAAGTGACTGGTTTCATATCTCCCTTCTGAATACAAGAAGGACAGCATCCTTACTAAAACCTATGCCCCAGTCTTCTGCTGAGAGTTGCCTCTTGGGTCACATAACATACAAAGCATAGAGGAAGGTCCTGAGAAGGTCACATTATGATTTTGATTACTGTACTTTTGATGCAAGAGAACCGAGTACTGTTTTTCTCTTATCTTCCCACAAGAGAAAGGCCTGTGGAAGATGAGATAATACTTGGTATTTGAGTGACCACTGAGGAAAGGCAAGCCTGTTTTCTTGTGGTGGTAGCACAGCTACTGTTAAACAGGAACCAGTAGAAGCTCATTGCTATCAAATACCTTATCCTGGGGCAGGGAAGAAGTAGAAGAGCATACTTTTTTAAAAGGACAGCTAAACATTGTACTCCTTAACTCTTCCAAAAGGAAATTAAGTTTTGGACAGATAATAACCACCACAACTCCCCTCCTCCCCCCACCTGACAGAAGGAAGTTCTGGGCAGCACCAGGCAGCTTTAGTCTGCAGGGGTAATAGTCTTCTCTACAAAAATCCTGAAGGGATCAGTGTAAAAGCCCTTCTGTAGCACAGATAACTCATTCAGCTAGCAAGGCCAGCAGTAGCTAAAATGTGTTAACTTTGTAGCTAATGGACATTTGCATCACTGTTACAGCAGTAAGGACTCAAGGCACATTCTTTCAGCACAGTCATCCTTATTTTATTATGCTCTTTGGACTGGAAGGTCACTATCAGAAAGTCAGCAGCTGTGGAACAGTCAACATAGGATTTGTGTTATGTGCACACTATTATGTCCGTTTTCATCTTATATAGTTTAAATTTTTAAAAAACCAACCTTCTGAACAACTACTTACTAGGTTTCTCAAAACAGTTTCTGAGCAATTCAGAGAGCCAGATATCTTAAAGACCACATGAGAAGAACCATATACGGCTGCTGATGAATAAGCTGAACAGCATCAATGAAGGTTTGGTCATATTCAAAACATCTCCAGTTACATCCTTTCACACAAGCATTGTTCATGCACCTCAAAGAATTCAGAGGCCCAGACGCTAGCAGTTAGAATAGATCAGCTTTGATTTCTACAGTAGTTGTAGAGTTTTGGGGCCACAGTTGTTTGGGTTTTTTTTTAATGCTTAAGTCATTTATTGCACACACTGTTGTCACTGTTAAATGAGCTTATAGTGAAACTGTAAGCCATCTTCTTCCTTAGAGATTGTCCCAAGCCATTAAAAATAGTAACAACAAGCACAGAAGTAACATGCTTACAGGCAGATTTGCTATAGCAATCCAAATGGAATATCTGGAAACTAACACATGATGGCTACAACTCTAACAGAGCTATGAGCTTTCCTGAGATGGCTTTTGCAAGATATCAGTGATAGGAAGATGCTGAACTGCTTTGTCACATTTCCTAGTTGCATTTAAATTTCATTTTTCAGCCAAGGCCTGTTAGAACTAAAGAAGTTGCACTAATAGTCCAAACGCAGCTGCTTCTCACCCATCCCTCCTATGAGGCTAATTCAAGAACCTGAAAGGGTCATCATCCAGATAACCTCAAAATTTTGTTCTTTGAAAACTGTAATAAAGAGCTGCAAAACTTTGAAAGGCATGATGTATTTCAAAATAATGAACCCTTCAACTGGAATATTCAAGACCTTATGTCAAACCATAGTACCAAACAGATGTTTGTACAAAGCATTATCAGTTATTATTTAAGTAAATCCTAATGGCTCCATGATCTTGGCAGTGCGGTATCAAAGTAGAACCACTTCAAAGTATGACATTGTCTTTATATTCCTCTTTGAGTTGAATATATTCCTGGACTTTGAGAAGTTCTGTTTGATTGGTTGTGCAGGTTGGTGTCCTTGTATACAAACCAAATATTTCCTCCCCATAAAACCATATTAAGCAAGCCAAACACCTGTAGGTTAAGAAAGAAAAAAGGTGAGAATAAGGGTGGTGTGGTTAAAAGAGTATTACTTAAAGTCAAGTCAGAAACAAGCACTATCATTGGCACCCCTTTGATCTGGACAAGACATTTCCACAGAGTATTACAAGCTGAACAACTGATAATCCGTAAAGCAATCTTAACACAAAGCAGTAGAGCAGGGCTCTTAAGTCCCATCAGCTATTTTCTAGCACATTTATTGCATCTTTATGGTAGAAGACAAACGTACCACAGATACATTCAGAGTTCCCATGCTGGTCACAAATGCAAAACGACAAGTTGTTCCTGGTGCTTTGCAAGATTCAATTCCTGGTATAATGCTGGCCCCAGTGGCCCTTTTGATGTCAGCAAGTGCCTTTGTCCAAGCAAAAGTACTGACCACCCACAGAAAGGCTGTTATGACAGTGACAGCCAAGTCCTACAGAAGAGAAGTACTAATTATTAGGCTAAAAAAATTGGCATGAAGGTACATGAGAGTAAGGCATAGACAGTATCAAAGTAACAGTATCAGTGCTAATGATCACAAGCAAATTCAGCGAATGACAGTATTGCAGTTACAATGCAGGTTATAATGTGTTGATGATCAGCTACAAAACTGTATACATCTTGCATCTATCAAACATAAGCAATCTTACCCTCTGTAAGAAATTAGTTTCTAAAATCAGATGCCTAGCACTCATGTTATAAAAAATTAAGTCAACGTTTAATAAAGTGGGGGTGACAGGGGAGAAGGTGGAGAGGATTTAAATCTGGATGGCTGATATGCTAAAATTTGGTTTGAAAAGGTTGCTAAGCCTTTTTTGAGGCATGCTCCAAAATGTCTCATTCTGAGGATCAAAGCTTTGGTATTTAAGGTTACTAGAATTCACAAGACAACTATTTCCTTCTGTTAATTGCATCTGCAAAGCAGGTGCTCTCCACAGCAAAAGTTCACCAGGACTAACAGAAGAGGTTCCACCTATGGAACAAATGTGTGTGCAAATATGTAATACAAAAGAAAAGTTGTGGTGAAGACACCTGAGAAGATGGAACCTCATTCCATTCTTTGTTTCAATAACTGCATAAGGTATGATGCCATAGATGTTCAAGGTCCTCTTTTTTGCTAGGGTGCTGTAATGACTACTCCAAGAGACTTGCATTCACACTCCAACTAGCTTTGGAACTACTGAGTATTCATGAGTTATTCAGATATTCTTGTGTTAGCAGTATTTCTCATTTCTTTGTGGTTTCAAATACAAAATTATATTATCATAGTATTACTTACAGTTAGTGGAAACTTGCTGTTTTGCTGATACACATGCTTATACCCAATGTATACCACAAGGGCAGCAATGCAGTAGATGAATACCAGCACTGCAAGCGTAACAAAGAACTGGACAGAAGAGGAGAAGTCGCCTACAAGATAGACGTCAGTCCAAGTACCACCACAGCGTTTTGGGTCTGGTGCACTAAATAGAACAGTATTCAACCTGTAAAGATTATATCCTTCATGTAGTCAGTTTGCTGCAGTAGAAACTTCATATAGTCATGCTTCACAATAACAATGCTTCAGCATCCTGGTTGTGTAAGTTAACTCAAAAAGCCAAATTTATATTTAAATAATGTATCAGTTATACAACACAAAGATTTGTCAGTGTATCCAAAGATGGTTCCCTATCCTACATTGATATATACAATAGCAGCTTCAGGAGACAAATCTTTATCTTATGTTTAGAGCAACTGAAAAAAAAACCAACCCAGTTTAGAAGCAGACTTAACTAAACCATTTTAGACTTAACGTTATTTGGGAGACTCAAGTTAAGCATGGGGATCAGGACTTCAAAGGCACCAAGTTGCATTACAGCTACAAGCAAATGTAGGCATTGAACCTTCAAGCATAGGAGGTTCAATAAAACCTGTCACCTGCAGCAACCACCCAATGACAGCACAGAGTCATTTCAGGTTCCCACTCTCAACTCCAAGTGCCATTACAATGCTGATTTTGTGACCAAATGCTGTACTTATGTAGTAGTTCTTATTAGCTGGCCTCTGAATCCATTTCCATACTTACACCTATACTTATTGAACATATATGGCACACCAACTCTGCACTTGTTGTAACTGTAGCTGTGAGAACGAAGAGAAAGCCTTCCTCCTCATGCTCCATGAAGGGAGCTTGTTCCTACAAGAGCACTACAACGACAGTGTAGTATTTAGTTTTTAGGTACCCCAAAGCTCTCACCAATATCATAGTGGCATAAACTGAAAAGTAGTATTTGCCATTCAGTCTTTAAACAAAAACATAACGACACATCCAAAATAATCTTATCTGTGTCTCCAAAGCAACTACAAGCTGATGAAGAAACAAGTTGCTAAGATTAATAAGCAAAAAAATGCAATTAGTCACCTTCTGTAGCATTAATGCACTGCTAGAACAGAGCTTAAGGTGGGGTGAAACAAAGCAGTAATGCAGCCTATTGCCATTTCTACCTACTTCTTCCTATGGGACACTGACAACCACAATGCTTTGAACAATTACAACTAAGTTGTTTTTTTTTTTTACCGCTGTAAAGCAAGCCAGAGCTTTCACATGTTAATTTAGATATATCCAGTAAGCGCACATTCACAGGGCTACAGATTGGGGAAAAAAGTGATTAAGAAATAATTAGCATACAGGTAACAACTGAAGAGCTAATTCTCACCTGAATGGATAAGCAAAAGCAGCTGTAACGGTTTTGTTCACTACACCTTTGCAGGAAACTAGAAGAGTAGTTTCACCTTGGAAGCCTCCACATGTGGCAAAAGCAAAGATGGAAAAAATCTATAGGAATTGATAGAGACATATTAGTACATACCACCAGAGCCCAAAGCAAACAAGCTCCACCTTTCAGCTGAAGCAGCTAATGAAAGCTAGTAACAGAGACTAAGTTAGCAAGGGGAAAGCATGAAGTGACATCAACAGGTAATGGAAATGCTTGGCTTCTGTAATTCAAAAACATGAGCAGCACCACTAACAAAAGCCATTTTTAAAGTTTTTTGTTTATATTTTCCTTACCCCTACAGTAAAATTTTCTTTTGGTTTGTTTTTGTTTTGTTTTCAATGCTAAAAGCCAGCAGACTACCTCTTGCTGTTCATAAGGGAAGTATTTTTAGGAGCCTAGTACATTGGCATAGAGGGTACATGCTCGGAGTATTGCACATCAACTTGGCTGCCCAAGTAGCTTGTTTTTCCCTTTTTCCACAAGCAAAATTCTAAACCCCCAATAATCAGAACACACAACACACAGCAGCACAAGTTACTGTGACTAACTCTTAATTAACTCAGATTTTATGTATCTGTAGAACTATTTTCTTCCCTTCCAGCCAGTGGGCTTGGCTAAAGAGCAGCTTTGTTTTGGATGTCCCCCACTGGTGACATTAGGCAGGGGGCAGGCAGCTCATGACCACACACCTCTTCAAGCCTACCCAGCTAAGGCACACAAGCAAAGCCAGACCTAAGAAAGGAGAAGAAACAGCCCTACCCAGAGACTGAGGCTTCCCTCTATGCCTCCCCAGCTCCACTCACCCACTCAAGGACCTTAATGAAGCCCAGAGGCTCCAGGAGCAAGCCAAAGTCCACCCTCAAACCAGCCATCCTGGGAGACACCAAAGCATCCATCAGAGACCCACAGCACCACCTGTCCGCAGCCCTGCCCAGGCACCTCCTCATAGGGCCAGCCCCTGTGCTCCTCCCTGCCACACCCCTGCCACACCCACTTACCTCACGCTGGAGCTGGCCCCACCCTCTGCTATGTCATGCTGGGGTTCCTCAGCCCCAAATCAGAGGCCAGGGGAGGCCAACCCCGGTGGGAGGGAAGAGCTCAGCTGTGTAAGGTGGGTGCAACTGCTATGGAGGACCTTGTCTGTGGTCTAGGAAGCGGCGCAGTAACTGTCACAGGAAGGAACAGCTTTGGCCATTTTGTGGCATGAGGCAGCAGTGACATCTTTCCTTCTTGCCCAGTGAGGCAGAAGGGGCTGTGGTTGTCTGAAGGTAGAAGGTCCTGCCACAGTGAAGGCCATGAGTGCTGTAGTGTCAGGGCTATATGTCCATATGGCCAAGCCTCACAGGAGGGATAGCAGGTAGCAGGCAGAGGACAGTATGCCTCAGAGGACCATCTGTGCCATACCTTGATTTTGAGCTTAGTCATTTTATCAACAAACAAGGAAGAGACTCTTGACAATTCATGTCTAATGGAAGCTTGCTGAAGTCATATCAACCACATCTATTTTTTTAAGCTTTAAATCATTTTTGCTGTTATGCTCTATTGTTGATATGTTAATCTTCAGTGAAACCAAAGAGCTAAATCTCATGCTGAAGAAGATTTGAGGCCTGTGAGAGGGGCTGCACTCTGCTTTGCTCCCTGACTGGAGAGCATGGCACTTGCTGCAGCAGTTTCCTGGCTCTGCTTCAAGATCTTCTAGAAACTTCTGCTGGGATTGCTGGGGGACTCCTGGGAACCCTCTGAGGAACATCAGGGTGTCTGGTGCTGGTTTTGGGAAGGGATAGCTATGGGAGGCTGTGGCTGCTTCTAGCAAGATCTAACAGATCTAGGAGCTTGTAGCAACCTGTGAGCTGCTCCTGGCCAAAGAGTACTGGGAGGTTTTGTCCCAGCTAAGCGCTGTTATGGCTGCCAGGCAGCCTTGCAGCAGGTACTGAGGAGATGCCAGTGGAAGAGCTGGCTTGTAGTGCAGCTCCTGGGTATAGTTAGTGGGTGCAGCAGTTTGTGCAGAAGGGGACCATTTGCATGCTCCACCGTGGTGGTTGGTGTTCCGCAGGGTCATGGTCCCCGGCAGACTTAGCTGCTGAGGGATGTTGCAGATCTCCAGTCCTGGGGCTGGGGAAGGGTGCCTGGGGTCTCTCACTGAAGCTGGGAGATACAGGCTCCTCACCTGCAGGAGGTGTGCATAGGGAAAGACGTGTGTCACAAGGAGCTCTGTGAGGAGATCAGCAGCCTGCACAGCATTAGAGATGATGAGAAAGCTATCAGCTGGATCTTCTCTGAGACCCTCCAGCTTCAGAAAGCTGAATTCACTGCATTCCTATAGGAGGGGCAGGTGGAGTCTGTGCTCATTGAGTTAGGAAATAGAGACTTCCATGATGGAAGCTTGTGGCTCCTGACACTAGGAGGATGGCTGCAGAACAGAGCCAGTACCCTAGTAGCAGACAAGGGATTGGGAGCTTTCTCCAGTGAAGCCTCTGTGCCAGCTGAGCCTAAAGCTACACCAGAGCACCAGGAGGAAGAGGTTACTGACAGTAGAGGGAAACTTTCTCCTGTTTGGGATGCAGGACCCTACCTGCTGACCTGACCTGCTGTCTAGAGAGGTTTACTGCTCTCCAGGGACTTGGATCCAGGATGTTGTAGAGAGACAAATTTCAAACTATTGATCATTGCTGCTCTTCCACATGGGCACCAACAGTACTGCCAGGGCAGACCTGGAACACCTAAAGCATGACTACTACATTGTTCTGGGCTGGTGGTCAACATCCTGAGGACCCAGGTAGTTTTCTCCTCAGTTTTCCCAGTGAGGAAGAAGGGCTTGAGGAGTGAAAAGATCCTGCAGGTCAACAATTGTTTGTGCAGCTGGTGTTAACAAAGGGGATTCAGCTTTTATGATCATGGAACCCACTCAGGACTATTAAGAAAAGATGGGATCCACCTGAGCAAGTAGGGCAAAAGCTTCTTTTCCAAAAGCTGGCCAATCTGCTGAAGAGAGCTTTAAACTGTGAGTGATTGATTGAGCATTAGGGGAAGACATGATGACCCAGATTAAGTGAGGAAGTGGTGGACTGGTTTGGTAAGCAAAGGACATGGGATGGAATGATTTCAAGGAGGGGCTTTGAAAACAAGAAAACATGAGCCACCTAAGAGTTTATGGGCTAGCATTAGAGGGCAGAACAACATGTATGATGCTATTGTGGTTGTCTGTTACAAGCTACCTAATCAGGAAAAAGTAGAGGAGGCCTTCATATAACCAGAAGGTGGCCCTGATCCTCCAGGGGAACTTTAAGTGCCTGTTGGAAAGGCAACACAATAATCCAGGACTTTTCTGGAGTGCAGTTATGATAGATCACTCACATAGGTCATGGAGGAGTTGACAGGGTGAGGTGCTCTGTAGACTGGATGCTGACAAATAAGGAAGGACTGGTCAGGGGTGTGGAGGCTGGGGACAACCTTGGCTGAGTTTGCTCTGTGGCAGATGTTACTACTGTGAATAAGTCATGGGGGGCTGGCCAAGGGTGGGAATACATGAGGAAGCTTCCAGCCTGGTGAAGACACGTAAGAATGGTAGCAAAGCATCCATCTTTCAACTGGCCTGAGGCTGCACTGCTGCAAAATATTGGCGGCAGGGTCTGATGTTCTCACAGAGTTTGCCTTGGTTCAAGGAGGATTTTTGACCCTAGCCTTCTGTGTAACGAGCAAGAGAGGTGTTGAGAACTGCCTGCTGCTATGGGCTCCTGGAGGCAGTCCAAGGTTAAAGCTGTGGAAAGGATGTCTCTTTCCTTTCTTTCACTGCTGTGTTACAAATACAGATGCTGCCCAGCTTGGCAGCCTCCTCCCAGGCTGGTGTCTTCTGCATTGTTCCCATTTGTGCTTGTGAGCACACCATGGACTGTGCACACAAAATATGATCAGTCCCCAGTTGTCAAATGTTGATGTGCCTATCTTTCAGGGTTATAAAAGCTTTGGAAATTAATAGAATAAGCTCCTTTATTACATGAAAATTACATTATTGATGCTTCAAAATACAATGAATTATCATTACTGATTCTATTAATTCTAGTATCTGTAAATGGCTTTTAAATCTGATGTAGCTTGCTGTCGTCACTACTAAGACAGTTATTGAAGTATGAACTTGCTGTTAAGATTAACTTACAGATTAGTAACTAATTAATTAGAAATTATGTCTAGTTGGCCTGTCCATTGGAAATCTCCAAGAATAAGCATTTGTGGGTACAAAGCACACCTGGTGCAGAATGCACTAAAGGGTAAGAGCACCTGCATAGCTACCTGTGGAGCTTTCCTTGGCAGAGTGAGGCCATTCTGCAAGCACTCAGGGAGCTGGGAACAGGGTGCCAAGTCTCCCAGGGCTCTAGCAGAGTCCACAGTTATCATCAAGCATATGTTAAAAATAATTTTTAAAGCATTGTGTTGTCTTAATTCTGTCATGGGAGTAGAGCACTCCCAGATGTGTACAGGCTTTTGAAGCACAAAAATGATCAGCCGCTGCTTGGAGCAGGCTACTGAAACAGTCTTAGTATGTTAGAAATCACATCAGGGTATTACAGACATGGGAACCCCTAAGGTGGTAAGAGGGGCTTAAACTACCAGTCTGTAGAACACTACCTGGCATTTCCAAATGAAGGTGGTCTTGGACACAGCCTTGGGAAAGCTCCATCTTCTGCAGATGCATTGCTCTGCGGTGCCGACAGCACTTTAGTACAGCAGGGACAGAGCTGTCTGCCTGAGCCTTCATCCTACAGCTTCGGGGTTGATTTAGATATGCTCAGCAAAGGCTGTCTAAGTACCTCTAAGATAAAGTTTAAGACAATAAAATTAGTAGTTATCTCATTATTTATAATGAATTTATAATCTGACTTCACAAGATATGTCATTGACAGATGCTGCAAGGGGAGAACTGTAAGCTGTGATTTTGGTGCCGAAATTAATCCCTCTGAAATGGAATGGAGTTGAACAGTGGGTGCAAGTCAGGGAACAAGACCACAGCAGAGCTGGGCAAGTCTCCCAGGATCTGTTTTACGGGGATATTGCAATGGCATATCTGAACTGTGCTTTGGTTCAGTCTCTGTGGGTCTTGTAGAATCAAAGTCCAGTAAGGGAGTCTGTGGAACTGACAGTGTTTTTCCATGTTTCATGGTGGTGTTTCTAAAGCAGCTGGTGAAATGCCCTCTGATGTTGTAAGGGTCTGTCATGGAATTAAATAAGCAGTGTACAATCTAGGAGAACGTACCCTCTGGGAGACTGTCTATGCTCCCTACTCTCCACATAATACACGAATCTCCCAACTCCCTCACCATGATCCAGACAGTGCTGAGGATTCGAGCCACCTTGATCAGCTTAGCTGCCTGAATAGCCAGTGCCTTTAAGGAGTAAAATAGGAATAATAATAATAAAAGCCCCACAAAACAAGTTAGAAGATGGAATATCTATTTGCTCATCATCTCCCCATCCTCCATGTCCAAGAAAAACTGTTCCGTATATGTGGCATATAAAGTCTTAGTTCAGTCAAAATGAACCAAGCAAATTCCTGTCCCCGCCCAATATATCTCAGGGTGTTTTTTCCTCTGTCTTCCTTCTTTTCCATCTTCTACTTAAACCGTATAAGCAATGTATCTCCCTAAAAATACATATAGGTGCTTTTTGGATTCCTTTTCCGCTTGTCGGTTAAAAGTATTTCATTATTTAAAGCATTCTTAACAAATGCTGTCAGCCCTGATTGATACTTTTTTTCTCCCCAAAGTCTTTTCAAGTGTCAGATGTCTGGTATGGACATACTCTGAACTATATGTAATGTTCTGGCTGGGGGCTCATTAATTCAGAATTGGAAAAGGCTCTTAATTTTTCATTCCATATAACTTATCTCTCTGCTGGGGTTAAAAGTATTTTGGAACATTTTTGACAGTGGATTACATTCTAAAGTGATATCAAACACTTTAAATATAGATAATACTTCCACAGGGCTAATTTCATCAGCTGAAACCATTTCTGAATCAAATCTCTGCAAGGGAGAATTTAAACAGGTAGACTGTATACTGTTTAAAAGCACTGAAAAAGCCCACTACAGAAAGAAAAGAGAGTTATTTTGCTTGGAAAATTAGTTTGGCTTAGAGAGAAAGTGACAGAACCATAAAAATTGTATAACAAATGGGAGAAAGTAGAAGTTGGTAATAATGAATATAGATTAGAAGGCAGCCTATTGCAGAAAAGTGATAAGAAAGCAAATGGACCAAGGGACCAGTATATGGTCTACAGCCTTGCAGACAACAGCAATGCAGTTTTGAAACACAGGAGGAAGAAAAGAGATTATACCAAAGTGAATAGACAGAAATTATGGAAATCAACTGAGGAAAAAAAAAAAAGGAAGGAAAAAAAAGGCAGGAATGGCCGATAGTATATTCTGTATTTGGGAAGAAGCAGGGAAGTATTAATATGCTAATCATGTAATAAATCCTTTCCACTCCAGCAGGGCTCAGGGGATTGCTGAGTCACATCTGCTAAAGCTTTTATATCAGTTGTCAATACCCAACATCCCCAGTTTGGACAGGGCTGATAAAGGAGCTCTCTTAATATGAACAATGATTGCCGGTCATCTTTGAAATACTGGTCTGATGTTAAACAATATAGGCCTATCCATTTATCATTATTCCTAAGGAAAAAAAAATGGAATGACTGATGCAGAACCATCTTGATAGAGAATTAAATTAGAACAATATAGTTTATGTCAAGCTACACGGTCATTTGGGAGTTTTTGCTGATTAGCAGATGCTTAAATGGTGATGATCAAAAGACTGGGCTGATGATAACTGTCACTGTAACATCCTTCTGAGTTCTGCAAGGTATCTGACTTGGTACTTGATGACTCCAGAAGGATATAAAACTGATGTGAAACACCGGTTTAAACAGAAATTAGGTAACTGACAGCTCTTAATCTGAAAATCAATATTACTAGTGAAAAAAATAAAAATAATATCTCAGTATCCTGAGCCCCATTCTTTGGAAAATAAAAAGGAGGACAAAACTGTGGAGTTTATATAGTTGGTCTCATGGTGTTTGACGAGGCTATGGGAGAGACCCGTGGGATTCCCAGCTGCTCTGGGGAGACGACTCTCCAACAGAGACAGCAAAGCACTAGTGCCCCTGTGTGAGGAGCGAGTGAGCTTCCTCTGGAGCATTGTGCAGCAGACTCATTTACTAATGCTTGTGGAAGATTAATTTGAACTACCTGGATGATTAAGGGTCATGGAGAGCTCATTTTCTTAGACTGAAAGAACTTGGGTGGTTTAGCTTAGCAAAATGAAGAGTAACTGAAGATATTACTGCTGGCTTGAAGTACACAAGGGAGTAGATGCAGGAAAGGCAGAGATTTATACTAAAAGACAGTTTTGCCACAGGGATCACTGCATATAATCAAAGAATATAATTTATGCTGAACATAAAGTGTAAGTATGAGATTCTGGAAATGTCTTCCAACAGAATGCAAACACTGAAAGTTGTTTTAAGAGGGAGTTCAGAATATTTGCAATATTGTTGTTGTGATAGTGAAAAAAACTTGATGATTCATGACGTTCTCTTCCTATCCTAATCCTCTATGCAGTCCAAACAAGGATTAATTCAGGGAAGTCCTGAGCTCTGTGTTTATAGATAAAGCAAGAGTGAACGGTTAAGTTAATGCTTATCTGGCAAGGGAGACACCATTGCATGGGACCGCTCTGTCCACAATGCTATTCAGCAGCTGTGCCATAGCTTTGGAAACTCCAGGTGAGGAAAGTGCTTTCCTTCCTCCCATATTACATAATTCTCACCTGCCAAATAGCTATCCACAGGTAGTTGCTCACGATATAATAGGCTGCTTTTTTCTGTCCATGTTATTAGCTGTCTGTCTCATTAGCACCTTTGCATCATTTTGTGCATGCTGATGTTTTACATCTTTCCTCTTTAGACACATTAGTATATTTATTATTCCATTTATTTATCTTTTGGCTCTCTAATAACAATGCTAAGTTACGTTGTTCCTTTCCTCTGATTTCTGTGGCACCCCTTTTCCTTGTCTCCAAGACTTTGAAAATGACTTTTTAATATTGTTCTTTGCTGAAAGTCCTTGAATGGCACATGCAGTGAGATATGTCTCATCTCTCATATCCAAGCAGGTTTTAAGTTCTGCGGTTAATACAAGTTAGATTTTCTGAGACACTATCAAAACTTTTAAAATAAGTTTTACAGTGCCTTTATTTCATTCACTCATAGCAGCATAGTCACTTCTGAGCTATTAAGTTGCCTATTAGTACTCTCGTTGCCTTGAATTTTTATTTTCTATTGCTGCATGTGTGAAAATTCTTGTTATTCTCTTTGATCTCTGTGGAAACCACCGAAAGGCAAGCAGTCATGTCCCCTACTCCCCACATTTCCGTGTACATTTGCAAAGGCCACAAGGGAAGGCAGCCCTTCACAGAGAAGCAGTAGCTCCTCTGGAGGATGCTTTGGCACAGAAGCTTCTCATAGCTGCTCTTGCCTCTCACGCAGGGTGATTTCCATGGGGCATCACGATCTACAAACGAATCCTGTGGCTTAATTTTCAGAGCTCATCACTTTGTAGGTGTTAACTAGAGAGCTGTGGGACCTACCCTGTACAGTCTGCTGATACGTACCTTGTTCTGTAAATATACCTTGGAAAGGCATCGCTGAAGACAGAGTTCTGTTACAATTAACTGTAAAGGACAAAGAATATTATATATGCACTTGGAAACTGTAGACTTATGAATCTTCAGCCAGAATTAATTTAATTGCTTACTGGAAGGGTTTTGTCTGGCAGTGCTGAGTGGCTGCAGAACTGTGCAGCCGGAATCCTGTTGTACCATCTAGTGGTGTGTTGTGATAGTGCACACTGTGGAAATTACCCGTTTTCGGCATAAGGAGTTTATTGCTAATTTAATACATTGCTATTAATTTATGTTTGTCATCTGTGAAATCGAACAGGACTTCTGGGTTGAAGGGAAGGCATTGAGAACGCCATAGATGCTGATTTAAAGTGGAAAGCATGGAGAAAAGGTGACAGAACATATTCTCTGCTGCAGCCAGACCACTTATGCTTGATGTGTCTTATCAGTAGCATCCCTGAATATATGTTTGTCTCACTAAAGCCTAGGATTTATTACTACATGTGATCTGTACCTTATGGCAAAGCACACCTCTGTAATGCCATTATTAATTTACTATTTTATAAATCTAGAAGTTAGAAAACCCCTTCCCTTTCTCCTCCCTGCATTTTCTGACAGCAATCTCTGAGAACTAATCTAGTAAGTTCAGTTTTGACCATATGTCCTGCTTGATTTTCTTCCTAGTAGCTGGTATAATGCTGTGTTTGGGGTTTAGTATGAGAGTAATGTTGATAACACACTGGTGTTTTTAGTTGTTGCTAAGTAGTGTTTATCCTAAGCCAAGGATTTTTCAGCTTCTCATGCCCTGCCAGCAAGAAGGCTGGAGGTACACAAGAAGTTGTGAGGGGACACAGCCAGGACAGCTGATCCAAACTGGAAAAAAGAATATTCTATACCATATGACATCATACCCAGTATAAAAACTAGGGGGAGCTGGCCAGAAGGGGCCAATTGCTGGTTGGGGACTGGCTGGACATCAGTCAGTGGGTGGTAAGAAATTGCATTGTGCATCACTTGTCTTTCTTGGGTTTTATTTAACTCTCTTTTTGTTATCTTTCTTTTTGCTACTATTATTATTACTGTTGTTATTTAATTTTATTTAATTTAAAAGAAACTGTTCTTAACTCACAAGTTTTACTTGGTTTTGATTCTCCCCCCATCTCACCAGGGGCAGGAAGGGGAGTGAGCCAGCAGCTGTGTGGTTCTTTGTTGCTGGTTGTGGTTAAACCACGACACCATATCATGCGAGTTTCAGGCAGTATTTGTCCACTGCACTTCAACCTACCACTGTGTTTTCTGCTGCTGTATGTGTTGCTTGGTTGGCACTGACAGTTAAATAAGCATACTCCATCCATGGCTGCACTGTTCCCTGCAGAAATTTATACTGTCACACATTTGAACTGATCAGGACAAAAAATAAACCCATGAATAGTTTCTCTTTTTTGCCAAATGGATGTACAAATGCTTCTGCTGGCACAAAGCAAGAGGTGGTTTGGGGCAACATCCCGGGAGTGTTGTGAACACAAACGGCAAGAGAATTTGGCTCCCAGCAGAAAACACGTGGTAGGACAAAGTCCCTTGGAAGCTCCCAAAGGTACTGCATTAGGCTCCTGATCTGGACTCAGGATCAGCTCAGATCTATATAGCAATTGCAAAGGGCCTGTTGTAGCATACTGACTCACAGAATTAAAGAGGCTTTAAAATGTGTCCGATGGATGAATAAAATGCAGCATCCACTCTATGTGCTGAACTGCTGCTGCTGTGCAGCTAATGCTACTGTAAAAATTGTTTGCATTTCAAACCAAATCTTATTAGAAGCTTATCTATAATTAATTATACAACTAAGCTGAATGCATTACTTTTTTTCTCCTTTATTTTTCTTGAAGGTTCCAGATTTCCCAACTGTTGACAAAGGATGTGTTAATGACATCATTATGAAGTTCTGTTGTTTACTGTTTTCTTCAACAAGTAGTAATTTTATTGACTTTGGCAGAGAGATTGGTGTTTTGCATGATTTCAATAGATTTTGTGACACAGAGGCATAATATAAGCCAAGATGTTCCAGAATAAACAGGACTATTACTACCAGATGGAAATAGTCCTGAAGCATTATTGGACTTGAAAAACAAAAACATTTTAGGAAAAACATTTTAGGAGTTAGCTTAATCATTTTGAAAACAATATCTAAGTATAAAATACTGTTTTTTTGAGAAAACAATGAAAGGAGAGAAACAGTGATTATTTCAGATCTTGCTACTTTATTGTCTATGCACATATTTAGAAAGTGCTAGTCTGTAAAAGACATGCCAAGACACTTGAGTTAGTGAGTTAACTATACAAAGTAAATTGAATCTGAAGTTAGATATTTCTGATTATAACACAAATCAAGACAGCTAAAACTCAGAAGATATTCTGGCAACAAACTTAAATATACATGAACTTAGAGACAATAAATGTTGGCTGACCTTATTTGCAGAGCTGGTCAAATGATTAATTGTGATTTTCAGATGAATTCTAAATTTATCCTGGTAACAATAGCTTATGCAATCCATGAATAATGAGCCCTGACACATGACAAGTTTATAACTCAAATCCGGGTCATGGACATGAGGCTACAAAATAAAAATTAATCTATTCAACAGTACTAATATTTCTCATTCTAAATGGTGAGAAAGGAAGTCTTGTGTACTTGGGTGGAATAACTGTACACAAATACAGATGGTGAAGCAGGTATCATTTGTCTGCCAAATGAGGCACGATAGATATTCTTAAAGAATCTGTTAAGAATTTGGAAGCAACAAAGTGCACTGGGTAGGCTGTATCTTTTAGACCACAAATTGAAAAAATGCCTGAGGATTAAGTAAAGTGCAAACAGCAGTAAGAAGTCAAGTGAAAACTGAAATGGAGGGCATAATGAAGTTAAAGTGTTGCTATGTAGTTCATTCGTTTATTATATGACTGGATTAAATTTTCTAGAAAACAAAACACAAACCAGACAAGTCTCAAGCAGCCTATGTAAATAAAAAAGCCTTTCATAATGCCACTAAATGCAAATGCTACTCAGTGGAAAGAAAATGGTTCATAAATCCTTAGTACAAAAATTCATAGCCTTCCAAATGCAAGGGTGAGCTCTCTTTTAAGGCAAGCCAGGAGTTTGACCAAGTCCAAGTCCACATAGAAAAAGCAAACTACACTCTTGGCACTGTAATTTGGTAGCGACATGTTTAACATCTTTCCTCCAAGACTGCTTCAGCACTTGACATTTAGCAGAAACAAGCTGAGTAGGTGCACAGTGACCCCTGGCCTTTTCTTGCTGAGTCCAGAGTCAGGGAATAAATCTGCCAATACCTGCCAGTCACACTGTGGGCTTCAAATGGAGCATGATTTTTCACAGAAAATGGAGCAGGTGAGGAAACTAGTTGAGAAAGATGTTGTAATGTCACCAAATTATCCTAGGAAAACAATATCACTGAAAAAAAAACAGAAGAAAAGGACCTCCTGTAGGCTACCTGACAAGTCCAGACCTTCAAATATTTGACTGTAAAAAAAATTGGCCCTCAGAAAGGTTTTTAAAAATCAGGTTTAAGATTTGCTTTAAAAATTTTTCCAGTTTAATTTTCAAAAGTCTTTTTCTCTTTCCAGAGCCTTATCAATGTGGTGAGTGGCAGCATAAATGCAGTGTAAAATGTAGTATAAAACACAGAAGAAAACCTTAGTTTCCCAAGATACTTCATCTGCAGTAAATGAACGTGGCTGGGGACCTTCCTGGACATGGAGGCCACCTGGCATGGTATTACCTGACTCATTGCTCATAAAGCCTCAGCCTCTAAACCACGGTGGCTGTATGACCTGGTGGGAAGCATCTCTGGGCCATCCTTGCTCCTGAACTGTGCCTGGGAATTATTTGGGAGTGTGTCCATGCCTCTAGTTCCTACTGTGGAGCGCTTTACCAGTTCGCTGACTGACAGCACTCCAGGGCAAGTGGCTCTCCTTGCCAGTTTTGAATTTTCTCACATAGAAGCAACATATTTGTGGGAGGGCTGGAACACCCATAGAGAGAGAAGAAGTTGCCTGGGATTTCCTTCTCATCCCCTGTTGCAGTGACTCTCCTTGCTCTCCCATGTCTCCAGGCACTTAACTGCTTGTGTCAGTCCCTGCAAGCCTGATTTCTTCCTTCAGCCATCACCTCCCTCGTTCGTACCGCCTCCACTTTTCACAAGATCTCTCTCATGTTAATCAATCCCAGGGGAATTTTTCCAGCCTCCTGTGATGGGAGGTAGAAAGCAGCAGGAGGCTGGCAAGAAGCCAGACAGGGAGGGGAATAATAATGCTGCCTTGTCTGCTCCAAACCCATTTTATTGTAAGCATCCTGCTGTACAAGCCATTTCATGAGCCATTTGTCATATTCACAAATGAGCCTTTTACTCTGAGAAAATTCTAAAGAACAGAAAGCTTACAAGGAAAGTCTAGGTTGCCTAATTATGTGGTCTCTCTGGGGTCATTTATACATACTGGTGCCACTGTCATTGCAATGTGTCCTTCAGCAGATACTTGCATGGCAGTAGAGCACAGCCAGCAAGACATGCCTTACCTGTGCTCAGCGCTTCAAAGCCTCCAGCTCTGCTGTGCTGTAAGAGATTCCCGTTGTGCTGTCACCCCACAGGCACGGGCTGCTGTGTGCGCATGGGTGTCTGTGAACATATGATTTAAAACAACCAAACCCAAGAGTCAGTTCTAGGAACAAATACAGCTCCTGTTTCAGCATTGGAAATGCTGTATTTTGACTAGCTTCCTGGGGTTTTTTCCAGTAGCTGGTTTAATCAGTCTTGCTGGTAGTTTGTCAGCCCCAGGCAGCATTTCAGTAGTGTGTATTAGTGAAACATAAAGCTGGAACAACCTCTGAGGGCCACAGGCAGCAAACAGCGAGGCTGACCCAGCTTGGCTGGTTCTGCAAAGGCATAAATCCACTGTTATTTCCTTCCTTCCTTCATCCCTTCTGCACTGAGCATACATCAAATTCTGGGCTATACATAGTGCCTAGAAATTCTACCTTCGCCGTGCTTTCTTGTTAAAATCCAAGAGAGAGGGTTTGGGTTTCTCTGGAGCTCGCTCAAACAGGTGTATATATAGGCTTGGCACATAACATATGCACACATGATCTACATTCAGCTATAAATTTCAAGCACCTCATTAAAATGTGTATTGTTAATTGAAGGAAGAAATTAGGGCCTAAGTGTTTTGACCAAATCTTCTGTAAGATAGAGCTTCGTTCAATTTTTTCATTAAGTTGTTATAAATCAAGAATAATTCTCTGGAAGTCATATCCTAAAAAATAGATGCCATTAAACAACTCCCATGGAAATATATAGCTTTAATTGAAGAACTTGGCTTCAGTGCAAAAGCATAAAGGTAGAAATCAACCCAAATGAGAGCAGTTATATACAGAAGTGTGTATGTATCACATAGAGCACTTGTATAGAGATGTGCATTCCTGGGGGAATATTCTGCTCTTCTCTGTGTACATAAGATGAGGTTCTCACCTGGACTACTAAAACTGGATAGAGGAAGAAATTTTTATGGTAGGAGTGGTGAAACACTGGAACAGGTTGCCCAGTGTTCAAGGTCAGGTTGGACATGGCTTTTGGCAACCTGATCTAGTGAAAGGTGTCCCTGCCAATGGCAGGGGGTGTAAACTAGATGATCTTTAAAGGTCCCCTCCAACCCAAACCATTCAATGATGCTATGAAAAACTATGATCTCGACAAGTTTCATGGATTCATCCTTTCCATCAGCTTTTCTCTGGATGAGACATTATGACAGCCATGGGATTCACAAAAGATGTCCTTTTTTGCTACAATGCCACTGGCAAATGGGCTCCCTTACCAAATCCCATGTGTCATGACTCATTTGAGGCTGGAAGAAACAATTCCATAGTTTTGGGTATCTTTCCCCTGGTTTTGGGCACTGCCAGAGAACAAACTAGAGGGTCAGACAGGCTCCAGGTCTGATCTAGTATGGACATATGTGGGCAGGATAAATTTAAAATTAGCCATGCCACACTGGTGACACTGCTCTTCACGTGCTCACAGTAGACTAATTCCTCAGTAGCTTTCTTTTTAGCCTTTTTTTGGCAAATGCCCGTTGCCAAGTGAGAGAGGTTTAATGGCTTGGCACAAGATTCAAGGGGTGCTGGAGATGTCCCCACTGAACTGTGATTGAATGTCAACAAGCCATTAGCTGAGATTGTTTATTCCATGCCGACCACTTTACTTGCACTTAAACTGTTCCATTAAAAATAACTGCTCTTCTGGCAGCAAGCAGACTGTCCTCGCACAAGGCTCGCTTCGAGGCGAAGCCCAGCAGCTCGCAGTCAGGTCTGCGGCCAGTGCCTGGCTCAGCCTCAGCCCTCCCGGCTGGGAACACAGTCGTGGGCTGCCACGTGCCCCAGGCCAGCCTGGAGCGCTGCCTGGCCGGCTCAGACATGGTAATGTCCTTTCACACTCACAAGACCCCGACATGCCTCTGTCCAAAGAGCTCTGCATACTTGGCAGCCAGCCCGCTTGTGATTTTCCAGTGGCACGTGTTCAGCAACTGCTGCCGTTAGCTTTGCCAGATGCCAGGAAAACATTTTGTGACCCTGGAAAATTCCCACTCACTCTTCAGCTGACTGGTTAACAGCATCCTCCTCCAATGGCATCTCTGGACTGAGAAGCATCAAAGAGCAGAAACAATAGACTAGAGCCTTAGAAAAGAAGAGCAGGGAGGAAAGAAAGAAAAAGCAAGGAGCAGTTTTTTTCCTCTCTTCAGGAATGTAATAATATTATTTCTTATTCCAAGCATTCAAAAGCTAACAGTTGGTCCTCAAAACCATGACATTTTAAAGCCATGTAGTTAGCTTAAAAATCAGGCTCTCGATACAGCCGAGATTCCTTTTCATTTGTCTTCTGATGCTTTACCTTTAGGAGGTGACATTTGCCAGCTTTTCTCTGCAGGCTTCTACTTTTCATTGTCATGAAAGCTGAGATCCTCACATAATCATGTGACTCCAGAAGCTGGGGATAGAAGTACATTGCGTCCCATGGGACCAGCCATCAGAGTGCTGGCAGCACTGCAGAATTTCCCCAGCGAGCTCATCCTGCCGTGCTTAGTGTCCCAAGATAATGTACAAAGTCTCAGATGAGCTGAAGGAGCAATCTAAAGGTCACATTCAGCCCTGTGCAACGAACCAGCGCAAGTCTACAGATCACGTATTTTTCAAGTAGGACCTCTCCATCTAGGCCATGCTGACATTCATGTTGACCTCAAAACTGGATTGAATTTCACTCAAGGTGCATTCAGAAGATCCAACAGCTCTGCTGGTGACTGCAAAAGTGAATGGAAGCAAAGCCCCAGAACTAGAAAAGGGTTTGGTGTATGGGTCTTTCTTTTTTTTTTTTTTCTGGCACATGGATTATTTCTTCCAAACCTCTCTTCTGTTGACCAAAAGTTGTATCTCATTCAGAAAATATCTTTTGGATGAAGATAATGGTGCAGTATATACAGAGAAGAAAAAGATATTAAATGTTTTGATTAACACGTGTTACATATATATATAGAATATACATGTATAGAAAGAAAAAGATTTCATTTTTGCAAGTTTTTAATTAAAATATTGTTGGTTTTTATTTTGAAAACATGTTTTATTCTGAAATTTGCCTTGTTTAATATTAAGAATAGATTCCAAGCTGAACAGACACAGAACATACCATTTTGGATCCAACAAAACATTTCAGCTGTGCGTGAATAAAATATGTTTTTATTACAACTGCACTATTAAGAAAATCAGTCCTCAGCATGGGCCTCATCTCAGACATTCTGATGATGCAGAAGATTGTCCAGGAGCCTGTGAGGAGCCAGGGCTGGAGGTGGTAGAGACCCACCACTAGTGCTGCAAAGTCATGAATGACTTTGTTGCTGCAAGAGCTGCTTTGGGCAGAGGAGGTCACATTGCACCCAGCTGCTGCCTCCTGCTCCAGCCAGTGCAAGGGCACATTGGCTTGAGCCAGAGCTTGTGCAAAAGCCTGTGAAGGAGCAGCAGGTGCCTGTGAATTTTGCAATCATCTGGCAGTGCATTTTCTCTCTATTTGTGTTAGCGTAAAACACCCAAATGCCCTTGCTGATAGCGCTCTCAGGAACATCATCAGCACCACACCCAGGCAGAACCTACATTTTTTAGGATGCAAGTTAGCTCTTTTGTCTTATTATAAGATTTATTGCTAAGGAAAGGAAAAGCAAGAAAAGGCTTGTCAGTGTTAGGGGTTTTTTCTCCATTATTTGCGCGGACAGATGGAGGATTTCATTATCTTCTGGGTTCTGGAGCAAGTTTAGGCTGAAAGTTGCGCTGAGGATTAGATTTCTTGTCCCCATTTAGGTTGACAGCTCTGGGAGGAAGGGGCATATGCTGCAAGAAGAGCCCTTGGCTACTCCAAGAGTCCAGAAAACTCTGCCTTGGCAGCACATTTCTGGAGAAAGCACCTGGTGCAAGTACTGAGTGGGCATTTTGTAGCACATTTTGCCTCCCTGATGTTTTCCCAGTCCTATCCTGTGGCAGGGGATGGGACTGAGTGCCCCAGTACAGGGTGGGGTGACATGCCTTGTTCTGGTTTAGCACAAAACTAAAATGCAGAGCAGTGGAACATGCTCAGACAGGAAACCGCTTATTTCCTTGTGCAGCTGCTATGACAGCAATGTTGATGTTGGATCTTCCCTGGCTGAAAGAAAAAACAGAAGTTCAACAAAAATAGGACCTGATTCCTGTACAGATGAGTCGTCACCTCACCCTGGAAGGTGGTTTTCTACAGCCTCTGTGCACAGAGCATCAATCATGCCAGCTGCCAGGGGTGGACAGTTGTACATTTATCTTCCTTTATCTACAAGATGCACAGCCCTGAGTAAAGAAAAAAATAGTGATTTAATTCTGTTTGATTGAACCCAGTAAGAAACAAGGAGGGATTTTCCAATAGCACTTGAGGCAGTTTCATTTCCATTGCCCTTGAGACAGAGATTTATTGTCCTGTCACTTGAGGGCAGCCGCTTACACTCTTAACTCCCATGCTTCTTTGGGGAAGAGGGTAAGAGTCTTCAGTGACCAAAACATCTTCTCTGGTCATTTTATGTGGGGAAACTTAGGATTTCCTGGCACTGGAGCTGGTTCAGTTGTAATTTTCACTGCAGTCGTCATGATTCCTCTGAGAAAGATGCTATGCTCTCTGCTCAGCTTACTGGCAAAAAACCCCCCAACAAACTAACCTCATCTTGGCAGAGAGGTGTTTGTTTGTTTCTTTTTTCCCTCACAATTTGCTTTCCTTGTGCTGCCAAGAAAAGAAAAGGCAAAAAGAGCTATTGTTTTATCATCCATTTCTCCAGCATTGCAGGCTGTTTTTCACCTTTCAACAAACTAGGGGGGAGGGAATATTTGCAAAGCTGTGTGGCAGCAGTTGACGGTAGAGGAAAATCAATGCTCCCCATCAAACCAGCTCAATAGCCTCATGTGCATGCCCAGCTTTTTTGTTTCGAGATGCTACGTTTTGCTCTAGTAATGTTTCCAGTAGTCATTATCAACGTGAGCTCTATGTTTTATCTGCAAATGTTTCAACTTTGTCGACATATTAACAGGCTCAGCTTAATTCACCTTCTTTAAAATGTGTGGAAAAGACCTGCACCAAAGAGTTGAGGATTCCTTGTGAAATGACATAGAGAGAGACTGAGCAATGAGGTACAGATAGCAGAAACATGCATCTACTGACTTGACAGAACCCATGTCTGATATATAGTGATTTACAGGAGACCAGAGTCAGGCACAGCCACCTTGGGGGTTTGCATGACCAGGAGGACAAAACCTTAGGGCTGAGATGGTGTCTCTGTAGTTGCCACATGACTTGGACTCACTCCCCAGGTTTGTTTGTCAACTGCTTTGCAGTTCCCTGCCTTACTTGTAGAAGTGAAGAATGAAGCAGCAGCAGCATCTCCACCTATCCCAAGGTTTCCTATTCTTGTTTAAAAAGTCTTTCCTTGAAAAGAAATCCTATTTGTTCCTGTTTGTCTACATGGTATCTCCTTCTTCTTTCCTTAAGCCTGTATATGTCACAGTGGCCTTGTTGGATTTAAGGGCAGAGGCCAACCCGTGCTAGCTTGTTTTCCAGGAGGTTGTCACAACCCCTGGACTTGTCCTTGTGGCTCCCTGCCAGCACTGGGAGCTTCGTGAAATCTGTGTGACTGTGCCCACCATGAGTGTGCATCCTACTGCTCAGTCTAGCCGTGGAAAATTTGATTTTATCCCCTTTCAGACAGGGTAGGTTGTAGCCAGCAACTACCTGGATGGCTGGATCAGAGGTACATCCAAACATTCTTAACTAACCCCTATCAAAATCAGTTTAACGTCAGCAGGATGAAGTTGCCCAGCAAGACTGAGGCACACATGAGCCTTCCCCTGCCTGAAGTCACTTCTCTGGGGCTTTAAAGTCCATCTACTTTCATTAAAAAGAAACACGATCAGTGAGAGACCAGTGGTCACACTGCAGCAGTGGTGAGGAATGACATGGTGGCATGCACAATGCAGGGATGGTCTTGTGCACTTGCTGTGCAGTTATTTGTGCTACCACACGCTCTCCAGGGGAATCCCATGGTGAGGATGGTGATGGCAATGTCCCCACCAGCTGGCTATCAGCTGGGTACCAGTTACCCAGCCTGGGAACACAAAAGGAGGGAGATATTGTCGCCTACCCTCTGCTCACAAATGTCCCAGCACAGGAGTGAGGTGGCAGGTAAGAAACCTACTTGGACCATAATGAGATGTGAGGAAAGGGCTCACAGAATGAGATGGCCCTTCTCATAACTGAGACTGGAGCTAAAAAAGCTGAGCTTGATTGATACCAGCTGCTCCCACAGTGCACAATCCTATCCCATAGTACCAAGTCAGACAAGCAACCTAGCTCCAAGATACTGCTCAACCCAGCTGTGAAGTCACTTGGTTGTCACTCTTATGTCAAAAGACCTGTATGTGCTGTTATGTGCATGAAATTACTCCAGCAGGTCCCAGCCTCCAGGAATCAATGCCAGCCTGAGAGTGAACCCGCCACTTAGTATGAAGGCTTTGCTGCAGAGGTGCAACATGGATGCCAGATTGTACTGGTGGAGACATCCTCATATATTGTTGTCCTTTTGAGGAGGACAAACCAAGTCTTTTGCTCCAGGAGATGTCAACTCTGGCTCTTGGCAAGACCATAGAATGATAGAATGGTTTGGATTGGAAGAGACATTAAAGATCATCTACTTCTGGGACACCTTCCACTAGGTCAGGTTGCTCAAAGCCCCATCCAACCTGGCATTGAACACTTCCAGAGAGGGGGCATCCACAGCTTCTCTGGGCAACTTGTTCTGGTGTCTCATCACCCTCACAATAAAGAATTTCTTCCTTACATCAATCTAAATTTATCCTCTTTCAATTTAAAACTGTCACCCCTTGCCTTATCATGTAGAACTCAAGTTAACATTGACTTGGCTTCAATGGCATTATTTTGGGCTGCAGGTGGCTGGGGGACCTCCAGGCTCAAGCGAGGGTGCCCATGAACTGGGTTTCACCCTTCCCACCATCCCACTGGTTGCCTTGGGAGCTTTGCGGCTCCTGGAGGGTGAGGATATGCCTCTAACAGCCCAGATGAATCCTGCTCCTCTTACTCCCAAGGACAGTGCCAGCAGGAGCTGGAAGACAGAGACTCCCCATCATCAATGATATCTCAGGTCATGAGAGAAGCCACTGCATCACCCCAGGTCTCAGTGGGAGGATACATCCCTCTTTTCCTGCTGTGGGGAACATTGGATCCCCAGTCACCCCTCAAGCCCTGGGCACAGGTACAGACAGTTTCCTGATCCAGCTGTTTGGGTGCTGTGGTTTTGGGTGATTCTTTGAGCTAAGTTCTGGGTGCTGAGACAGTGCAGCTGTACCAGGGGCTATAGAGACCATCCAGTGAGTGTCCACCAGCAGTATTGCCCAGGAGGAGGAAGACACTGGGCTTTGAGGTGACATTTTGGGCTTAGTGCACAGATGAACTAGTTACCAGGTAAAATGCCAACTAGAAGAAGATTAGGAACCTCATAATCCAATGACTGATTAATTAAACATCTTTAAAGGCATCCCCGGTTGATGCTCTTTGAGTTCAGACTGGATTTGCTCCAAAACCTCCAGGGACTTACTGTTTTTATGGCAGTGAATTTTTATGACCCTTGAATTATCTGTTTAAGATACAGAAAATCCTTGAGACTTCTCTTTCTCTCCATCATATTTATTGGACCTATTTAAGCACAATGGTTTGGATTATTGGCTATTATTAATCACACATAGCTCTGTGAACCTAAAAAACCCCACAATGCCACTTTATTGCTCGCTGTTCTGGAAAATGTTAGGCTAAGCAACAAGGAGGCAAAAACATATGAAATGGGTGATTTTTTTGAAGAGTAGACATTAATTCCAGGTGAAGGAGCCTCATGCTCAGCTGCCAGGAAGAGTAATTTGGAGATGATCAATGGAGAGAGGGGATGGTTTTGTCTTTCTGGGTTTCAAACAGATGCATCTTTTGCTCCATCTGGGGACCTGAGCAAGGGCAGGTTTGCACTACTTATACACTGCCTGGTATTAAAATGTTGTTTCAGTCCTGGGAGGGTAATAATCAACAGCAGCGGCTCTTGGGAAGACATGCAGCAGGATGCACTATCAAGCAACGAAGAGGAAAGATAGGCTACTGAGTGTCTTCTCTAACAACCACAAAAGCAGCATATTAATTTGGTACTTAGGAATTTGAATGAGATGGGCACAGCTGCACACAACCTGCTCAGTTGCAACCCCAGTGGATTATGAAACAGGCTGTGCAAATATAAGTCATTATTGTTGCCTTTTTGGCCCTAAGCCGCAATAAAAGATATCTGCAATGAGCCGTAGTTTCATGCCTTTGGTGTGCCACGGGGCTTAAGGCCAAAGGCAGCATCATTTCACCTACCTGGGAAGTGCATTAGTACCTTACCAGTGCAGATCCTGGAGACTGCTATTTCAAGAAGTCTTCCTTCTTTGGTTTGGCCTTAAAACCACCACTTTTTTTCAAAAATTAGAACAAATGTAATTGTTGTTTTGTGCTTTCTCTGGTGCGGAAAGCAGCAGGAGACACACACACGACAGTTTCCTCACCTGTTTTTAATTATTTCCTTTGGTTTTCTCCACCCACCAGTTACTCCCAATATATTTCCTGGACAAAAATACCTTTAACAAAGGGCAGGATATTGACTGGACCTTTATCTTGCTCTAAACATGCCTCACAGTAGTTCCAGCCCAGAATTCTTCCTTTATGGAGTAAAAAGCAGGAGCAAAACAGTAATAAGCCTTCTGAAGTTAGTTAGTGTTGGTTAGCAGGACAAAGGCGTGCCTTTATCTTAATGTTTGTTCTTTTTTTTGTTAGATGTCTTGCATGGCCTTTGGTGAAGAGGGAGAGAGCCAGCAATGCTTCACTTGCTGCTTTGAACCTGTGCTATTCTAAAAACTGAACCCAAACCCATCAAATAGGGGCAGATTGGCAAAAAAAGTACAAATAAGGGCAACCCAACATCCCAGCCCTCCCTGTGCAGTGTGCAGGCTCAGGCAAATCATGCAGTGGCTATGTCCCACCTCCGAGCTTCTGGAACAAAATAACCATGAGGCAAAAGAGAATTCCTGGTTTCTAGCTGATGTTATTTTTGCATCAGGGTACTAGAGAAATTTATTTTGTGTGCAGCTCTTCAGAGGAGGTAACGGCTATATACTAACCTGTTGTTGGGGTTTAACCCCAGCCAGCAACTAAGCCCCATGGAGCCACTCACTCATTCCCCTTTGGTGGGATGGGGAAGAGAATCAGAAGAGTAAAAGTGAGGAAACTCGCGGGTTGAGATAAAGACAGTCTAATAGGTAAAGCAAAAGCTGTGAATGCAACCAAAGCAAAAAATGGAATTCATCCACCACTTCCCATTGGCAGGCAGGTGTTCAGCTGTTCCCAGGAAAGCAGGGCTCCATCATGAGTAATGGTTACTTGGGAAGACAAATGGCATCACTCTGAACATCCTCCCACCTCCTTCTTCTTCCCCCTGTTGTATATGCTGAGCATGATGCCATATGATATGGAATATCCCTTTGGTCAGCTGGAGTAAGCCATCCTAGCTGTGTCCCCTCCCAACTCCTCATGCACTTCCAGCCTACTCACTGGAGAGGTGGGGTGAGGAGCAGAAAAGGCCTCGACTCTGTGTAAGCCCTGCTCAGCAGTAACAAAAACATCCCTGTGTTATCAGCACTGTTCCCAGCACAAATACAAAACATAGCCCCATACCAGCTACCATGAGGAAAATTAACTCTAGCCCAGACAAACCCAGCACATCTATCCAAATGCAAAGCTTGTGTTTTGCATGACCACGGACACAGCCACAGGCCAGGGAGTTATTTGAGCCCAGATGCTTGTGAAGAAAGTGATGCCACTGCACATGGTTGGCAGTTTAGTTCACAGGTGCGAAGCCTCACTTCTCTGGTCCCCACCTACCCCGCAGCTTTCCTGCCAGGGCTGCTTACCAGTCTGTTCCTGGGACGGGGTGAACTTTCTACTCCCCAGAAATCCAAATTTCAAAGCTGTTGTGAACTGATAATCACAATGTGTTTTGGATTAGGCCAGTTTAAGCATTTTGGCTTTAAATAATACAAAATCAATTCATTTTCATGGCAATTATATTTTTTTTTATTATTGGGGTTTTTTCTAATTTTTAAGTTCTATTTTATTTTAACTCTAGGTGTAGGTGAATTTCATATTTGAGGAGTTACGCCAGCAAACTCAGCATTTCAGCAGTTTCAAAATTTTTCTAACTAGCTATCAAATGGACAGATTCACTGAAACCCAGCCCTTCTGCAAACTGTTCTGGTTTTAGCAAACTGGCATTTTTTAAGGAAAAATATGCTTCATAGGAGACATTCCAGTTCTCTTTGCCCAAATTATTGTATAAAGGCTTTCATAACACTCAAAGGTCAGTTTGTTTTCTGTGCAAGTTCACATTTTCTTCCACTCTCCTCCTCTGACTTGAAAGGAACTAAGAATAGATAAACGGTCCCCTTTTGGTAGTAAAAGTGCCATTTCATAGTTCTATAAGTACTTCATACATTTAAAGCACCATAGAAAAAATAACTAAGTAGATTAAAACTTCTGTGGCTGAGCTGTGAACCTGAAGCTGTGTAAACACTGAAGTCCCCGTGCTGAGGCATCTCGCACTCCTTGGCTTGCAGAGGTTGTTGCTGGCTGTCAGGCTGCAAGGAGTTGGGTTGGTGGCTGTGCTGCTCTTGGTGGAGCTCTGCCGAGGCTCCCGATGTGCAAAAATCCCAAAGCTTACTTCGAACATGGGGGTCTGCTCAGAGGAAATAGAGCTCTCCTGCCCCAGGCTTTACCCTCAGTATTCCAGAAAAACACCAGAAACCCTGCTGCTCTGACAAGGTCTTTAAGGTCAGCAGTGCTCCCTCATCCAGCACATGGGTGCAGCGGGACCAGGGCATGATCCAGGTCCCAGCATCCTGCCGTGAAACATCGGCCTGGCTGTGGGGCACACTGAGCCGAGGGGACCGTGGCACTGCTGGCACCTGCGTGGCAATAGCTGCAGGGGCTTTTGGAAGGTTGTTGCTGTGGTGCAGGATTGCTAGGGAAGGTGGATAAGTTTCTTGTATTAAAAGCCTTTGCAGTGGGAGAACTTTTATCATGTAAAAGAGAGGCGGTGGAGCAGCTGACATGTGCCCATACATAGCCACCTGGGGAGAAAACGTCCCATTACAGAGGACTTGGGCTGGCAAGATGTGATGCCAGGAGGCTGCTGCTACCAAGAAATCACATCTACAATGTGAAACAAATTTGGACGTGGAGCTGTTTGTTAGCCACGGAAGCAAGCAGCTAAGGTTAAGGCTAACACACCCAGCTGGAGTGTGCAGGGCTTTGGCTGGCAGCCCCACGCCCCAGCGTCTGTGCTGCCAGAGCCACACCACTTACAGACAGCCCAAGGAACTCATCTCTTCTGAGCCCTGCCCTGGTTGCAAGAGGTTGCCTCTGTTCAATGAATGTTAAAGTTCTGGGGCAGATGAAGGAAGCCACAGTTTTAGCACAGCACAGGCGGCACTGGGGAATCCTGCAGGTAATTTTACAGGCTTGATGAAAAGTTTTATCTGTGGCTTATTACTCAGTCATTTAATTATTACATCTTTATTCATTTATGAATGAACAGCAGCACTCAGGGTCAGCGTTTCTTTGTACTTAGAGGTAAGAGACAATGTCAGGCACGTGGTGTGTAATGCAACAGGGCAAGCAGGAGAGGAACAAGCAAGAGGGAGAGGATCAAGCTGCCCTTTTCGGTTGGCAGGGCCTGCTAATGGTGCCTAGCTGCCAGACATAAGTGTTTGCAGCATGCACTGTGTTAACGCTGGGAATGGTGTAGGATTTGCAGAATTTATGATTTGCTGTGAGACCCTTCACACTGAAACCACTGAGTCCCCAAACAGCATGTGTGGGAATTATATTTCTTGCTTTAAGCAAGACACTGTTTGCTTATGGATGGGGCATAGGAGATGACATCCAGGCTTACAGAGAGACTCTGCCTGCTCACAGAAGTGATCAGGTCAGTTTAATGAGGACAGTCTGGACTCCTCCTGGGTACATGCTTATTCTCCTGCATCTTGGAGGAACAACCTGGAGGGCGTTTCCAAAACTACTGTTGATGCTCTGGATTGCCGATGCTCCTGGGAGGTAAACTTCTGAGAGAATAAGTATCATTTACTGTGTACATAGGGTCTGCTCAGCCCCTCGCTGGAAGCTCACACTATGTGCTCCTTCCCACTCAGCATGTTCCCAGCAGAAAAGTCCCAAGTCACAAACAACTGAAAATAGCAAAATGATCTCATAGATCAGTTGCTAAAAATACGGAGAAGAGTCTAGTTACAAACACTGCGGCCAGGTGGTTTGTTATTCACCCAGTAGAGGAAGAAATTAAAGAATCCTGGATTCTTCCACTTTCAAAATAATTTTTCCTTTCTGGTGTTGCCTGCTGTGCTTTCCTGACCAGCACTGGGCTGACACTGAGCCCGTTCGAGAGGAGCTTATTCAGAAGGAAGTGCCAACAAACAAGGCAGGAGTACAGTGCATCTCATGTGGGCCACAGGCTCTGCCAACACCTGCCCATCACCCCGGGGTGCCCTGTCCCAAGCCTGCAACAGCAGGAAAGAAAAACCTCCCACCCTATCCTGAGACAGCAGATGACTCCCCAGGGGAAACAATCCCAATACAGACACAAGGCAGGCACGGTGGTTTTGACTAGAAGCCTGATACTGCCCAAAAAACTGATGTAGTTTTGACCTGAGGCTGCTCACTCACCTTCCAGCCCACTTCTGCTTGGGCACATGTGATAGCAAAGGCAAAGTGTATTTTTAGGAAGTTAGAGCCAAGATTTTGGAAGCTGAAAGGTCACTAGTGAAAGCTATACAATCCTTGCCTGCACTTAACAGGATGCCAGCAGCAGTGTCCATCTCTCTGGCTTCTCTTAGGTGCAGACAGAGGGATCTGGCATCCTCACAGCAGTCATTTCCTTACAGCTTCCCTTGGTCTATACAACTTTGCTCTCCCTCAACTTGCAGCTAGGTTGACCTGGAACTCAGTTTTGAAACACAAATGCACCTCACATGGGCAGCTCGGCCTGGTGGAAGAACCTTGGATGCTAAATGATGATTGCCTGTCCCTGTTCACACCTAACCAAGCAGGAGCAATGTGGAAGAGGAAAATGCAATTCATACAAAATCCCTTTTCTTTCCCCCCAGGTATGCTGGGCATTTGAGGGGAGTTTTCTCTTCATACTCTGTTGGTTTGCTGTCTGGTTATTCCTCATCTTCTTAACATTATACTTCTCTGATCCAGACCTGGGTTGTATTTAACTCAGCAGTTTGAATTTCAGCCTGCCATCAGCCATACGTTCACTATGGAAACTTGAATGCCACAGTGGCCTCTTTGACCCCAGATTTGGACTCTGCTGCCCAGGGCTGCTGGTCATGGGGGCTGGGAGGACAATGTGACAGCTCCACTAGAAGGCTGAGAAGGAGGAAAGAGACTGTGAGGTTGCTCCATGTTAGTGGTTGTCCTTCACAGTTGGAAACCTCACCAGGCAAAGCCCTCTGCTACCCCGTGGAGGATCTCACAGCCCCCAGGAAACTGCACATTAAGGCTGCAGTGGGTGTGTGAGTATTTCTGCAGAAGGTGAATACTCCCGGCTACCAGCAAGCAACCAGGGCAGGCTCTGGGAGGTGTATTATGGTCCATTATCTCTATTGCACTACAGATAATCCCAAAATACAGCACATATTTACATCTGAGCTGCTCTAAAAACGCACAGGTTCCTCTCCCAGAGAGGTCTGTTGTACCACCGTGGGTTGTCAAGTTCTGGCTCAAGCAATTCAGTCTTTGAGCTCCTCCCTTCACAGAAGAGTGTTCTCTGTGCAGTTAGCTGGCACCTGCAACCTTGGGAAAGGCAGTGACGTTCTTCTCCAGAACCTTGTGGAGACCTGTTCTGTAGGAAAGTTCGATGGGCCTGTTACTGACAGTGGCTATCCCACCCCTGTGCCCACAGCATCCCAACACCCCAGAGCCCTGCACCCCCTTCAAACAAAATTCCTAAGCTTGAATGTTGGCATTGCTGGCTTTCTTCAAAAAGCAAGCAGCCCCCAGGCTCAGTCTTCTGTGGCCATGTGTGTATTATCTTTAGGAAATCAGTGCTGACAGAAAACCACTTAGGTCCTCTTGTGAGTATGACTACCACTGGTGTAACAGGGTCTAGGGGCTGGCTGCCCTTCCCACCAGAGAGTGTGTATCATCGGCTCAACCTGAACCATGTGTATCTCAAGAAGTTGTGCTCTCTCTTAAAAATGTTGCCCCTACCTCATGACCATTGCTCACTATTTCGTGGTGACTTCTGGCACATAAACATGAGTGAACACTACATTTATCTTTGTTTCAGAAGCTTTTAAATGTTGCTGGAGCAGTGTGTTGGGGACATACAACCAACTAGATTTAGGTCCATCCCAGCTATCTTCCGCCTTCTTTACCACCAAAGTATTCAAGGTTTAATTTCATAGAAATATCTCTGCAAGCTGCCTGATTGTGTGCCGGTTCTGTCTGGGTGCCAAGTTCCACCAAGAACCTTGACCTGCCTCACCTGGGGCCTCCCCTCATGCCCAGCCCATGGCCTAGGAGTCCCACTGCAGCTCAGCTGGAGCCCTGGTCCTGTGGCTCAGTGACTTTGGTCCAGCACAAACATTTTCACAGGTACAAATGAGCTGCTAGGTCCAGGGTGTGCTGGGCAGGACAGTCACCTGGGTGTTGGTCCCCACTTCTCCTGTGTAGCTAACCTATGGATCCTACTTCTCCTCCGGGGTTGCGTTTTCTCCAGCCAAATATTTCCAGCACATTCCTTCCCTAAAGGTGTTTCCTTTCATCATTACACATTTCAGTAGAAACCAGGATTTGGCTGGCAGCACTTCCTGCTCAAAGCTAAAGGGAGAAGGAGATCCCAAGTGGAGAAGGAGATTGTCCTTAACCTTTCAGTTCAGAACACTTTACTGGCTAGTAGTAACAAAGGCAATTAAATAGGTCTGGTTTTCTTTGTATTGGTGGGATTGCAGGTTTATTGAACAGAGAAAACCATCATAATGCAACGTTCATTCCTCCAAGGCATTAGTACAGCACTGTGTTTAGTTTTTAAAACTTGTGCAAATATGTAATTGTCAAGGAGTTAACTGGTTCTTTCACTGATCTCAAGATACTGATCATCGGGAGTCACCAATAAGCATGACCACAAGTAGCAGCAATGCCAAAGGGCTGGAGTCTTTTTTCCATAATTCAGTTCGTGAACTAGACAATGACAAAAAACTTCTGTGGATGAAGTCTGTGGAAGACATGTAAATTGAAAGGTAATAAAGAGGGATAAAGACAGGTTACTGTTACGCAAACCTAACTTGCCTGGTCACAGCCCCATGACATCCACTGGCAGGTAGCTAAATACCAGCTTACACAACACCAGAGACATGCAGACTGTCTTGGCAAGTAATAATTCAGAGACAGATTTTGGAGTAATCATAGATGATCATTTCAGCATAATCTGCCAGTCAGATGGTATCTGAAAAGGCTGCTTACACAACCCTTTCACATATAAAATGAAGCTATCAGGAGGAAATAGGGCAAGGATCCCTGTACGCAGAGTTTGTGAAAGTTCATAGCCCATGAAAGACTGCTATTAGAATGTCTTCAGTCTTTATAGACATTTCCTTCTATAGACAGAATATAGACACATCTATACACATCTGTCTATTCAGATATAGATAGATTTGCATCTTTGTGTGTGTAATATAGATACATATAGGTATGTGAGTCCTGTACAGTGAGTATATGTAAAACGCCAATTGCCAGTGCTCACTTCATGTCCAGCAAGTATGCCAGAGGCACCTCAGTAGTTTCACTGCACGCTCAAGTGTAGCAATGACCAGGTTTACATATAAATTTTGGGGGGACTTGAGACATGTCCACAGAGCCTTGCCTGGGGTTCTAAAACAAATGGCACTTTACTCAGAAGTACTCTGGACTCTGGTTTAGTCCAGAATCCCTTGTTGAATATAAGAACTTTTTGGAGTCCAAGGATGAGTGCCGTGCAAACTGGGTTCACTCTGCCTCTAGTCCACATCAAATTTCTTGTGAAGTGGCTGGTGAGGCTGCCTCTTTTATAATGCCCAGCTTTCCTGTTCCTGCAAGTCCCTGAGAAGCACCACCAGATAACAAGCCTCCAGAGGTTTGTCACTTGGTAACAGTCCCTCTTTAATTCAAACCTGAAGAATATATTTGTCCTAATGGCTAGTGGGTTTTTTTACCCTGAGGTACTCCACAGAAATAGTTGACTGTCAATATGTGAATAAGACTGTAGAATCTTGTCAGCATTGTGCAGTTTGCCACTGAGAACTGCCTTGCAGCATGGCAAAGACAGCAGGAGAACAAGAATCAGTTTCACAAATTTCCTGAGTTGTCCGGGGTTAGATTTTCCAAATTTTCAAAAGTCTGTTGAAGTGCTGGGGCCTGAGCTATAGGCCCCGAATTAAAGTTGACATATGGATGAATCTCACAACCAGTCAGTGTGTTTTTGTGTACAGAAACCGGTAGAGGATTTTTCTCTGCTGGGAAATTAGCTGATTAGCTGTGAGAACAGACACCCAGCTGTCCTGAGAAATGTGTGATTAAAACCAAAACAGATAGAGATACCCCCTTTTCGACTTCCTTCCCAGCCTTGGTCGACGGAACCCGATAAAGAGGAAAGATGCCAGATGTTCCACTTTTAAAGTTATTTTTAAGGTTGCTTATGCAACTGGCGTTGTTTATTCAATAGCATAAAAGCTGGTCCTACTTGCAGCGAACTTCAGTAGCCTCACCTATGAGTGGACGCACCACGCAGGACTTCTCAATTGCCCAGGAAAAGGTTCTCCAAACCTTCACTGCAACTGGGGCACCACAGTGACTGCGGGTCTGGATGATGGTAATGTATTAATAGGGCAATTGGCGATGTGTCTCTCTTAACATAGTTACTTGTATGTAGTAATGATTAGGTGCGTTACCCTGCTTATTCCTGCTGCTGCTTAAAGCTGAAGTATAACAAGTTTGTTTTTTCTGACTAACCAGATCATTTTATTTCTTTATCATCTTGAAGTGAACAGTAAAATAAGCCTGAGCCTTTTGGTGCTGTCTGCGTTCTTTCTGTTAGTCCTGGCAATTAGCAAAACGTCTGTTCATCTTATGGACAAAGGTACAGAAAGATCAAAGGGCTGGATGCTGAAGGTGGACAAAATTAACTCTGAAATTAGAGTAGAAGGAATGAATTCAAGCTCCTGGGAAAGATTCTGCATGACATGCAAAAGTAAGTAACTTTTTTTGACATCCTTTGAAGGAGTCGACAGGTGTGTGGATAAGGGAGACCCTTTTAATATAACCTACTGTAATTTCAAAAAGGCATAAATAAAGTTTCTAAACAAGCCTGAAAGGAAGCTAAGAAGTTTTGAGACATGATAGGAGGTCATTACATGGGTACAACACTGATCAAAGGATAGAAAAAAAGAGTAGGAAAGATACTCAGCTTTCACAGAGAGTGTGAAACTCCACTTAGTGATCTGTGCTGGAACTCATGCTGCTCAACATGTTATTAAACAATCTGGAGAAGGATGAGTAAGTAGGTGACAGTTTGCTGGAGGTGCTAAGTTACTCAGGGTAATAAATATGAGAGTTGATTGTGAAGAATTGCAAAAGGACCTTATGAAGCAGTGACTGCAAATTAAAACAGGGTATGAAATTCAGCATAAGCTTCAACTGATATGTACAGGAAAAAATAATCCTAACCTCAGGTATAAAGTGACATGTTATGATTCATCTATGAGGAGTTATATACAAAATTCTAGGGTTTTAAAAGATGGCTGCATAAAAATATCAGTAGAGATCTCGATAGCACTAAAAAGAAACAAACAAACAAACAAACAGAAACCCAGGCAATTCAAGTATTAGGCAAGAATAGAGACTGTAACACAGAGCTTTACGCCACTGCAGGAAAATAACACATGGCTGCTTGGTGAAAGTAGTACTTTCCAGATTCCATGTGTTTTAAGAGAGTAGAGGATAAGGAAAGTCAGTGGGAAAAGAACCACAAGCAGCTTTAGCCAACATGCATCTCAGTACCCTTGTCTTTGCTGCGGGGTTGTAACAACCATCTCAGTGTCAGCATTTATGTCTGATAGTTGACCTGGGAAGGAATTATTATTTGCAAGCACAAATTATCACAACCTGCAAAGTCACTCCCTCTTCTCATGCTGGTTTAACAGCACACCACATATTCAATAACCATAAGAGTTCTTGTCTCAGAATGCCTTTGGGCAGAACCCCGTTGTAACAGGGAAGAAACCAATGAAACTCTTTCCAGGTCTTGTCCAATCCAGTACGGGCTGTGAAAGATAGACCAGGGGTTAAACGTGTACATGCTTTCTTACAATAGAACAGCCATGGGAATAGTCTCCACAGCTATAAGCAGAGCTAGAGATGAATTATGCTCACCAAACCCACCAAAAAGGCATTTTTTCCTTTGGGGTTCAGGATGGCAGCAGGACAGGGTATTTTCATATAGCGGTGGACTTTGCCAGCAGACACAGCACTGTGGTCTCTATAGACTTGAGTGCATTGTGTTGCTATTCTGTGTGCCAGTGCAGCCTCTGTGTGATGGGATTAACTGTGTGTAGACTGCATGGAACCTGGCTGAGACTGGTGAGTCAAGGAACACCTGCAGAAACCAAGCTGAAGTGTTTGAGTATTCAGCTGTTTTATTAATCACTAAAAAGATTAAATGTGTATTTTTCAGTATACGTTTTTTGTAAGGAGGGCAATTTTTAAAAGAACAAATTCGTAGTCCTGCCAGATTCTCAGATGTTTATGAGCATTTTCATGGTCACAACTCAAGGTATGAAAGGCAGCAAAGGCACAGCTTTCTCTTTTGGTTTTAGTGTGTGAATCTATTTGCTTTTGTCTTAAGGTGTAAAGACAGCAAAACCTTCTACATAGGTGGGGTCTTTTTTTATCTTCTGGAGATTTATAGTTGCAATAAAAGCAAGTAATGGTCTTCAAGCAATGCTGCTGGATGCGAAGCTGCAAAAACCACAGTGTGAGGGAAGAACAGTAGCTGTAATGAAGTTTGTCACTGGCATTTGGCTTAACGAGTAGCTACAAAGCTTTAAAAATGGATTAAGGTTGGACTGAGGCACACTAAGAGACCATTGCTTTGTTATCACAGGGACATGGCAACACTCTGTTTTGGTTGAACAGCCTCAATGTTTTCACAGCAGATTATAGGACAGACTTGAATTTGCTCAGCTGAGACAGAATCCCAGGGAGTCACCCTCACCAGAGGAAGATTAGTTGTCATGCTCTGACCTTTCTGTGACTTACAGGCATATCTCTACCCAAAGCCATTTCAACCAGAGATTATCCTCTTAAATTGCTGAGTTATGTCATTCCTCTGACGTGTCCAACAACGAGCTGCAATTCCTTGTACTTAAAATAAGGTAGCATCTTCTGAATGGGGAAAACTTCCCTGAAAGGAAAGAGCATGCTGGTCTTGTTCTTTACAGACAGAAAGGTGAGGAAACCACAGCCCAAACACTCTGAGAAAACAGTTTTTTTCTTCTCCCTTTTGTGGGAAAGTGAGGGAAGTTTGAGACTGATGTTCTTCACTTTACCTTAGAAGATACAAGGTTTAGAGTCTGTACAGTTGGTCTGATGTGAGTGTGTATTACTTTTATTATTTTGGTGATACAAATACTCAGCCTTATAAAATAAGTTTCCTCATCTCCTTTTTTATAAAAGAGCTGATATGAAAGCTTTAAGTAGCTACACTAACAACCTAAACTAGAGACAAAGAAGTAAAAATGTCCAGCCCTCAAAGCCTTCCATGTATTCTTTATCTACTCTCTTGAATTTCTTAAGTACTATAATTATTAAAAATTCTGAAGCCATTTTCAATAATTTATAATTGCCTGGCTACATACAATATGTTTACTTGACACAAGCACTGGAACAACTACCAAGAGTCAGACTCTCAGATCTCATAGACCAACATTAATCAATGAAATATAAGAAAACATAAATATATTAATATATTATCGAGTATGCTTATGTAAATATATCTAGAGATCTAGAAACAGCTTGAATTGATATTGATACAATATAAATTGCTGGAAAAAAAAGGAGTTATAAAACCTTTTTTTTTGGCTCAAACAAATGATAAACCTGCCCTTCTACTCAGAAGAGTTGTACAAAAGGGAAGTAAAAACATTGCTGGAGGCATGATGGCTCCCTATCTAGCCTTAAGAGACCTCTCTTGTCCAGCCAGGATCAGGAGAGAGGACTGCAATTCTGATTCCAGAAAACCTCACCATAAATTGAAAATTCTATAAATTTGATTAAAAAAGCAGTTAGGAGTACTCAGATAAAGATTAGTAAGGAAATGATATGGAACAAAATATGTTACTTGAGAGGAATCATGCTGACTTCACTCTCATATCCTTTGAATTGCTCAAGATTATGCTACAGCAGAAATCAGGGTACCTTTCAACAAAATACTATGCCACAGGAAAATACTTTTTGCTCTATTGCTAAATGCTTTTCTTTCATCCCTTACCATGAATTAAACCCAATCATCTCCAGATAACTGTGAAGGATGTTTTAAAATCATTAACAAGATCAGCTGTGCTACTAGCAAAACAGGGAAAAAAAAAAGATCATCACATCCACAGTTAACTGTGATTTCAGTAAGCTTGACTTTACAGAGCATCTTTAATCTCAGCATTTCCTTATTTCTGATCATCAGGTTACTTAGAAGGCTCTCCATGTAAGGGGCCTCTGTCCACCAGGTTTAAGACAAAAGGCTTGTATTTCACTGAGGCGGTTGCAAATTGCACAGAGCTGTGCACCTACAGGACCCTGATGGGGCTCTCATGGGCAAAAACTCCTCCACATGCTACCAGGTAAAGATGCAATTGCTATTGCTCAAATACATCCTCACAGCTCCCTGCAGCTCAGCACAGATACTATTTTATTTATTACAGTAGAATCACTCAGCCTGGAAAAGAGAAGGCTCTGGCGAGACCTTATTGCAGAATAAGGGGCCTATAAGAAAGATGGGAACAATAATTTTTAGCAGGGCCTATTGTAACAGGACAAGGGGTGTCAGTTGTAAACTGAAGTAGAGTAGATTTAGACTAGATATAATGAAGAAATTTTTTACAACGAGGATGGTGAAATACTGGTGCAGGTTGCTCAGAGAGGTGGTAGATGCCCCATCCCTGAAACACTCAAGGTCAGGTTGGACCTTGCTCTGAGCAACCTGATCTAGTTGATGTCCCTGCTCACTGCAGGGGGGTTAGACCAGATGCCCTTTAAAGGTCCCTTCCAGCTCAAAGCATTCTGTATTTCTATGAGTTGGAGGACATAGGAAGAGACATCTGCGAGCCCCTTGCCTTCTCCTGCACAGTCTGAGGCCTGGAATTTCCCTGCAGACTCCTTTGTGTGATGACCCAGGAGCCTACCACCACACACCATGTGTAGTCACTTTTAACGTGCACAGAAGCTGACTAGAGTGAGTAAAGTTGGAGTATTGTAGCTGGAGGTTTTTACCAGCACTTAGGCTGTGTACGTTCTCTGTAAAGATAATGTAACAGAGACTTGAATTTAAAGTGCTAAAAGGCCATTATTGTAGGCTACAGGAACCTCTTTTTATATTACAGTATGACCTGAAGGGACCAGCAATAAATGATGATAAATAATCTTTACACTAGGAGCCTTACAAACACAGAGACTGTTAGTATGGGTGTATAAGGTACTCTTTGCAATTTAAAGGTACATAGGATTTAAAAGTATAGCTTCCAATTATGAAAATCCTGTCCGTAGGGACATAAAGCACTCTCTCTGTTGAAGAGCTGACTTCTTTTTGCCAGATACTGGAGTGAACTGAAGGCTGCAACAGCTATGGTTAATTTGCTTTTGAATAAGAACTTTTAGTGGCAAAATTTAAATAATGAATATTTGAGACAGGATTACATGAAATAAGGAATTATCCTCTATCTATATATCAAATTCAAATGCTAGTGCTTCATTCAAGCACAAACAGGCAAGATATTGAAGCACAGATGTGCTCATGGCCCCACCCCAAGACAAAAAAAAACCCACAAACAAAGTGAGAACCCTATTTCCCTTGTCTTCTCTAGAACTGAGCTGACTGAAATTAAATCACTTAACCACAAACTGCATGCAAGGCAACTGGGCAGTTCTCCTGCAGAGGAGTGTAAGGACAGCACAGCTATGCTCCACGTCTGCGTTTGGCAACAAAGAGCACAGGAATGAAATCTGATGCCCAACATCACAACTTCAAGACACAGTCAAATGGCTATTTATTTTCACTGCCAGAACTAAACTTTATTTCCATGTGTATTACATACTGGTATTTGATGTCAAGTACATTAAAGTTACTTTAACAGAGGATTTAAGTGAGGAATATTTATTCTTCACTAAACAGGTTAAGAAGGAATGTAAAAACCTATAAGAAAAAAACTGTTTAAGCTTTGTTTTGATTTTGGCAAACCAAACAGGTAAGTAAATCTTCTGTTCTCTCCTCAGATCTTTCAAAGTACCAAAAAAGCATCTTTTCATAATCATGCAGCTGAAGAAAATAGTCTTATAAAATCCATTTCTTATGCTAAATATGGCTACAAATAAGAGTATTAAACACAAAACTCCCAATTTCTAAATACAAATACTGTATTATATTATGAAATGGGGGTAATTAAAATATATCAATGACTACAAATCTAGTAATTTTAAGCAAACTTAGACATGCTGTTTGCTTTCATGTGGAAGAATTAGGATATTGTATGGTTCAAGCACTGCAGTAATTTCTGTCAACTCCTTGATGCCCAGAATGTCAAACCACCAAACACAAAGGAGACATGTATTCAGATCTGAATAGCACCAGGTGTTCTTTTTCTTCCCCCCCCCAACCCTCCCTCCT
>VZZY01015640.1:283033-313673 GCA_013400335.1 Eurystomus gularis
CCCCCCCCCTTTTAAAGATATTAACATTTAATAAAATGAGTGATGTGACAACTTTCTGAAAGCGACATGCACACGTAGACAATTTGTTTCAGGTCTCCAACTAATAAGCTAAAAGTTTTAGACAATACCGAACAATTACTAATGTATTTCATGGTACACAAGAAAACAGTGCTTCCACAGTATAGCCTCAGTTCAAGTACAAAAATATCAGTTATGGGTAGTCAATAGTTATCAAAATTTTTATTGGTACAGAATGAAAGCAGCATTTACTTTATTGTTTTTTTAAACCATACATCATAAAATTCCCTAGTACACATGTGGAGGAGTGAAATAGGCTCTGTACTATTTACCAGCTACTGATCCTAGGTCCAGATTTAAAACCTTTCCTGGCCCAATACAAACAATATCATTACTAGCAAAGGGAAGGCAGTTCCTCAGTGTGAAAGGTCAGCATTTAGAGTCTTACTAAAGCACTAATTTTGAAACAATACATCACTTAAATGTATAATTACATACACTACAAGTGGAAAACAAGTTTTCATTAACAAGAACTATTGAGACTGGGCATAAACATCTTAACCACAAACCCCGGAAATATTATGGGTGCTTTGATGTGGCCCTTTTTGGCAAGAGAGTAAGAACAATGAAGTATGGCTTTTCAATCTTCCCTTAAAAGTATGTTTTATAAAATTTTGTAGTCTTAAATTATTTAGAGAACTCCTAACATTTTTCTGTAACATCATTTACTAATTAGAAGCATTTATTACATCAGTATATCAAGCCATTGGCTGATAGTTGATCACCAGTATAACCCAGGGGCTGTTTGCTTTTGCTCTTTTTTGTTTATAAGTAAAGGAGGTACTTTTCTAGTGAGAGCCATCCTACAGTACTATCAAACATTTCAGAGGTTACTACATAGCTTCTCAAAATCCTCAACAGTTTTGTTTTCCAGCAGATATTCACATCAAACATATGCAGAGAGCAAATACAATCAAGTGCAGACAGTTCAAAAGTATCTCTCAAACACGCTGTTTTACAGTTACCCTCTGCAAAACAAAAGCCCCTCCTCACCCCAATGAGACAGGGCGAGAAGGGGAAACAGGTCTGCCATTCGTGTAGGAGTTTGGCTGGCATAAAGTTTTATTAAAGTTGTTAACAAAAATAGTTAAACATTTTTACAATTTAACATCCAGTCTGACAAAAGGCAAATCAATGAAAAAAATACAAAAAGTAAAAAAGTGCACTACCCAGTCCAGTATTTTGCTTTAAAGTCATGTCACTTACAGTATATGAAAAATAAACCCAGAAGTGTAATTACTTTAAAATACACCGCTTCCATATTTCAGTATTTTACACATATATTCTATAGTGGAAGAGGAGATCTCTTAAAAACTTTACTCTTAAAATATTGAGGTGCATATGCCAAGTGGAATAGACTTGGCAAGTTAAGTTGCAGTAGAGAATCCTTCCAAATTTGGCATTTCGTTTACATACCTTACTGTGCCAGCAAGGTCTGTAGTACCTAAACCTTCTAGTAAGAACAGTAATTTTCCTTAATGCAGATTTACTAATATAGACAACTACAAGAAACTGTGAGGTCAGCAATTCTATAGGGTCTTAAGGAGATACAAGTCCTGATTTAGTCATCAAATGGTACAATGTAACAACAAACTTTAAGGCCATGTTTTATTTGCTGATTAATGGACAAAAGGCAATGGATTCCCCCCCGCAAATATTTTCTTGAAAGTCTGTGCTCATAAAAATCATGAAAAGTTGGAAAGACTTAATTATTGAAACTTTAAATATATTTTACACAATCTTGTTTGTACAAAAATACAAGTTAAATATAAACATAAAGCAATCATGATAATTTTATGTAAATCCATTTTGTGATATTCTGTTATATATAAAAAAGTTTCTCAGCTCTGTCTCATTTGTGAAAAGATCAATACCAGATTGAATCACTACTGGCAAAGGACCCTAAAAAGCACACTTTAGCATTAAATATGTTTTACAATGTAAGTACCATTTCCTGATTTCATCTTTTCTAAAGACTGGCAAAAGATAGGGCAGTATGTCCATAAACCAACAAATAATTTGGCTACGATGTCATAAAACACAAACACACAAATCTGTACAATAAACCCAGTAGCTATGCAGTACGTACTTGTTACACACACACATACACAGACATGGAATGAAACTTAGTGAGACGTCGTTTCTATTTCACTATTCTTCAGCCTGGCATTTTGTCTTACTTCATCAAATGAGTATGACTTCGTTACCTTTCCATTCTTAAATACTGTATGGAGGAGATCCTGCAAGAAACACCACTGTTTTAGCAAGAGAGATTTGGCAAATGGACAAACAACTCAAAAGCAAGTGCCCAAATCAAGCCTGATAAGACTAGAGCTTTAAAAACTGTAAAGACTAAATCTTTACAGCTTCTTCTGACACCTAGATAGAAGAAAAGATTTAGGCCATCCTGTGCACAGACAGAAGCTTTGTGCTGAGCAGTCCCTGAAGTGAGTTGTCCACATCTGGCCAAAACCAAATACACGCTAAATATACCCTGCTACAGCAGCTAGTAAGAAAGACCACACTCAACCAACTAAATACAATTCGATTACAGAGGTTTAAATTAAATCTTTACTTCCTCTAGAGTGACTGTGGAAAAAAAATAATTTAAATATTAATATTAACAATAAAATTTCTTCACAGTCGGCTTTGCACATACATTATGTAAAACTGTGTATCACAAACTGCCTGCAAACAGCACACTGAAAGAGCAACAAGCACAGCTTTGCACAGGGAAGTCAGCAAAAATGCAACACTGAGCAGTCACTGTGCTCAGTGACCTATTGCAAGGACTGGTGACTTTAGGGAAATGGGCTCACGAAGGAGTGCATTTCCCTGTTATTTCCCAGGGAGCACTTGCTCCACACAAATAATGCTCTGTAATATTCTAGTATTTTTAAATGAATTATTTCATCTGTCAAAAACAAAGGAACTATATATTGCCTAATTTCAAAGCCAAAGTCCTGTGAATTGAAGAGATTTCTCACCATTAGGTCCACTCCCTCTTTCTGAATGTTCATTACCAACATATAGACATTCCAAGTTACATATACACATATACAAGTCTTTCTTCTTAGATCCTTCCATCCAGAGCACATTATTTACAGTGTATGTAACTCAGTTTGTTTTCTGTCTTGAAATTTCTCAGAGAGATCCATTTTATGCTGTTGCATAAAGCAGTATGCCTACTAGCACAGAAATGTGCTTCTGTATACCAGAAAACTCAAGAAAATTACACTTCAGCCTTTAGAAGCTGGAAGTTGATAACTTATTTTCAGGCCTCTTAATTCAGGAAAAGACTCAACATGCAGTTAAAAATTTCACTGCGTGCATACTGAGAATGTAAGAGATAGCAAACTGAAAGCCTGAGATTGCCATAAAGTTTGTGCTTATTTGACTTAAATAGCATTTCATTTTACAATTGTAAAAAATTAACAGGGAAACTGAATTCCTAGTTTAAAATTTACATCTTTGTAAACTAGGCAACTATTCCACGTACAGAGCCTTAACACCTGAAGGAACTATTTAAAAATCTCCGTGGGGAAGTAGAAACAAATTTTACTTGCGTCCATTCCTCTCCCACCTCCAGCTCATGTAACCACTCAAATTGTGCAATATAGCCCATACAAAACTACTTGGCTAGTATATGTTCCACAACACTGAGACATTAGCTTTGGGAAAAGGCAGCATTGTTCTCTTGTTTCCGAAGCAAACAAAAGAGAAAGATTTCTAATGGTAAAACCTGAACATTCTACTGGCATTCCAACATTCTGCTCTTACTGAATTTGGCATGAGGGACACCTCTCAGGTAGTAAGACAGGAATTGAACAAAAAACAATCAAAAATACATTCTGACGTTAAGTTATAACCTGCTTTTTCTCAGTTTGTTTTTTCATGAAGAATGATGTAATATATTTGGAAATTCATACCTGTCCGTACTCTTCAAGATCTCCCTTGCCTTCTTCAAGAGTCACATAATCTCCAGTGGGTGTCCTATGTAATGACAGTCGTCCTTTCTTTGACCTTTTGTTTGGATCAGCAACTGGATCTTTGAAGACATTTACCTAAAATGAAAAGAGTATTTTAAAAAAAGTAAACAAACAACAAAAAACCCAAAACTTTTGGAGGCTTGTATACCTAATGCAGATGGTGGTAATGTTACAGGAAATGTCAAACGGGCTTTCAAGTGGGGAGGCTTGTGTTGCAAACATAATGGTAGAAGTTGTACATACCCCAAGACCGTTGGTCACTACATAACTACATTTGAAGGAACAGTTTAAGAGATCTCTGGTTAGTTTCTGCAGCAAAGCTCCACCAGATCCAAAGGCAATATTCTCAATACTCCATTTATTCTTCTTCATTCCCTCCACAATCTAACACAAAAAAGAAAATTATGATGAAGCATATTTTTAGGTCATGCCATTTTTCCAGAAAAATATTATACTACTAAACAAGATGCTTTTACAGACAATTAAACCAACTAACATTCAGTTTCCAGGAGATGTACGTAACAATTCTGTTAATACTTGGCATGCCGTTTACATTTTTGTGATTTCAGCACTGCATAATTATAGTAAGTTTTTACTGTAAAACTATTATGATGTTGGCATATATATTCTCCAAATGAGGCTAGCACAGTAATGCAATGCCTAGACAATCAGAGCTCTAAAGTAAATAAAAGACTTAATGGGAGCATTTCAGAGTCTTCTCACTTTTCAGAATTATTGGAAGACCTCAAAGCATGGCATGTATTGTAAATGAAAGCAGTCATCTTGCTCATCAAGTCCAGAAAGTTATTACCCACTTTGAACAATGACTTTAACAGAGCAGTTCTGAAAAGAATCACACTGACTAGAATTAGATTAGCAATTTTGAGGACAGGAAATGGAAATACATAAAGCTGCTCAAAAAGTTTGCTTTGCCACCTTCTCATGCAGGTACAGATCAAAGGTAAACTGCACGGCTATCAGTTAATTTCAACAAGTTAAAACTTAGTGTATCATTTCACCTTGCTCTCATTCTATCCAGGAAAACATGACATCCTCTAGCCTGGAGCAACAGGTACTAGTTTAGTCATGCTCATACATGGCTAACACTTGTATCCCTGACCTGTTACCATTATGATGGCCTGAAATGATGGTTGTAGCCCCAATAACCCTTTCACTAACAAGTGGGTAAGAAAACTTCAGAGTGGGTGAAATAGCAAACTCTGAAGCAGAACAGAAGGACAATCTATGAACAAAAATATGAACAGTGCAGAGTGAGAAATCAACATAATCAGAAATCTGGTTATCTTTTGTGCAGTCTCAGCCTCCTGTATCAAAAGGACACATCAGAGTAGTGAGCAGGACTGTTTCAGGAGCTACTGATGTCAGCCCACTTTAAGCTAAGGCAAAATTAAAGGTTCATAAGAAGGGGAAATTTCAGACAGTGGTAAATGGCTAACTAATGCCAACAAAAGGGTATACTAGCATTTTGTTTATCCATGTAGTCACATGCAGACTGTCTCTTCACAGTTACTCTCAGTCTGAATGCCTGACAGAGGCCAGCTGAAAGAGGTAGACAGAGGCCATAGCCTTCTGAGGCTATGCTCTGAACACCTTCCCACTACACTTTTAGCAGATATTTCCCCAGCAGAGATCTCATCAGTGAGTTTCCATCATTCTAGTGGTACCAGCTTATTTAGCCTCACCCAAGAAGCCAAGCAAAACAAATCTCAGGCCTTACTACCATGATTTTCATTTCAGGGAACCCTTTGGAAGCTCTGTATCCTGAAAAAATATTCCTTCAATATTGGAAAATCCTGTGGATTTCAGCTGTATCCATTATAGCCTTACAGACAGTGACGGTGCACAAAAGGAATCTGTATTTTCAGGTGATAAAGTTCTCCTGGAAGCAGTTAAAAGGGATACTCAGGGAGGATAAAGGATTGAAATTAATTAAATTCTCCCGTAGGCATCTCAGAAGTACCTGAAGATGACAGAGGAAGGGTAAGAATTAAAAAAAAAAAAAGGGTATTTTGTATACCCTCTCCTTAAGCATAAGCCCCAATAGTACCAGCAGAAACCAGACTTGACTGGATAGGGACTCTGCTTACCTACACTGTCTTTTGAAAAGACAAATGTAGGTAAACTCCACCTGGACTCCAATCAAGTTCTGTCCAGACGCTGACAAAGCCTTAGGCCATATGAACTGCTGGGCAGGCCTAAGCCAACGTATTCTACTCCTTTCCTTATCCAGTTTTATAGATCAGGTCTGACATTGGACATGCTTGAACACATCTGCAAGATGTAGCACACACTGTTCAGCATAAACAACATCCTACCAGGGCAGACAATGCTGAGACTTCATGTTCACTGATACTTGTAGGTTAACAGATGCTAGTACAAGTATAGTGTGGCTGGGCCATGGCAACTCAAGCTTCTTGCCTAGGTGAGAAGAAACGTGAACCCCCTTTCAGCTAGCGTCTGTGCTCTCATTTACAGATGGTTTGTTCATCTTGTGCTATAGGCCCTCATCTTGAGTGAAGAACTGGCTTCCACCCTTCCACTCTCTCCCAAGGGATTTTCTTACTCGGACTGATCTTTGGTTGGTGAGAGGTGGAAGAGAAGGGAAATGGAGAATAACCTGAAAGACAGCTCTGACTCCACCAATGACCCACAGCAGAGGCCCAGGTAACAGCTTCCTTAGGTACAGGGGAAAAACAGCAACGCGGCAAACAGCAGCATTAATAGGGAAGAAGAAAAAGGGGGAGATCTGAAACAACTGAAGCCTCCCTCAAAGGAAAACAATATAGGAGAACTTCTTGTCTCACTTTCAAACTTATACAGTAGGAACAGTTCAGATGTCAAGTTCTGACCAGCTTCTTCTGACCATTATGAGCATGATTAATATATAAACTATGACTCCAGATTAGAGGATTTTCTCTGTGTAAAAATTTAAAGACATCTGGAAATTGAATGTTCAAAGAAAAATCCTTTGAAAGTGTAGTATATTGTGAAGTTAGCAGATTGAAATGATTTTTAAAAGTGAAAATGCTAGAAGAAAGTCAGAAAAGGTTCCTTACCTGCTCTACCAGCATCCCCTATTAAAACAAAGAATTTTAAAATCCAGTTTATACTCTGAGTTGTTTTCTATGTTATTGTTTCAGCTAGTTTGGATAGTTAAATAAGACTGATTGGTCATCACTTATTCTAGATGTTCCTATTGCACCCGTTTACCATTCACCTGATCCATAACAATAAACCATGCCTAGACTCTAAGGCTGATATGGAATAATTATCAATTAATGACTTGCATAGGCTATAAAAGGGGAGATAAAAAGATGGTCACAATACTACATTCATATTTGTTCGAGCTTCTCTTTGAAAAGGCTAATTCAGCTACTTCAGGATTGGTTTTGGGGTGGTTTGTGGGTTTTGGGATTGTTTGGTTAGGGGCTTTATTAATTTTTTTTTTTTTCAAATGGCAAGCTATTACTCAGTCTTCCTAGAGTAAGCACATTAACCTGGCATAAGAGGATTCAAGAGATCCATGAAATTTAAACAAGACTAAAATGAGGCTGCAAGTCTCTTTGCTCCAACATAACTTGCTGCTGTCAAATGACGTGTCGCTTCCTGCCTGCTTCTCACAGCTCAAAACACTACAGTTTTTCTTGTCTGCATTGTACTGGTGAGTACTGGCCCCTTTTTTGGGCAAATTTAATTCACTAAACCACAAAATTGATAATTTTGGCTGAGGTGTTTTACTACTATGTGTGTGGGATAAATTAGTTTAATGACAAGTGGTTCAATGACCAAAGGGGACATGAGGTACACAGCCAAGTTAGAGTCAGAAAGAGATGAGAACGCGGCCACTAGGCAGCAGTGAGTTACGTCTACTACATATTAGAGACAGACTTCTCCTCATAACTAGTTACTGTTTGATTAGGAAAATACATAAACAGGCAGATAATCTGAACAAATAATTGCTCCTTCTGCCTCTTATTCTCTCCCATTAATTCTCCTGCTCTATTTAGATCTTGAAGAGCAGTTCACTTTTTCCTCTAATGTAAAGATTTTAAATTCTAGTTTTAATATTGATTACAGTCAATGCTAGATAAGAATCCTTGAATTTTGTCCAGTATAATTTATGGAAAGCAACCTCTGAGTTTCTTACAAAAAATAACTAATAGTCCAGTTTTTCCTGTCACGACTCATGAATATCCCAACCACAACATACTTTGTCCAACACAGATAATATATGCAGAGGGTTTCATACTAACTAAAGAACAAGCCTGACGGCCGTCTTACTCCCAGTTTTCAGAAGCAGAAACGGTTAACTTTGTTAAGAAGAATCAAAGGATGTGTAAATCTAGAAAGCTAAGGCAAGTGTCATTAGTATCAAGTAAAATTAATCTCAAATTTATCCAAGTTATTTCTGGTTTTGAACTCTAATACAGCTGAAGATGAATGATCCAGGATAAACCTGATAAAATCAAGTCCTCCTCCTTTTACATGCCCCTCATCATCTGTAGTTACTGCAGTCTGTGCCTTTGTAAGCACATTGTATTAACTAGTGTCTCTATCTAGTTAATAGTGGTGAATTTATAACTAGTTTCAAGCATGCAGTATCTCCTAAACAACCAATTTTCGTCTTGATAAAACTGGTCTTTTGACTCAGACTCAGTCTAATCTGGTATACAAGTTTTCTGGGCTTTCAACAATCTTTATTCCACTAGTTGCCAAATCAATGAACTCATGTCCCTTACCCTTGTTTTTAAAAAGTCTCCTTCAAAACTACATCTTCAATATTGAAGTGCAAGCACACTTCAGATAGTACATAACTAATGGGCCAAACCAGTTAATTACTAGTACTGCTATAGCACTGCAATCTTGCAGTGTGCCTTAGATATCCATGGGAGGACCAAACACTGCCAGATTTTGATCTGAATTAGACTTGACAAGCAGGATGAAAGCAAACAAAAGGAGAGACAGTGGGAGGAGAAAGGTTACAACAAGGGGATTAGGAAATGCCTTTTAGGTTTTTTTACGCATCTTAATAATTCCCTGTGGAGTTCTAATGAATTTGTTTTACACATTAGGATATCCTGCCAGTGTCTGGAATGAAGGGCAGGGTGGGGTCAGCAGTCTCTGCTGCAACATCTGACTAGTTCTAACAGAGTTCACATTAGATATCAACATTGCCAGTGTCACCCTGACACATGAACAGGATCTCCTACCTCTTGCAATGTGTTGATATCCACACCATCCCCTTGAATAACTCTGAGATATGGTGGCAGCAACTTGTAGCCTTTTGAGTTCTCTGTAATGGGAAACTTCTTCCCCAGGATCTCCAAGACCTATTGAAAAGAGAAGGGAGACAGGTAAAAATAAATATAAAAACCTGCTGTTCTAATAAAGAAACACAATTTCCACATTTAAGTCATGCTCTCTCTCAAAAAAAGAGGAAAAATCCGTAAATATACCCACATATCCTGCTCTAAATCTATCCACATAGGCACACAAACAAAGAGCATGCCAGCCATTGTGGTGGAAGCCATTAAAACAGTCACAGACCATATGGCCTTTATGAACTTGTAACCAAGAGCTAATCAGAACCATGCTTCCCTCCTTTCTCTCTGGTTGCTTTGAGTTTCTGCTATTAAATGTGGCAACAAAAGATTCTGATCTTCTTTTGACCTCCCTTAGGATGGTGGATGAGGCCTTCTGTTTTCTAAGATTTTCTGACCAATAATTAAAATTAAATACTTTAGTTAGGAGTTTTCTTATCAGCTCTGATAAAGATTATTCAAAGTTCCTATTTGTAATACGTCACATTTTCCCCAAAGGGGAAAAAACTCCAACCTGTTAAAGCTGTAGGTATCTACTTTGGTAGAGTACCAGCATAAATCTCCTCCACTTTCTCATTAATATGGTGGTGACAGCTACTCAAAGTCAGAAGTGTCAATAGCTTTTATTACAGAACCGCAACAATCATACTCTCTGAAAAGCTACAAGAAGCATTTTTCAACTAGGAGGTCATGTACCAGTGACTTAGGTGCACTTCTTACAAAATGGGTAAGAGTGCTGAACTTCTATATGTAGCATAAAACAGTGAATTACATTAATACAGGATACTAAGATACCTAAACTTGGTGGTAAGAAGTCTTATCAGCCTGGCATCTATTAATACTCAAGCTGTTTCCCTTTTTATTTGTTATTAAGTGATCAAAGTTTCTCTTTATAGAATCATTCCAGCATCATTAGACCAGCAAAACCAGTAACTGTTGAAAAGCTTCAAGAACGGTATGCAAGAATGGGTTTGATGAAAAAGACTAAGCTATTCAGATTGCAAAAGCATTTACATATTGAGATGAGGCAAATGTTTACATTTTTCACAGGTCCAAATTACCCAGCATCAACTATACACTATGCGTACCAAGTCCGAGCACTATGTTCTCTATGTTTGTTAGCCTGTCATTAGAAAACAACCATTGCCCTTCCTAATCTTGTATACAAATGACTTCAAGAAAGGATTACCTTTAAAACAGTGTCAAGAGGATTCCCAGAATCTGGTCTAATAATCAGTGGTGCCTCTGGACTTCGGGCTTCAATTATATGCCTTAAGTCATCACCCCATATTTTTTCACAAGCATTGTAAATGTCGTAGCTGTCGCTAACCACAGATACAGGCACTGAAGAAAACTGTGTCACTATGTGTTCAAAAGCATCTTTTTCATGATCCTTCCCCCAAGCTGTTATGGTACTGCAAAGTCAATTGAAAAATCCATATTAGAGCAGTATTTATACGTTAAATCACACATTCTGTATTTCCTACCAGCAATAGTTCAAGATAATGATAGGTAATACAATTGCAAGGCAAGCATAAACTATGTTCTTATCAGCTCTGTGTTACATGGATAGTAAATATACTATATACTAAATAAACAGCACTCTGGATTTATCTTTGGCAAGTCAGACAAACACCTGAAACTTCTTTCACATGTAAATGTGGGTGTTGGGTTTTTTCATTTGTTTGTTTTTAATATTTGCGAAAGAGTTTCTCTTTAAAATCTCCAATTCAGGCAGTTAGGGAACTACAGAGGCAAGAACAGAGCATCTGCTCTGGCAAGTTCAGACTACAAAATGAGAAGTAGAGAACTAGCAGCATATGTTAGAAAAATCTTAGAAGAAAACACAATTTATTTTCTTTTTTAATAGTGATTTAAAACCATTACGCTCACTCATACAAACATTCTTCTAGAGGAACCTCAGGGCATTACCCTTGGTACAAGGGTACACATAAAACAGAGTTGCTAAGAGAGGTAATAAGTTACGAATGCCGGCTGGTTTGCAGTAGCTGTTCTGTACATGGCTGTCACAGCTGACACAACTAACTTCATTAGCTTGTGTGTGAGAACCTAAAAATGCTCTCCTGCAAAGCCTAAGTGTGCAGTAAGAGCTAGTGGGCATTGAATTTTTACCATAAAATGTGAGCATTAACTACTGTGTGGACAAGCCCCAGATCACAGCAGTGAAGAGAGAAAACAAAATTTGTTTCAAAGAGGTTGAGGCACTCTGAGGAACAACCCTGGTGGCATGCCAGAGGCAAGCACCGCACTCACAACACAACCTTGCATTGGAGGTTGTGGAACAGTAAAACAGTTCTGGAAAAATTTGTGTCTCCTGCAGGAGAGCCTTTTTGTGTATTAACTTGGAAAGGGTGACTGCAGTCTGCATTTGGCAATGCAAACTTTTACTCGGGCAGTTTAATCTGTCTGCTCTCACACCACCACTTCAATATGCTGTACAAAAGATGCTTGTTCTCTTGACTATGTATCTGCTTTCATTACAAAGAAGTTTATAGTTGCTGGGGCCATCACTTTTGGATTTAACTGTAGTATTAAGCTAAGTGAAGATATTTCAGAAAAATTTGTCACTTTTACTGATCAAGCAGGAGTTCTAGAACAGCACTACAGCAATGATCCAGAGACATATGAAGCAGTGTTCCTTTAACGATGATCATGACCTTATGAGAATTATTCATGTAAGCCTTTCCATTATCTCATCTTGCAAAATGAAAGTGAAAATACTGACTACTTATTTTCACCTAAGTGAAAATATTTCCTATTTAAAAGCATGAGATTTTGTAGTTACAAAAAAAGACAACTGTCCCTTCCTTTATATTCTGCTTACTTCAGTATGCAGACATGCAAGTGAAATCCAATGATTTGCTTTCACTCCTGACCTTATACAGGATTGGGATATAAAAAAATAAAAGAGAGCTCTTCATCTCACGCGTCTGTTTGAGATCAGCTCCTTACTCAAAAACTAATTCACAATTTTTAGTGAGAGGATTTACCATTGGCTGAATTAGTTATGCTGATGGGAAGCTTTAGAGCAACTGCCTCATCTGGAAGGAGAACATGATCTGGGAGAGTCCAGAATTACAACTTACATGGTTTTTCATTTTATGATTTTATGTTTACAACAAAATTTAAAGATCACAATGTGAATCTTCCAATATCTAGTTTAACCTGTAAGTCTTCAAGTCCACTCTAAAAGGAATCATCCAAATTTACTTAGGCACTGATAGGAATGTTATAGGTAAAAACATTTAAAACACACTTATAAACAACCATGCTGCTGTTGTGCCACTAGAACATACAGAGGCATTAGTACTGAACTTCAGCCTCAACAGCTGGATCAGTCATGGCTAATACTGTATGATATAAGTGAAACACCTTAATATTGCTGGATACAAAGATGGGTAATAAAAAAAATTACGTTTTTTTAAGCTATTTTTTTAAAAAGGCTTTAATAGCCCAGTATCTTACCTGTGTTCAGCAGCAGGAACAGAATATCCTGGAACCGGATCTTTTGTACCATAGTACTTTTTAATTAATGCAATTCCTGCTACAGTGTCTGTTCCTTTGAAGTTCACCAAATGAGCTGAAGCTCCTATTCCTGCAGTCTGAAAAAGATGCAACTTTGTTGCCACACCGAATACAGAAGCCTAAAGCCAGTCAGCGCCTAGGACTAGTTTGTAACAGTAGAACTGACTCAGTTCCCGTTTCACCAATGCCCTCTTCAAGCACTTAGACAGGAAAGACAGCTCCCATACAGAACAAGACTCTCCCAGCCTCGCAGTCACCATTTCTATACCCACCCCAGATCTACCCTGGTAAGTCCAAACAGTGCTCTACACATTCACAATTTCACTGCTGAACAGGGACACAGCTGTTAACGGATAGATGCTACAATCCTTTACAGTTAAGAACAATTAGGCTTCTGAAAGTAGTAAGTAGTATTACCTCTTGTGAAGAAACTCCTCTGTAGCCAAAGTCATGCAGTTTATACTCCAGTCCCTCTAAGCTGCCAGAAGTCTCTAGCAAGTATCTGGCCAAAATCTTTTTCTGCTCTCTAGAGTTTGTAGCCACTGTGATTGGATACCATGACTGCACAAGAATAGTCTAAAAAAAAAAAAACACCCCCATCACATTATTAGGTGTATGTTTGCTTAGGACTTAAAATCCCCGCTTGGCATTTAATCAGGCACAAAAAGGTCTGTTTATTTTCATCACCCATTCTGAAAGTACTGATGCCTACAAGTTTGTTTTAGGGCTAAAGTAATTAGCCATTATAATACCTTTATAAGGTAGGCCAGGTATTGACCATCTTGAGAGTTAACACTCCTAAGCTACAGACACGATTTCCCCCATCCTCCTTTCCTCGTGGATAAAAGTACTGTTGTGAATTTCCCGAAAAATTACTGCAATCTCTCGTCAGGGAGGGAGAAAAGGTCTGTGTATGAGCACTAAAAAAAAGAATCCAGGCTTACTTAGCACAGAAAACAAAAGCTGCCAGAGATTCCCCTTAAATCAGTAAGGGATTCAGCCTTTAACTTAAGAGCATTAATATTTACTTAGAAAAAAACACGTTAACCTTCCAAAACTGACCTCAATCCAATTTGTAAGCCAGTAGCACTCTGGATCTGTGTTTTCTACTGTGAAGAGAACATTTCCTCTGGGAATTACAGAGCCCTCAGGAACTGCCTTTATTTCTATAGGAAGATGGCCATCGTATTTCTGTGTAAGAAACAGTACTATTGTTAGACAACAGGAAAGATCAGGACCTACCTCTCTCTCATATTACTCAATAGATAAAAGTCAGGCTATGTGTTTATCGATAAAGCTTTCCTTCTTAATTTCTTTCAACTCTAAAAATAATTTGGTTGGTTTGTGCACCCATCAGCCCACAAATTAAAAAAAAAATAATCCAAATTCATCAGAAAAGGAAGAAAATCTTAAAACCCCAAAGACAGTCTCCTTATGAAACTAAATGATGGTTATCAGTTGTATTCTGCAAACTGAGTCAGGAAGGCTTAAATATTCTATCAAAATATGTAAATTCACGGAATAAGAATACTTGTTGCTCAGTTTTCTTCAGAGCTTTCACATGAAGTAAGCTAAAAAAAGTTTATCCATTATCTAGGCCTTCAAAAAAATCTCTAGGATCGCTTAGTACAGAGGTGTGCTTTGTTGATTTGTTAGAGCAGGATCCATTTAATATCTATTTTAAAGAGTATTTTACCATCTCAATTATTCACTGAACATGAAATCTAATCTTGAAGTGTTACTCTTTTGTAAAATTCAGTCTTTCATTCCTAAAGGACTAAACATGGTGTGAAATATGCCTTTTGAAAAAGAGTAAGTTGCAAACAGCAACACAAAAAGAGTAATTATAAATGTCTGAAAGAGCTCTGCAAGCTAAACTGGCAATACTTAAAGTGTTTTGTATATTAATATTTTTTGTCAGAAAGCTTTTCTTGAAATATTCTTTAAAGGCACCAAAAAATGCATCAATTCAGAGAAATTACAGATTCAGAAGTAGCATCAAAACATGTTCTCCAGTGCCTAAAACACACCAGAAGTCCTTTCTACGCTACGGTTTAACAGTTTCTTCGGAAGTGTAATATGCTGAAGCAAATTGTGTTTATATACCACACAGGGTTTAGTTTTCAGACTTGGAGATGTCTGTTCTGGATTAACAAGGACAATGAAGCCTCCAAAATAGCTCTAAAAATGTAGTAATGATTCAATGAAGACAAAATTAGTCTTAAGTGAAAAAAGTGATTTCAAAGTTGCTATTGGTGTTGATTTCAACCACGGAAAAAAGCAATATGGCCATGCCACAGCACAATAGCATAGCCCTTTTCAAAATTTTTAGGTGGAATCAACTTGTACAATTCAGGGCTCACATTGCTATCACTCATTATCAATTCCTGCCAACCTCCAGCCTTCACACCACTCCCTCGTTTTCCAGGCAAGCCATTGCTCTTTTGCACCCCTTCACCCTACCAGTAGAATCACAGAATGTTCTAGGCTGGAAGGGACCTCTAGAGGTCACCTGGTCCAACCTCCCTACACAAGTAGGGACATCTCTGCCTAGGTCAGGTTGCCCAGAGCCCCATCAAGCCTGACCAGTTTTTACTCATTCATTTACTTCTAGTACAAATTTATGCACGTACATTTCAAATTCATTTTGGCACTTCATTCATACAACCATTGCTCCCTCTGCTTTACCTAACACTGTGCAATAGGTAAGAGAGCAAATAGTGGCAGGTATGTGACTATATATAGGAGTTCAGCGAGCAGAAGCAGGGTCTCTGTGTGCAAATAAGGGCATGCCAAGACCCAAAGGGTACCTACACTTCCAGTTTGAGAGCCACCAGCATCTAAGATCAAGAAGTGGAAGTCGTATTTGTTTAAATCTATGCATAACTTTAACAAGAAAATCTGATAAAGGAATGAACAACATATACACGGGGTATGCAGGAAGGCTTCTCCTGACTAAACTAGAAGTTGAACAAAATTAGTTAAACCGTGTTAAAACGTAGTGTGGACAGATATGCAGCATTGAAAGCGTATTTAAAGTAACCTTGATCCCTCTGGCTAAACTGAATTAAATACAGATTAATGTGGTTCAAAATGTATAATGTTGCTTAAACACAAATATGGATTGAATTCACATCTATAGTTATTTGAAACAGATACAAGTCCTCTACAAACCTCTATATAACTCCCTCTTGGACAACACTGGCTTTATTTACCTTGCTGCCATTTGCAACACTTATTTGAAATTCACTTTTCCCTAGCACACCTTATGGTCCACCCTGGCTGCGAGATGACATCCAAATATATTCACAGACAGATGTCACCATAAAATATGTATAGTCAGGGTATCCAGGGAAAAATTAATGCAAAGAACTAAAACTGTGTTTTCAAATGGCAAAAATACGCATTTTCACTAGAATCCACAATGAAACTTCACATTTAATTAATCTGCAGAGGTTAGAACGGCTCTGATGAATGTTCTTAGTCTTAATCTGCTGCTTTTATAGAGAAGAGATGTTTGCCACTACTTGAAGATTGACACCTTTTTAAACAAAAGGGAAAGAGGCTAATTGTGGAAAGACTTAATTTGGAAGGATTTGGGTATCAGAAGTGCTCAAGCCTTTCAACTTAAGTATCTCCAAAAAAATTTAGGAAACAATTGAACAGAATGTGTATTTTCTGGAACTATTTACACACGTAGGAAGTCGTAATGCTTTCTGCATTAGAATAAAAATGGTTATGATTAGTTACAGAAAGCAATGGAAATGATGCAAGCAACCATAAAGTATTGTATTATATTATATTATATGCGGAGACTTGCCAACAAGCTGCCACTTACACTAGCTGGCTGATGGCAGCCATAAATCCTTACTACCTGCAAAGCTGTATTTGGCATCTGAAAGGATGAAAATTACTTTTCTCTACGGAATTACAATTATATGATTATTCTTTGACAGCTGCTATTCCCTGTACACTAAACATAAAAAGCTAAATTTATCCAGTCCTTACTATCATGGTTAAAAGGAGAGACTGCTGTATTTATTCTACAGTTGATTCATAAATCCTTCATGATGTTCTCATACTATTTCTGTGAATGTTTACCTCCAGAATATAGTTCCATCCCTTTTCATTGAAGACATCATCTTGAAAATGCTCCCTATATACTTCTTTGGCTTCCTTGATTTTCTCTTTGGTCACCACTTTACCTGTGGTTTCGGAAATAGATGAAAGCTTAGAAACTTATGGTATTTATCATCAATTTATAAAATAAATAACAAAAAGGTTCAGACACAGAACAGTCACTCTGCCTCCAACAAAGACCTGGAGAACATGTCAAATGCAGCATACTAGCTGTGTTAAAGCCAAATTTTACTTTCATTTATTATACAGATTAGGATGCTCAAGAAACCAACAGAATAAAATACACTTGTGGTTGGCAGGTGACTCAGGAACAATTTGAGATTATTGCTCTTTTACGACAGTCAAAAACCTGTCAAGAGCTTTAGTAGCAGTGGTTTTCCCAGAGGCATGTGATGGTTGTTCAAGTTAGCACATGCAACAAGACATAACCAGACTAGCACAAGGGTTAAGACATGCTGCTCCAGGGAGAATCCCTGTGGAGAGATCTTACAACCAGTCTTTGACCACCTTATGATAGGAACTGACAGAATCACAACATTATTTGAATAACCATTGCTGCTGCTCTAGGACCAATCACCTACTGGAAACACTACAGAACAACCCTCAGATTGCTGAGGAGAAAAGAAATAAGATCATTGGGTGTTTTGATTATAGTGGAATGCCAATCTTTGGTGGAATTAGCAGAGATGTTTATGGATTCTGGATCAAGACAAAGATATGTAAGCTATATGACTAAAGTTTTCCTTCTAAAGCTTGGCAGAAGGTAACCTGCATGCAAGTCAGAACAGGTGATATTTGCACATAATGCAAAAAAGCAAACAAAATTTTAAAACAGCACAAAAGCATTTTCAGGTGTTATTCTTAAAACTGTCAATATTGAAAACACTATCACACATAGCTGTCATATGCAATGGTCTAAGCTTAGTGGCAACCAAAACTTAAGATATATTAAAACCATTATTAGTTTACACAGTAAAACCAGCAAATACAGACTAATGTTCAAAATGTGAAATGTATTTTCCCTCAAATCTTTGATCTTCCTGTGATTTTATGTGCAGTCTTGCTCTGTTTCCATTCATTTCAATTTAGCCCACTGAAGATGGGATATGATCACCTCTTCATTTTTAATAAACCATTGGCATAACTAAACCATAGAGAGGTGTCTGGATTAATAAGTCAATACCTTTTTACGGGGGTGGAGATCTCATTTTCAGAATCACATAAATAAGATCTTATGCATGTCACTACCTACCCTGTACCACAATAACCTGGAATTGTTTCAACTATAAGATTCTAGGCTTGAGAAAAATTAAGGTATTTATTTACACGTAAAATTGTATTAGAATTAGAGACAGTTACCTTTTAAGTATTTATTCAGAATGTACTGCAAGCCATAAAAAACAGTTTCTTCATATTTCACTTTCCTTAATTTGGAATTTTCAGTCTTCTTTTCACGACATTCAAAGTAGGAATATACTTTGCTTGTATTAGGTGGATATTGCTTGTAGTGTGTAACCTACATTAAGAAAGATTTCAGTAAGAGCTCAAAATGTCACTATAAAGCACAAGAGAAATCATATTTGTATGTTAAAGCTTAGACTAACTCCCAACTCTTCTGGACTATTATTATTTATCCTTTCACATTCTACATAGTAAGTATTTAGAGAACTTCCTCTTTTCTAGCTGCCTCCTATTTTCAGTTCAAAAGACTGTCTTCTCTCTCTTTGCTTCTGTGCCAAGCCTTTTCTCCTAGAGTAATCTTCAGGGTTGGCTCTTCCACTCCCCTAATGACTTCATTTTGACTGGGAAAGGCATTGACTGGGGTTTTAGAACACCACTGAGCACCACTCCACACGCCAGGTCAGTTTTCACTCTCCTGAACTTTGGCCAAGTACAAGTACAGGTGCTATAGAAAGCATGAAGTTGCCTGCCACTACCCAAGTGCTGGTACCTGCTTGTATTTGATTGAGGTTTTGAAGGCAATAATCAGGTAGTTCAAATAAAAGTTTAAATAACACATTTTTTATCCTACTGAGAGCAAAACTACCTAGAAATTGATTTTGAGTAATGTATCATTTGAAACAAGTACAGTCTTAAACATTAACAACTTAAACCTACAAAATTTTATCTCCTAATGCGTAAAAAGCAAACTCCATGCAAAATCCATAACTCTCATTAGTTAAATGAAAAGAATAAGCAACAACATGAATTTCAGACTATCAATGTTTAAATTACAGGCTACATAAATCAGCTTAAGGCATTCCCAAAAGTGAAGCTACCAAATGTTCTCCTACATAATGACAAAAAGAAAAGTCTGTGAACAAGTCTATACAAGAGAAAACTGTTCTGATGGCCGAGCGAAACACCATCAGACATCAGAACGAAACTCAAAAAGGTGTGAAAACCATGTCTGAATTTTTTGCAAAAACTCAAGAATTATACGTTAGACCATGAGTTCATTTTAGGTTTCTTGCTGTTACTTCTTACGCCACCTTTTTTTTGTTTGTTTCTAATATCACAAGGAATTGGGAAAGGGATAGTTATACCACTTCTTATCGCCTTGGTTTTTAAAATGTACTTCTGACACTTTCAAAGTCAAATACTTGAAGGTTTCCCTTACCTGTATTGCTAAAACAGCATATTAAAGGATTTTTAAAAAGACAGTTTTCTTTTTCCTCTCAAATGCCATTTATATTTAGTATTTCACTCATTTTGGACAATGAACTAGACTGCTCAACTAAATTTTTCTGTTCTCCTATACTGGTACAACATGGTTACAGTTGTGTTTCCCTGTGCTGCAAGGAACATTGCTGGATCAAGCACTGGCTGGACGGACAGACGCAAAGAGTGGTGGTCAATGGAGTTAAATCGAGCTGGCAGCCAGTCACAAGTGGTGTTCCTCAGGTCTCAGTGTTGGGACTATTTCTGTTTAACATCTTTATTGATGATCTTGATAAGGACATAGAGTGTATCATCAGTAAGTTCACAGATGACACCGAGTTAAGCGGGAGTGTTGATCTGCATGAGGATAGGGAGGCTCTACAGAGAGACTTGGATAGATTGTGTCGATGGGCCAACGTTAACGGTACAAGCTTCAACAAAGCCAAGTGCCAGGCCCCACTTGGGTCATAACAACCCCATGCAACGCTACAGGCTTGGGAAAGTGCGGCTGGAAAGCGGTCTGGCAGAAGAGGACCTGGGGGTCTAATTGACAGGCAGCTGAACATGAGCCAGCAGTGTGCCCAGGTGGCCAAGAAAGCCAATGGCATCCTGGCTTGTATTAGAAATAGTGTGACCAGCAGAAGTAGGGAGGAGATCATCACCCTGTACTCAGCACTGGTGAGGCCACACCTTGAGTACTGTGTCTAGTTTTGGGCACCTCAATACAAGAGAGATATCGAGGTGCTGGAGTGAGTGCAGAGGAGGGCAACAAAGCTGGTGAAGGGCCTGGAGAATAAATCTTAGGAAGAGCAATTGAAGGAGATGGGACTGTTTAGTTTGAGGAAGAGGAGGCTAAGGGGAGACCTCATCACTCTCTACAACTACCTGAAAGGACATCGCAGAGAGGTTGGTGCTGGTCTCTTCTCACAGGTAATTAGTGATAGAACAAGAAGGAATGGCTTCAAGCTGCAAGAGGGTAGGTTTAGACTGGACGTTAGGAAAAAAATTTTCACAAAAAGAGTAGTCAGATACTGGAATGGGCTGCCCAGAGAGGTGGTTGAGTCACCATCCCGGGATGTGTTTAAGGGTTATTTAGATGTGGTGTTGGGGGATATGGTTTAGGGGAGAACTTTGCAGAGTAGGATTGATGGTTGGACTCGATGATCCCAAGAGTCTTTTCCAACCTGAACGATTCTATGAAACATTCAAATAACAAAAAGGATAACTTTCAGATCTTTCCATTCTCTTTACTTGTATGAAGTTTTCAAAGCCAATAAAATAAAACCCAAGCTTGTCATTGCAAGTTTTCTGCCTTTACTTCAAACAAAGCACTGCAACACAGGCATTTAATGGAGCACAAACCTGTTGTGTTCCAATTCCACAGCCACTCACAAGCAGAATGCTTAAGCATAGCAATGTTAGACCCAAAGACAAAACCTGCCTTTTAGATTTAGTTCTACCTACTAATATATGTTTCACTCCACAAATTTCAACACGTCCTTTCCTAGTTCTATGCAGAACTTCCATAAAAGTAAATCACACTGCCAGCTCACAGAAAATCCTTCAGGATATCACCATGCTTAAAGGAAAAAAACAAAAACCAGCCCCCTTCCTTCCCTCCACCCCTTACTGTGGAGCAGTCACAAATATGCTGTTTGACATGTTGTTCTAACTAATGGGAATAGGAACACACACACACAACCTCCTTACAAAAAAATATATTAAATGGACTCTGAGAAAAAGAGCATGTAACAAATAATTACAAGGTTTATTTACTGTTGTATTTAACCCCAACCAGCAACTAAGCCCCACGGAGCCACTTGCTCACTCCCCCTCAGTGGGACGGGGAGAGAATCAGAAGAATTAAAGTGCGAAAACTCACAGGCTGAGATAAAGACAGTTTAATAGCTAAAGCAGAAGCCGCGCATGCAAGCAAAGCAAAACATGGAATTCATTCACCACGTCCATCGGCAGGCAGGTGTTCAGCCACCTCCAGGAAAGCAGGGCTCCATCATGCGCCATGGTTACTTGGGAAGATAAATGGCATCACTCTGAATGTCCCTCCCATTCCTTCTTCCCTCAATTTAATATCCTGAGCGTGACATCATACAGCATGGAATATTTCTCTAGTCAATTGGAGTCAGCTGTGCCAGCTGTGTCCCCTCTGAGCCCTTTGTGCACCTCCAGCCTACTCACTGCTGGGGTGGGGTGAGGAGCAGAAAAGGCCTTGACTCTGTGTAAGCCCTGCTCAGCAGTAATAAAAACATCCCTGAATTACCAACACTGTTTCCCATCACAAAGCTAAAACATAGCCCCATACCAGCTACTATGAAGAAAATTAACTCTACCCCAGCCAAAACCAGCACAACTGTAAGGCACAGAAACTCTTTGCTTCACACTGTTGCCACTTAAGTAAGTTACAGAAACTTTATGAATAATTTTGCTCTTTTTTATGACTGGAACCAGAATTTGAGTTTGTGGTTCTTTATGATTTGATTGTATCACCTAGGAGCTCTGTTTAACTTCATTTCCATTTTTCATCCTATTGGCATGCCACAACTTCATGATTTCTGAGTAAACACTCAATACAGAACCCACAAGCTTCAGGTGTACATAGCCAATGTCCCAGAAACAATTCCCAATTCCCCAAACCAGTATCTGAACTCCTTGTGAAACCAATGTAACACTGTTGTTCTCACCACAACAGTTCAAGCAAAACAAAGAAAACTACATCCATATGAGACTGCCTACTCAGGTTTCTTTACTTAGCCAACTTACGAACTATGGGAAGGCTGCTGAAGCCAACACCTATATTGTCATGAAAGTGTAACTGATCTTTGGCTACCATCTTTAAAAAATATTTGACTTTTGCAGTTCAAAGACATCTCCTTCAGCCAAATGCTTCCATCAACTGGGTTGCAGGTCCAAATTAGCTTAAGGTGTCCAGTGCATACATTGAGCTGGTGCCACCTTTTCCTATTGCGTTTAAATACAGGGGTTTTTAGGGACCTCCCATTCAAGCTTTGCTTTGAAGCATGATCACAACTCTGACTGCAAATCCCAACTTGAGGGTTGAAATCAGGCTGGAATGCTAACAGACAGATCTGTCCTTTATGTAGCATACCTGGGGAAACAGCTCCTCCAGACTACCTTGCTGGCAGTTTCAATCAAAAAAACCCCACTCAAGTTACTCAAACATTAATTTACAGGTTTAGCTAATTTTTCTGACATTAGATTTTATCTTAACCTGAAAATACATGCTGGCTACTGTCCATTAAATAGTTACTTCTAGGGATTCAAACCTAAACAGAAGCCTTATGTAGGATATAAATGTCATTTTATCAATTAAATTACTTCAAGTACGTAAAAGAGATAATGAACTAATTTTACAACAGTTATATATGTAGGATTCAATTATATTCTTCACACATTAGAATCTATTTAGTGAAAAACACACATCCCTGGCAAATAAGATACTTACATCTAAGCGAACTTTACTCAGCAAATTTTAAATAACTTGTGCTTCTTTTGACATTCCACAGTGTTATTAGTTCTATCTGCAAAGCTGAAACACCCTTTGGGTGTCTGCATGGCTTCTCACAGGCTACTCCATATTTAAAGACACAATCACAATCTTAAAGCACCACACTTTCCAAGCACTGCATACTCCAGGCATGCTGGATAGGGTTGGTATGTGAGAAGCACAAGACCTACATCCTCTCTTCACTTATCTGGCCATCTGTTTTGCTTCCAAGCTCTCAGGAAGGGCATCAAACCTAGCAGGAGCATCTGCCCACAAAACAGTAGAGCAGCTCTGAACATTAGCTGGTATTTCTGGACTACTAGGACGTGGGGAAATAATACCCATGGGGAAATAACACCCCCACCCCCCCACAGTGATGGTCAGGATGACCTGGTGGTATAAACAAACAGTACGGAAAAGAATCAAACTCTGGGGAATGGGATCACTTCACAGAAGGCACAAAGAATGCCACTGAAAACAAACCAACCAATAAGAAAAAAAAAGAAGCCCACAACACTACAAGGCACTTGGACAATGAAAAATATGCTTCAAAAAATGCCTGAACTTTCCTTGTTGTCATATGAAGCTTCACATCTTTCTGTATTCTAAAGAAGAGTGGAAAGAACAACCAGTGACAATTGTACAATATTTGAAATGTATTTTATGTGACTTACAGATCAAGACAGTATTGATAAATCTATGCTTTCAGTTGTGGGATGACAGAAGCAGGACTTGTGCAGATGGGATTTGATAAGTAGGAGTGACTATAAAGTCAATAAGAAACCCCTTCTCTACAAACAAACCAAAAAAACCCCAAGACAACAACAAAAAACCCCAAACAAAGGCCCCTACAGAGACCCTTACAAGAAAACACAACCCCAAAATATCTTTAAAGGCCTTTTGATATTTAGTTCAAAGGCTGTGGTTTTGGTTTTGTCTACAAAAGGTGTGACAGCCAGCCTTAGAACAACCACCTACAACAAGGTTATATACTATGACTGAAAAAGAGCACTTTTATTCCAGTTGCGATAGCTTCTTATTAAATCCAAATAAAGGTACATTCTGAACAAAGAATACCTCCACAAGGACTACATCTACTTAAGTAAATCAAGTCAGCCACTTGAGAAAAAAAGCAATATTGCGTTTAGTTCAGCCATCCAAAAGACCATCCCACACATGAAGAGTTAACAGGTATTCATCACAAAACAGGGACAACTGAGGTAAAGGCTGCATTTTTATAGGCTAGATAAGAAAGCCTCTGGCATAAAAAACAAATAATCTTATAGTCTACAAGCTTTGTTGGACAAGAGATTGCAAAGAAATTTTTAAAAGGTTATCTGTCTGTATAAGTCTGCCATTTGAAAACATGAGAATGCCGGGTCTGACATGCGTAGAGAAGTCAGGCATGACCAAATTCTCCATCGGTGATTTATTCCCAGTGCTCACCTAGGTCTGATGGGTGCTAACATGAATCATCAGAAGGATGCTTCTAAGCCCTGCCTACAGGGAAGAAAAAACCCCAAATATCTAGCCAGCAGATCTTGTCCGTACCATAACTCTACAAGTGATGAGATGATACCAGTTCAACTAAGACAGTATTTGAACTTTCTAGTTATTTAAAAAAATCTTTAGTGCAAATTGGGTACAGAACAACCCAGCTACTGAACCCATGGCACTGTACATACAGCCACAAACATGAAGAATCAGAGGGACAGATGGAAGATGACCCAGAAGAAGCATGGCCCCGGAAGCTAATAGCTGGACCACTCAGCTAGGGCACTTCAGGTCTGCAGCAAGTACTTAGGGCCTGGGGTATGGGTCAGTCACTGTACCGCAAGCCTTGTTCGTACACTGAAGTGAGCTAGATCCTTTTCAGTGTATGTGAAAATTGACTGGTTTATGTGACAAGTGAAAATGATAGAGTTGTGAGATGCAGTGTCAGAATGCTTTGTTGATGCTGGAAGAGAGATATTTGAGATCCTCACCCCATATGCAACTTACTGAGTTAGCTGATTTTACTAATACTCTATCCAGCATTTACACTGGGGAAGACTTCTGCAAAGCACCTCTAAGATCCCCATTCAAGTATTACACATTATTTGAAAACATTGTGGAAAGAGGCCACGATTTGAAAGACTGCTTTACCTAAACCTTCAGGAGGTTTAGCCAATGGAGCAGTTAAAAGCAAAGGTTGCAAATAACCTATATGGAAAACAACATTGTTAACAACGAGGAGATGAACCAGTAATTGGGAACAAAGAGAATGCTTTATCAGATATACCTCACTGGAATGAGACATAACTAACAGCAGTTATAAGGTAGTGCAGGCCCCTTTCAGGAGAAAACGAACAAATAACAAACCAAACCAAGAAAAGCCCCACAACTCTGCCTGGCAGTTATACTGAACAAGGATGCTTTTGTAGCTTTCAAAACAATCACAAAAGGAACGCACACCACAAATAAAAGTGCAAATGAAAATCAACCCTAAAGTCAGTGTGGTTAAATGATAAGCTTATTTGAACAAGACAAGAAACGTCAGAAGAATCAGTCTTTAATAACTCAAGAAAAAGGGCATCCAACAATAGCAAGTGGAAGAGACTTGAAGTAAGTAAAAAAAAAACCCAAACATACAAAAAACTAAGAGTGAAGTATAATCTTACAATTTTCATTATACACGAGCTTCAAATTACCATAGGAAAGTAACATTAGAGAGACTCCAGACCCTTAATAAAAATGCCTAAGTGAAGCAAATACAGATAAAGATAATATTTAAGAACTGAAACGAGAATATTGGGAGATACCTGCTCAGGTGAGAGGGATAAGCTAATGCAGGTTATGACTGAAGGCTGATCGTGTACCACTTTCAGCATCTCTATTCTAGTTCATCCATCATCTTGTATGTATATTGAAAAATAAGAGGATCAGAGGTGAGCAAAAAGAAGTTAAGAGATCAGTCAGCAAAAAGAAAACTAAGGAGAGCACATGCAAGCAACTGAACTCTTATGGAAGCTGCACGTTATCAGCAGAGATGCTGTGACACATCCGCATCCATTTGAAAAACAAGGTCAAGTGTAAGCACTACAACTGAATGTATTCTAAACTGCTCAGAGAAAAGACAATGTTTAAAAAAAGGTAACGCTTTACAGCAGATTTCTTTACCACTATAAATTTCTGTGCTTTGCATCCAAGATTATCATTAAAAAGATGACAAAATGCCTTATGTTTACTGTTTACACATTTGTGAATAGTCTGCTGTACTACTTCACATACTGCTACAAGTTTCCTGTTCCTTAATAAAAAAAGAAAAACATTTACCTTTTCAAAAGTTGCAATGATTCTGGCAGGGGCTACTTTCCATTAATTTAAACATTGTCTGAATTCTCTAAAGCTCCTTTAGAGCAATGACAACTTGGGGTTTGTAACTAATCAAAACTTGGAAGATAAGGAACCTAGATAGACCAAAGACTGATCCTTGCGAGGAGTGCTGAGCCAGAAGGTTCCAATGCTTTTCCACTGACAGAATTACAGGAGGTAAGAAAACACCACCACCGAAAGATTTCAATTGGAAAAAAAATAATTATATACACACATGTGCAGCTGAAAAGAATATTTTGCAGTCATTTAGGACTAGTCAAAATCAATACGCTAAAGAGTACTCATGTCTCTTCTTTGCACACCTCTAGCCTTCTAAATAAAGAACATACAGGCTGTCAGAGCCTCGAATAAACACACACGTGAAGTGCTTCAGAAGTAAGCGCTCTCCTACATCCATGCAGAGTAAAAGAACTCTTTTCAAGTGACAAATACTTAAAATTCAACATGTAAGGCATACAGAGAGTTAAAACATATCTGTCAAGCTTCCTTGAAGAGTCCAGAAAGAACTGAATTCTCAAACAGATCTCATTTACAGTCTGGATAGCAAGTCAGCTCCTCCTATGGGGTAATTGCATGGCAGCTTATTATAGCTATCAGCTTAATTACGAAACATTCCAAGCAACAGCAATACATTGCACTGTTAAAAGCAAAACAAGCTGCTCTGACTTCAGCGAACAAGGTTCAGTCTGCATTTTGATAGCTCTTCCCCACTTGCTCACGGTCCATCCAAGCCAGGCCTGCCACATGGCAGTCACTGGTATCTTCTGGACAAACAACACAGCTCGGCTAAGCTGACCCTCTCAATAGTTTCAGACTACGTAGACCCTGGAAGATTTCTTGCTTTGCAGAAATAAACGTGGGATAAACAGAGAATTTGGAACCAAAGAGAAGAAAAAATGGAGAGGTAGTATGTCAACCATGTCAGATGAATGAGGAACTGAAGGGCATGGACCCTTTTGCCTGGGAAATGCAGTGAGCAAACAGCCCTCACTGTTGTAGGGGGGCACAACTGCTGGGACTTCTTGGTACAGACACTAGAGTGAGACACCATGCAGCATGAACAGGGAGCTGCAAAGGGCCTGCTGACATCCCCTCACTTGCAGCTTTCTAGCAACAAGGATTTTGACTTCAAATGCTTCCCTTTCTCCATAATACTGAGTCACTAGCAGAGAGATTCACTATTAGAAGCTTCATTGCTATACTGGACAGTAACACAATGAGGTTACCCAGATAACACCACCATCGATGAATCTCTCTAATGTCTTATGATCCAAAGAACTGAAAAGTCCGCTGTTACTTATCAGCGAGATGGATGCACACCATGCCATATGCCCACACCCAGACTCTGAGGAGACGGCATATAATACCCAGCACACAGGAGGAATTACACTGCTGGAGGATTTGGAGAAGCTTAAGAATGTGCAACAAAGTACACAGGAAGAAAAAACCTAACTGGTGTAAAAACATGATCTCTAACCCACATAACAAGATAAAACTGGACAATTTGAAGCCCGGCCTCAACAGCCTGGGGCACTTGTACAATTCAGTAAGCCCCAGTTCGTAATGGAAGCTCAGTACTGGGTCCAGTGAGTAGCAAGTCTCTGAAATTCACCCAGTGGGAACTATTCCTATCTAGAAATACTGAGTATACTAGAAATTAGCATGACACAGCTGTTTTTCAAAAACAGCTTTTAAGATTTTTAACCTGAGTACTTGATAATCTTCTACGACTTAAAAGGGAATGCCCTATGATGCACACAGACAGGAAAACAGTTTATAGGGAGGAGAGGATGGATTAACTGTCAACAGACAAATCTTTGCCTACCAAATTCAGTTCGTTTCTGAATTTCTATAGGCACTACACCAGTAACCAATTTTCTCTCCATCCCAAACTTCCAACTGAAGCAACAGAGAACTGGGACACTGGAGCTAACACTCAAACTAATGAGTTGTGACAGATATGACCCTGAGATACCAGAACTTTTTACTCATGGACAGCTGCCTAAGCTAGGGTTGTACTGTTTAGGACGGTTGGCACATTTTTTTTTTTCCCCAAGCTGTTTATTTCCGCATGACTTTCGTCACCAGCATTAGTTTGTATGGATTGGCATCTACGGCTACAGGATCACCAAGCGAGCTTCTGAACGGATATATGTTTTTCCTCAGTCTGATTGTTACACACAGTACTGCACACAAACCCATGCTACAATTGTGGATACAGCAGAAATGTATATATAAAAAAAAAAAATAGGAGAAACACACAAGATCAATTCTCGTTTTTGTTCTAATTGCTAGCAAGTGTGTTAGGTAGCTCCTGTAAAAAGCTTGATGTTGCAAGCTACCAGATATTTTAGTGCGATTTGTACTGAAACTGCTCTCACTAAGTGTGTTTCATTGATTAGGAAATGACAGTATCATCCAGAGAGAAGATAAGTGATGTTTGCTCATACTACCTAAGGAGATAAAAGAAGCTACTTGTTTAAGCATTGTTCAAAGGCACTGGAGTTCCTAAGATTTGGAAAAAAGCACACAAGAGAGACAAATTGAATAGTCCTAATAAAGTAGGCAATTTCAACTGTTTTTAATATCATATAAAAGGCTCCTAGCAGCCACTGATGACTTCATCCAAATTCAGTTTTAAACTGGAAAAAACACTCAGGCCTTTACTTGACCTCCTTAAAATTTCTACCACTCCTGGAATGCTACCAAATAATCTTTCTTATGAAACAGCAAATACAACAGAAGCAAACTGGTCATCTGTCATCCCAGTGCTCCTCACTACCACTAATCCTACAGCAGATCCAGTGCATTTAGGAAAAGGAGTGTGCAAATTAGATTCAAAATAGATACCGTTTAAACCCAGGCCTACAGTATTTAATGTGGTTAGTCTCAGACATGGAAGAAAAGTGGATCTTCCATATTTGAGTGAATTCAATAACGAACAATTAAATGTAGTTCTTAAAGAGCACTGTAGCTAGATTAAGCCCTTAACGAAAGCAGTTTTGCGAGCCCTCAGTAAATGTTAGGATGCTCTGAACTGCTCTAAGGTTTATCAGCATCTTCAGTCTTCCAAAACACCTTCCCGCAAACAGCAATAAATGTTAAGGGAATTTCATTACAAAAACTGTGTCTTTATGTAACATCACATAACAATAATATCACAGAGAAGCTAGGAAAGGCACACCAGCACAACTCAGCCATCGGAGCACATACTGAGGCTTGTACTTTGCCAGTTAGCTAGTAGCAAAACCTGGCCATAACATCATATTTACTTTTTTCAACTCTTCTGTCCAGAGGTTCCCTCCTCCCCTTGAAACCCATTCGAGGGGCCAAATCTTTAAAGAGCTGTAACACCACAAATGATTATAATGATAATCAGGATGGTTACTGTAGCTAGGTCTAGGGAACCAACAGCCTCTTTGACATTGCAATGCAGCTCCTGAAGGGGAAAAAAGTTAGTTTTCCAGTCCAAGAGACGCAGGGCAGAGCTGTACAGCCAGACTCTGGGAGTCACCCGCTGACTCTGCCCAGAGCCTAGAAACTGGGTGCTTCAGCTAACGCAGCGCTGCGCAGAAGCGGGACTCGGGCCTGGGCACACTCACGCTGTGAGGCACATCCAGAACTCCTGGGTCAGAAGTCACCAGATCGGAGGGCGGACGGTGCACCCGCACCTGGCCATCGCTATCAAGCAACACGGTTTTCTCGTCCTTTCACGGAAGGAAGCGGGGGTTGTGAAGTCTGATTCCCTGCTCTGAACGAAGACCTTGCCCAGCGAGTCCGGCCCCACAACGACCGAGAACTAGAGAGGCAGCAAACACGCACCCTGAGCCAGCCGGCTCCCCAGGTGCTACCCGCGGGCAGCCAGCAACCGGCGCGGTTTCGTCGCCCGAGCTGAGCGAAGCGGGAGAAACGAGCCGCGGAGAAGCGCGGCTGCTCCGCCTGCTCTCACCCGCCGGCTGAGGCAACATGTGCGCCCGCTCCCGCCC
>VZZY01015640.1:314931-364186 GCA_013400335.1 Eurystomus gularis
TGGGGCGGCTGTCGGGCGGGTGTGCGGCCTGGCCGTGCGTGCCCCGGCGGGCGCAGCGGAGGAGGGAGCCCGAGAGAACGAGGTGGTTCGGGGGGCGGGCGCCCCAGGGGTGGGAGGGCTCGCTAACGGCGCCCGCACCGCAGTCCCGCCGGGAGAGGACGGCAGCAGCAGCTGTTCCTTACGCAATATCTAAGCTTGGGCCAGGGCCCTTTGGGCGTGCGTGGTGAGGAGGAGGAGGCAGGAGACAGCGCATACGCTTGGGAAAAGAGAGTGGGGAACGAGGTGGAGAACTTGAGGAAGGTGGGTGTGAGCGCTTGAGAAGGGGCTGCAGTTGCCCTGTGGAGGAGAGCCGTGACCCAGCTGCGAAGTGTAGGAGCTGCTGCTCCAGGCGGGCCTCCTGTTGTCAAGTTGCTGAGATTGCCGCGTGGGAAAGGACTCGCTGGCCTTCCAGAGCATCAAAATCTTCATCTCTACCTCTGCTGTTCAGAACCAGTTGCTCCAGTGGAAGAACAAGATACTTTTCTATAGAGCAATACTTCCTAGCCGTCTTTAAATTGGTGTTGGTTTGAAATGACATGTAATGATACATATGCCCTATATGCTTTGTTTCACAGAATCACAGAACAGTAGGGGTTGGAAGGGACCTCTGGAGATCGTCTAGTCCAACTCCACTGCCAAAGCAGGTTCATGTAGGGCAGGCCACACAGGAACGAGTCCAGATGGGTTTTGAAAGTCTCCAGAGGAGACTCCACAACCTCTCTGGGCAGCCTGTTCCAGTGCTCTGTCACCCTCACAGTAAAGAAGTTTCTCCTCGTGGTGAGGTGGAACTACCTGTGTTCCAGTTTGTGCCTATTGCCCCTTGCCCTATCACTGGTCACCACTGAAAAGGGTCTGGTCCCATCTTCTTGACACCCACCCTTTAAGTATTTATAAACATTTATAAGATTCCCTCTAAATTTTATACTCATTGTAACTAGTCTTCTAATCTGTGTAAGTACTTGATTTTTTTTGAATCACGTTTAGCTAATGTTGGAATTGTTCTGTCACAATAGGAAACATTGCTTTTGGAGCAAGTAGCAAAAATGGTTTCTGGCACAATCATGGCTCTTTCCTGATGGGAAGATGGTCGTCTTGCGCTCTACTAATTAGATGTATGGAAAAATAGCAACATTAAGTATTGATGATACTGCTGGGCAGTACTGCATTAAAAAAACTGCTTAATTAGCCTCTCCTGTAAAATCATTGGTGAATTAACACTTAGGTTGACATTTGATGATATACAAATCCAAACCCCAAATTGTATAACTAATAACTGTTTATTAAGATGACTCAGAAAGATGGTTTTCATCAGTAAGATTTTGACTGAAATATGAATATCCCATAAAATGGCAAAGAATTATCAGGATTGGGATGCAGATATTTTGGACCTGTTTCTACATCCACTTGATCCATGATTGCACTGTGAGCCACATTCTCCTTTCAGTTATGCTTGTGTGCCACTGTTGGCTTCAGTGTGCTCTTGCTTTATGCCATTTCATGTGGGATAAGCACCAAGTCTTTTGTTTAATTGTGACTGCTTAGTATTAAACTACTTACTACTTAAAACAAAAAGTTAAGTGCTGGCAGTTACTAATAATGATCAAGCTATATGAAACTACTTTCATTGCGTTTCTCAGAAGGGAACGGGTTCCCGTGGAGCAGGAAAAAGTGAAGCAGTTGGAAATATTAAGGGAATATGTATATCAGGAGTTTCCTGTACACTTCTCTCTGTCAGCTTGTCTTTGTGCTCTTTCACAGCAAAATCTGGGAGTTAGCAATGGTAATTGTTACTATTGCTCTTACCCACCATGACTTGAACCTAACTCTTCTTCTTGTCCTAGATTTTCTACTTGCTCTTCTTCAGTCCCGTGGACACAAAGTTATCTTCTTACTGTTGCTTTGCCATCATAGCAAAAATCTCCATTTTCTTTCTCAGGACTCTCTGTAGCTCTTCCCCTTCTTCCCTCTTTGTCTTGTTTGTTGTTATGTAGCCAACTCGGTCTGCCCTCTTCCATCGGCAAAACTTAAAGTGCTATTTACATGCTAGTCTAGAAAGCTGCTCTACATTTTTCCACATCCTCCTTAAATATAAAATGATTTTTCTGAAGTTACCTGGACTCGATCCCTCCTTATTTTCTTCTGAGGATTCCTTTTGTGAAGTATCTCATCAATACAAGAATATGATTATGAGATAATTTGAAATTATCTTTATATACAAATCTCCCTTGTTTTGTCCCAAAACATTGCTCTGTGATGTCGTTTACATGAGGATTTTCCCCCTTACCATGTCCTTTATCTGTGTATTTTTCATGGGAAAACTTCTCTGCTGCAAAGGACAAATCATTTTTGTTTGCAAAGTCTATTTGAATATAAGGCAGATTAGTAAAAGGGAAAAAATAATTAATTTGATCACATCAGTCTTTTAAGTGTTGCAAGAAATTAGAAAAGTCAGAGAAATACTACAGGGCTAGTTGGTTTTTTTTGTTTTTGTTTTTTTTTAAAGACATTTATCACTACAGCATTCTGCTGATATATCTTCAAGCCTTCAATAGAATAATTAATGATGATTTTCTCAGACAGAATTTTTGTCAGCATCTTCCTCCTCCTCTTGCTGGCTCTTTCTTCTATCTTACAACGTGCCAGAACTTGAATAATGGTTTAATTTAGCTCATATGAACATATCTAAAGCTGTATCTATAATGAAATATTGTGAAGTTAGGACACTTCACAGTATTAATAGAAAATGATATTATGCTAAACACAACTATATTAAATCACAGTTTGCTAGTGAAGAGAACATATTTTAAGTTTGGGAAAAAATTACATACAACTCTTGCAGCAGTAGGTGGTGGGAGTAGAGTTACAATGGCAAAGGAGGAATAATCCTAGGAATCTCAAACACTCAATTCCTGTGCTGTATTCGTCATCTGTTGTCTGTGAAACCAACTTTGGACTGTTCATCTGGCTTATTGAAACCAGGAATTTTAATGTATGTGGGGCTTAACTTCTCTCTTCAGGTGGAACCACACCAAGAAATCATGTTCTTCAATTTAAATGCATTCAGCTAAGTTGTTTCTGACACCATTTAGCCTACAGATAGAGTTAGGATTCTTCAGTAATTATCTCATAACATTCTCCTTTGGCATATAAGAGATTTTTAGAGGTACAGATTGTAGATATTTTTAAATAAACAAAGCTCTAATGGTAGGTTTAATAATTTCATATTAACCCAGGACCATGTTTTGTTCCCCAGGGATTTCTGATAATAAATTATATTCTGAATAGCAGAAGTGTCCTGCCAGCTTTTTTTGTGTATAAAGTCTATAATGTAGTCTGCTGCTGTATTTGGAGGAAAGCTGTCCTGCAGATAAGATCTCAGGCTGATGTTCTAGGAGGTATACAAGGACAGCCAAACTGAGATAGATATTACATTACATCTGTTTTTCGGTCACTATTGCAAAACTTGGTATTTTTTGTCTAGCCGTGAGAGTCCCATCACAGATGCATGGAAGATCTATGAGACCAAAGTTTCTGCACATCTCATGGTAATGCACAGAGGGTGAATTTTCCCCCCTAAAGAGTTTCTGGTTCTTTTGGTCAATAACTCTGAGCACAAACCAGTCCCCCGCACTCCCTTTATCTTGGTGATCATACCAAGGCATATTGACAGGTTATATGTCAACATTATTTCTTAATACTGTTATTTTTATGTTAAAATATGCTGGCGAGAGAACAGAATTTTAGTTCTACTCTTTTGTGCTTTAGGTTTGGTGCAACTAGTACTTATGGTGGTGTTTAAGCTTACAATGTTTGGCAACAATTCCCCAACAGCCAGGTTGGTGTTTATTGGACACCTGCCAATCTCCACCTCAGTGCATACAATTCTTCACTGTGGAGCTATGAGGAAAGCAGAGTGGAGCTTGTAGCCTTTTTTTCCTAGGCAAAGTCTCCTAAATCTCTGTGCTTGTTCTGACTGGAATATTTTTCTTCATAGTAGCTGTTATGGGGCGATGTTTTGGATTTGTCCTGAAAATAGTGTCAGTAATTCGGGGATGTTTTTTTATTTCTGAGCAGGGCTTACACAGAGTCAAGGCCTTTTCTGCTGCTCACACTGCCCCACCAGAGAGTAGGCTGGGGGTGCACAAGAAGTTAGGAGGGGACGCAACTGGGACAGCTAACCTCAACTGGAGAGACATTCCATACCAGATGACATCATGCTCAGCATATAAAACTGAGGGAAGAAGAAGGAGGTGAGGGACATTTGGAGCAGTGGTGTTTATGCATGATGGAGACTTGCTTGCCTGGAGGTGGCTGAACACCTGCCTGCCGATGGACGTGGTGAATGAATTCCATGTTTTACTTTGCTTGTATGCGCGGCTTCTGCTTTAGGTATTAAACTGTCTTTATCTCAGCCTGTGAGTTTTCTCATTTTTACTCTTCTGATGGGAAGCCCCCATCCCACTGGGAAGAGTAGACAAATGGCTGCGTGGGGCTTCGTTGCTGCCTGAGGTTAAACCATGATAGTCCTTTTTGGCACCTAACATGGATCTTGAAGGGTTTGAGACTGACAGATTGAACATCTTAAATTGAATTTATAGCTGTTATTGCTGTTTAGCTATTAATTGACAGGCTCCTGTGGTTGCCGTGAGCTTTCTATCCTACACCATTCTGCAGGATCTTAGTTTCCTCTGTGTTCTTGTAGCATTCTTTCACCTTGGATGTCTAGCTGGGACTCCAGAGTTAATCAGTGCATAATTGGTTAAGATCATCTAAGTAGATTTTAGTAGGCTTGAGAATTTAATTCTCAATTGCTAAACAGTATCTATCAATAGTCCTGTTAAATAGTATCCTAATCACAAGGAATCATGGAGAGGTAGATTATTTTGCATAGAAGTGAATAAAAATCCCTGACCCACATGATTTTGAATCGTATTCGGTGAATGAAGCAAGCCCAATATTTCTGCCTTGTAGTTTATCCAAAGGCTGGTGTGGAGGTCTCACTTTAAAAATTATGTACTGTGCAGACTGTATAAATAACTGCCTATAATACAGATGAAAAATATGAGGAATTGCTTTATCTATGCAGTATATAGGACAAGGTTAAATCCCGTGCAAGATTCTTTTTACAGGAGATGGCAGAATCTCCTGGTGAGCAGTCACACTAGATTGTATGTAATCTGATATCTAGATCTTTTGTCTCTGCATGTGTCGATATAAAAAAAAACCAACAACCCCAATATTCTGTTGAAATACTGCTTGATGGTCCATCTACTGAAGTTCCTGTTCAGTCCATGGCAAAGTATCTCTTTTCTGAACTCCGGCTACCAGGGGGTTTATATGACTGCAGAACGTGGGTCAGCAAGATTCACACCTCAGCACAGCTAACCTTCAAATGTTTGTCAGGTTTCGTGCTTCTGAGTGTGAGTCACAGCAAGTCAGTTTTTCTTTATACCTTCTTAGGAACTTTATCTTTCCATTAGGTCTTACCTTTGGAAGCCAATGCATGTGTTTCTGCTGGGAGTTGGATTACTAGCTTTCCAGACATGCTATGAGACTTCTTTCGTTGATTTTTGGAAGAGGTGAATTTTAGGTTAATGATTGTGGCTTTGTATCACAGCACGTAACTTTGTATTTCTTGGCATGCAATGCATAACCAGTACTGAGGTTTTTGCATGTTCTTCAAAGAGTAACAAAAGTTCAATTCCTTCATTGTTCAGAGTAATGTGGAGCTGACTAAACTTGAAAATGCTGTCACACAGGTGGATGAATGCCACAGGACACCCTGAAGTTTCCCGTGTTACAGAGACGCCTGACTGGTTCTGCACAGTCACCGTGGATCCAGCACAGCTTACCAGCTTTGGCTGTCTTGAGGCTCCTCCACAGAGCCTCTCTGGTGGATCTGCTCTGCATTTTGTCAGTGCTTAAGGTTCCTCATGAGCTGGATCACAATTAAGTGTTGCGCATGGATATTTTAGTGCATCTATCTAGCACCAGCTTGGATCAAGAAAGACCTTCCCGAGTCTCGCTGAATCTAACATGACTCCATGCAGTTAAAGGTGCTCGTGTTGCACTTTTGAGTCTTCCTGGGTTTGTACTGTGGTCCAAACATAGAGCAAATGGAGCTGGCTTGGGTCAATAGAGCTTATTCTTCATGATGATGAAGACAATATAAAAATGGCTAAATCACTTCCAGGTCTGAACCGACAGTGAAAGCTGTTTAACCTTGTTTGTGCAGCACTGCACCTGAGCCTATAAACTTTGTATTATTAACCTCTGAGCTATACAGAGTATGTCCATGGCACAATTAATGTGCAACTGAAATAACCCTCTACCGCCAGTGAAATGATGGCTGCGGAGTGTGGAATGCAGCGCAGGAAGGGAGCTGATGTGTATATTGGAATGGATCACCTGTGCTTTGCCCACACATCAAGGTTCCTAGACATCCAAACAGCTGAGTTTCTTTTAAAGTCAAGTAAGCACAAAGTATTCTTTGCCTCCCAAACCAAATTTCCTTAACTTCATTACAGTGTCCTGAGGCTCAGCTTGGGCAAATAGAGTTCATCATAATGAACGCATCTGGCTTTTACAGGAAGAAGAGTAAAATAGTTCCAATAAATATATTTCAAGATTCAGAAGTACTTCTAAGTAGTTTCTTCAGCAGTGTTTGGCCAAGAGAGAGTTTGCAGTGTTATGACAGACAAGATTTTACTGCACTTTGTCTAGAATAACAGTTGTAATTTAATCCATTTTTAATGCAAACCAATATCTAGTTCTGTGTTTACTGCCTGATGTGGTGAGGACTGATTCGAACCAGGGGCTCTGCACTAACAGAGTAACAACAGCAACCGCAGTGTCTGCAGGGCATGACTGAGCTTTGCATGGTGGAGGGATAAGAGATCTAAAGTGAAGCTGATTGATTTTTGTTGTGCATTTCACAATACAGAGTACGTATTCAAATACAAGAGAGAGGTGCACAATTGTATGTCTAGGTAAAAATACAAGGTTTGCAACACCTGCTACACCACTGAGTTAGCAGAACATGCCAAGCTCAACCATGCGGCCACAGTTAAGTCTGAGGACCAAATGACAGTTGTGCAGTTTGGAAAGGCAGAAGATGATTTTCTAATGATCCAGGTCTCCATGTTCGTTCTAGCAAGCTGAAGGAAGGTTTTATTTGTCTTCATTTGATTTCTATCTACCAGAGAAGTAAAGAAAAATCTGTACCCCTAGAAAATATGATTGTCCATAATTCCTGTTTTCCCTGTGTAGACAACATGGAGATTTATACACATTTAGTGATTGTCCAGTTTCTGTACTATTCATGCTGGTTTTGCAGGAGCATACCTAAAGCGAAACAAGATAAACATGTTTGTAAAAGGCAGCAGAGGACCAGACAGTCAGGATTTTGCCACAACCCGTCAGTTAGAGGAGTTGCAGTTTCACAGCTTATACATCAACCAGTCTCCTCACATGAACTTCAGCCTTGAACTGTCTTTGCTGTGGGGTGGGCTCAGTACTTTCTACTAAGGCTTGCTCCTGTAACATGCAGTGCTTTTCCAGTGAGCACTCTGAGCTGCCACTGACTTCAGTACACTCACGACCTTGTATGCTATTTCTTTAAAGAGAGAAGAAAGGGAATGATTTATTTGTACTATCTGAAAGAATGGTATGGAGGTCAAGATGTACCGAACAGACAGTTTTCTGGCAAAAAAATATCACAAGGTTACAAAATTTGTTGCACCACAAGTTTAAAGAAATGTGTGATTTTTCCCTTGCACCCTTTCTTAAAGGAAGTTGGGAGGTTTATCAGGCAAAGACCTTGCTCTTGCTGTTCGTGAGGAGTGCAAATATTTAGATTAAAAAGGGATCAGGACAGAGTCCCAAGCATTGTCCATTTTCATAACAGTATATCACAGATTATAGTTTGACTAGGAGACAAAATAAGACAGCTTCAGTCAGTCAGCAAGGGTATTTGTAACTGTGGCTGGAGCTGTGATAATGCAAAAGGATGTTCTGCTAAGTCATCCTAGCAGCATACAGATGCAGGAGCATTTCTGCTCTCTCAGTGCTGGTGCATGCAAACTGCTGCTGGGCTGTGCGTGGGCAGAAGTGGAAATAGAATTGTCTAGAACACCTTTGAAACCAGGGAAATCTTTTAGGTTTCTGTTTTGTTGCTTCTTAATGTAACAATGACAGGTAAAGAGTTGAATTTAGAATGTTAGCCCAAGACCATAGCCAGCAAAAACTGCCTCGGGTGTTTAAATGTAGGATGTTAGCAGTTTATTGACTTGAGCAGGATTAAAATCAGCATGTTTGGTGAATAATTGCAGAAGTGATGAAACAGTGTATGTGTGCACTCATTTGTGGAGCTCAAGATCTTCCTTTTTGATGTCTCAAACAGAAACGATACCTGAAAAAATGTTATTTTTTTTCCAAAAAAGTGGTCTTACACAGTATTTCCACCATGCGGAGGACACTGTCCCTCCCAAGATTTCTGTGACTGATTTATGTGAAATGCAGAGTCACTGGAGCGGCAGATGTCCTCCTAGAGCAGTGTCCCACAATCCTTAGGGTGTAGACGAGACATAGATTCCTTCAGCTCTCTTTCAGACCCAATCCATCTTCAATTCTCCCCACAGTACACAACCCTGAGCAGGCTGGTACACAGCCCAGGCTCATGCATAGCCAGCTAGTCAGGGAGCTGTGCTGAGGGAGCATCTGCACAGCCCCTTTCTGCGGTGCTGCTGTTTCAATGTGTGGGCAGTTTTCTGCTCTCACTCTCCACATGGAAAAAGATTGCAGCTGCGTTTCGTGGAGAGCTTAATCCTATTAGTGTACTCAAAGCATGGCCTAAAAATGCTCTCTGGATGTAAGCAGAAGGATGTTGCGTGTGGATGCTGATGTGCTGAAGGGAGGTAGACACAGAAGCAGTCAGGCTGTGGGCATGCACAGAAGCAAACTCTCAAGCACAAAGGTCTTCGGGCTAAACAAATAGGCACCTACTACATTATACAGAGTTTTCTATGAATGGTACATTTTAATTTACATCTTTTTTTTTTCTATTAAATTCTACTACATTCACCTTCACCCTAATTTTAATTTAGTGCTTTGCAATTAAACATGAAATGAAAACTGGAGATCAGAGCCTACTGTGGCAGGAGGAGACAGGAATAAACTTTATGCATCAATTTCAACACTGATGCATAAATTAAAAAAAAAATTACCTCAAATTATGAGGCGCTACAAGAGGTGCTGGTAAGTGGAAGGAAAGGCTGCCTGAGCCTAGTTGGAAGAGATATGGCAGGCATACTATGTAACAGCTTGTGCTGCATCAGGAGTCAATGTGGGATCCCAGTTTGAGCTATTTTATTTGGCTTGCACCTACCCAACAGATACCTGTAGGGTCTGGCTTTACCCTTCCACTTTGGTGACATTTGGAGAGTTTGTCAATCTGATAAGCTACTCTGAACTGAATTACAGCACGGCCTCCTGCACACTGTGTTTTCTTGCCAGCTTCCCTTCTCTTCCAGGTTTGCCAAGCTCCCTGAATTCAGTTCCTGACTATAGTCTGATTTCTTCCTCAGTGGTCTCAAGAAATCAACCAAATAATTAAAATACACCTCTGAAATCTGCACTTGCTTATAGCTAGTCCTTCCTCTGGTATCATTATCTTTTGTATTTCTCTCTCTGTAAATTTGTTTCTGATATATCTGAGTTAGTGGAAATGGGAGTGAGATTTTAGATCGCTAATTTTTAGAGTTATGATTTTTGTGTCAAAACAGTGATGAAGTTGGGATCAAAAAATAATCAGATCTCTGGCAGTATTACTTCTTAAACATGAAAATGAGATACTCCTTAGCAAAAAAATTAAAAATCCAACGTTTAGCTTCTCAGGTAGCGAGTGATAAGCATTCCACAAATATTTTGGGAAGTTTGTGGTCCAATGAACTCAATAAGGTCAATAGTTGGTTTGTGACAATCCTTGGTGTCAAATGAAATGTCAGCCTTTCCATGGCCTTTGTTAATTTTACTATATTTAACCAGTTCCTTCCTTACATTTTCATTTTCTCATTCATTTTGTCTTTCTTTCTAAAGCATCCATTTTGCTGCTTCTGGCAGGAGTTTCTGTCTTCTTGCCGGGGAGGCAGAAGGTATCTGATGTGGTTGTTTTGTCTGCAGATACATCCTTCTATGCTTTACATAGTATTGTTTTCTCTCTTTTATAAACTGATTATAGTAGTGGAAGTTAATCCATATTCCTGTTGTTAAGAGAATTTATTTCTGTGTTACTTTATTTTTGTTTATGTATTATCCAGTCATCTAACTTATACTGTCATGGAGATCTCTCATTGATAACAATTTTATTCCCATTAAAAGATTGACATTTAGAAGACTTTTAATATTGAAATAACAATTAACTGATAAATGTTGTGCAATATTTGTTAATTGCAAAGGTATCTTTTACAGAGAGAATGGAAATGCAACACTGGAAGTTTGAGGGGGGAATATCTGAGTGTGTAGTTTAAGAAACAATGTTCTGTTTGATGCTGCAATACTAAAGAGTCAAAACTTTTCCTCCCAAAGGGAAATATTCAGAGGACAGTGAGGGTCAACTAGCTAGCACAGAGCAATGGAAAAGAGGGGGAGTAAAATCAAGACTGAAAATAATCCAGAAGATCCAGCTGCAGTGCACAATTTGGGTGCTCTGCTTGAGGCCTAGGCAGAATGAAGAGAACTGGGAGACTGGAAACCCTGGGAAGAGTGAATGAACCGGGAAGCTTTGGAACCGATGGGTGCAGTGTTTCTGGGCGTCTCACTCTCTGTCAGAGCACTAAATAAACCCCAATGCGTTTGGGGTTTCCTGTAAGCCCGAGCATTTTGTTAAGCTCTAGCCTAATAAAAGTGCTGGAAACAAGGAAGATAAGGCTTTATTTGAACTTCTCTTTTTAACAAGAAACCCTGTAAAGCCCATATGTATTCATGAGATGTGCTAGTTCTAGCTGCTCTAGCTGCTCCTACCTTTTAAGTCAGAAAATTCTCTAAATGGTTGCTCAGATAATGCAGCACTGTTGGGAACCCAGGAGATGGTGGTGCCTGTCATCACAACAAGAGATTATGGAAGACCCTGAATGTTATTCCAACATTGAAGGAAAGTGGCTAAATTGTAGTGCATGAAGCAGCTGTTCCCCTTTTACTGTGCACAGACAGTAACCTCAGTAACCTGTTCATGAAGATAGCTGACTCTTCTTGATGACTCTCTTCATAAAGTGAGCAGATTGAAAGTCCCATCAGAGTCAGGAATGTAGATTGCAACTGCAGGTGTCCCCCTTGAAGGACACTACAAGCAATGTAGATACGTTTGAGCAATTGCTGTAGTCACTACTTCCTCTGATTGTTGACTTCAGGTGAAAGTATTTCAAAACAGTTCTGATTCAGGAGGTGACCTCACGATGGTGGGAGGAGTCTGTAAAAGCAACACATACTGAATATTTCTGTATACTTTTTGATAAAGATTTTAAAGTCTGTAAATTTGTCATAAAGAGTCAAGAACTTCCAATACTCCTGTGAATTCTTCTGCGAATACTACTGTGATTTATTCATGTGTAAAAGACTGTTGTATTTTATCTTCTGTGAAATTTCTGATCTTCAATTGGGTTATGTAGAAAATCATAGTGAATTCCTGCATAAATTTAATACTCTTGATTATAAGTGCCTAGGGAAAACCTGGACTTCGTTTAACATTTTCTGAGCAATACCTAGCTGTTAACACAGAAGTAGCATGATTGAAGTGCTTTAATCTTCTACGGCTCAGGTCTGTGCAGCCCTACCTGGCTCTTAGTGGCAATCATGCAAGTACAGATGCTTCAGTTTTTAAGGACACTGCTGGAGAATAAACTGTTACTCATTTCATACATACTGATCACATACAACTTAGCTGTGTGAATAGGGAAGGTTAAGACCAGTCAAAATACTTGGGCCTTGTTTCATTCTCTATTATATTGATATAAAATAGGCATAAACATACTGAAATCTGTAGTAGTTACTGCTGTGTAAAGCAGGTGTAATGATTATGGAATTAGGCAAATTAAAGCTGGAATTGTCCTCTCTTCTGGTTTATGTAAAATGGATTATCAGATGTGAACTCTCATTCAACAAAGGTAAAAGACTACATGAGCACAACACTTAAAAATGTCTTCTTTTCTGATCCATGTCCAGTTTGGTTAAATCATAACAATTAAATCCTTCAAAGATCAATAAAGACCTGTACTGTTAACAAATTTATTTTAACATATTGGATAAAACCATATTTTCAAATATGAGTAAAACTGCTGTATGTCACATTAGTGTGACTGCATATCATGTCAGTATCAAGCCTGTCACATTTAGGACTGGGTTTCTCAGTATTAAAAACACCATTAGGAGCAGTAGTAGATTCTTATCTTCTATGGACTAGCCAGTGGACAAGATGAAATGTAGATTCTCTTATTAAATGGATTGCATTTTTTCCAAGTATCACTCGCTGATTATTTCTGCCATTATCAGAAGGTCTTGCATTGTAGAATGAAATTAATATCACTATATTTGTCATGTACAAATTGTTGGAAGGTTTTGCTAATGCCATCAATGCAATTAGATTTTGAGACATACCTTTCTTTAATGGAAGGTTGATTACATACATTCCTTGGTAAATGCCTTTTTATGTACATCACAGAGATTTTTTTAAATAGGTTATTTCTCCAATAACTGAAATTTTACATTTTTTCTGTCTCCTGCTGTAGCCAGATCAGAAGCCCAAGGAGATTTGAGATGTGAAGAATTTATACTCTGTGGGTTTTTTTGTGGTTTTATTATATTACAGAGCCTTACATATCCAGCATTCTGAATAAATTTCCCATCTTTTCAGGTTAATTGGAACAAAGGTCTTCAGGTTATTTTTCATATGTAGTCAAACACTGCTATGTGGTTTTGAAAAGTCACTTCAATTCAGGGAGAATTTCCAAATATATGAGAAATTTTGATCAAAAAGATGGTAATCAAAAAGAATATGTTTTGTACTTCTATATCAGTCTACCCTTCTAAGATCTTGGAGCCCTTTGAACATCAAAGGAATGAAGCCTATAAAATATATCAAGTAGGTAACATTATTTTCATTTAATAAATTGGGAAATTAAGGCATACAAATTTGTAACTGTTTCTTAAATGTCCACTGGTTTGGGGTGGTGGTGGCAAAGGCTCTGGGTTCAGAGCAGTTTACAACATTTAATTGTGTTTAGCCCTTGAATTTTCAATTCCATGTAGTCATTTGGAAGACTTAGTATTTTTTTGTGGTGCCTTTGTCACTGTACGTACCTCATTCTCTGATCATTCCACTTTGTGTTCCTCCATGACCTGTATTGCAGCTCAAAGAAGCCCTCTACTCAGCAGCTTGCTGCCAGGGCCCATGGGCATAGGTGCTGCATTTTGCTGTTGTTTGCTATTATTCTTTCTGGTTTTTTTTTGCTATCCTTAGTCCTTTTCTTTATCCAGTTTAAATTTAGGGGTTTACTTTTTGCTTTTTGCTTCTTCCTTCTCCTGAAAGGTGGATGTCCCAGACTTCATTCTCCTAGAAAGGGAAGACATTGTTCATGTGAGGTTATGTTGAAAGAAGGGTTTCAGGTTTTGCTGCCAGGAGGATTTCCCAGAAGTGGTGCTGGAAGGAGATGCTTATTAGCAGCGTATTGGTTCAACAGTTAAAGAAGTAACTCTCTTGTCAAGGATTTGTCAAAAATAATATCATTTAAGATGATAAAGATGAAAGCTTTGACTAAGAGTTCATCATGGTGCCACATGTTCTTTGGCCTTCACAGAAGACCCATGATGGCAGAGGAAACCTGGGACACTGGCTTGTTGTTCCCATGCAAGGTTAAGAACAGTGATCTAGGTGAAGTTCACCAAATGGAATTAGGAAACAGCTTTCTTCCTCTGTCACCACTGTCCTCAGTATTCATTCCATGGTTCTTTACTACCCAGAAGGCTAACGTTGGTGACTGCTTTGCTTCGTACAGCTGCTTCAACCCTAAGAGAAGAGGAAAGGGAGCATGAGAACAACAGACTGTGAATGCAAGCATTTTCCAAAGCTGTCCCAGCCATTCTCACTGCAGTAGACCACCAACAGACAGTAGAGTGTACTGAGCTTGTTAAACAGGAAGTTGCCTTGTTTGGCATCAGCTGGAGAGAACTTCTGTGCAGAAACCAGCTACATCACCTCAGTCACTCTAGTTAAGAGCATGCTGCAATAATTGTGTAGGTTGTGTACATTGTGATTGCAGTTCTGGAAGGAAAAATGGCTCCAAACAGCATCCGCTTTCATTTCCTGCTACTGGCCTGGCATCATAGTGTTACTGTCAAAGTGCTATTGCATTTACTCTCCTTACATGGGAAAAATCAGTACAGCACTGTCTTTCGTATGTTCCCCTTTTTGCTTTTCCAGAGCTTCCTGAGCTACAGTGTCCCTTCTTCATTATCCCCTAGCCTTGGAAAATGTCTATCTGTTGTCAGGACACACTGGCATTCCCAAGAATCCGAGCTGCCATCAGCAGAACCATTCCAGTAATATGCAATAAGAAGGAGGAACGGCTGGAAGAAATAGGTACTTTCTAGTAAAACAAAGCAAGATAGGAACCTCTTAATTCTTTACATAAACAAACCCCAGGATGCACAGGCGATTGGAAGTCAGCATGAGACCAGAGTTTGTTGGAGATAACTTACACTAAAAGCCATTACAACTTACTCTTTCAGTCCCTATGGAACACAAAATCCATGGGGTGTCACCAGGATCACTGGGAATGGAGCATGGAGGCAAACTCCAACAGCAATGAGATCTCCGTGAAGTTCATAGAATCAGAATAATTCAGGTTAGGAGGAACCCCAGGAGGTCTCAGAGCCATGTGTGGACTCACACTGTGTTACTCAGGGCTTTATCCAGTTGGGTCTTGAAATCCCCAGAGGATGGAGGATCCACAGTTTCTCTGGACAATCTGTTCTAGTGCTTGATTGTCCTTATGGTGAAAAAGTTTTTCTCAGTCTGCTGCAGCCTCTCCTATTTCAATTTATGCCTGCTATGTTTGCTCTTCTGACATGGTTCACTTAGAACCTTCTCTTTTCCAGGCTATAGAGGTCCAGCCTCTCCTGATAGGGCATGGGCAGCAGCCCCTGGATCATCCTGAACCTCCGCTGAGCTTAATCAAGTTGATCAATATCTCTGTTGTATTGGAGAGCCCAAACTTGGTGTGGTATTTCAGACATGGTCTAATGAATGCCATGTGAGGTAATCACTTTGTTCATTCTACTTGTGCTGCTCCTGGACTGTCAGCCTTTGCTGCTGGGGCACACTGTTGCCTATCTGCCAAGACCTCCAGGTCTTGTTCAGCAAAGCTGCTCTCTAGCCAAATAGTGCCCAACCTGTATAGTTGCAGGGGGTCCTCCTGTTGCAGGTGCAGGACTTTGCATGTGTTCTTGTGGATTTTCAGAAGGTTCTTGCTGGTCTAGTCCTCTAAGCTGCCTACGTCTCTCTGAATGGCTGCCATGTCCCTGAGCATACTGTCTGGTTCTCCCTTCTGCCCTGTCAATTTGGTGTCATCTGCAAATTCCATGACCACGCCTCCTTCAGGTGACTGGTACAGTTAATGAACAGGGTAGGCCCAATGATAGACCTCTGTGGTACCCTACTTGTTACTTGTTTCCAGATATAGTACCACCCATTAACAGCCCAAACCATCCAACCAGCTTTTTCCATATAGCTGTCCAGCTATCGAGATTGTAACATCCCAGTTTCGATACAAGATTATTGTGAGACAGCCTGTCAAAAACCATGCTAAACTCCAAGTGAGGGGCCTCTGCTTCTCTCTCTTCACTACCATTCTGGCCATTTTATCACAGAAGGCAAGCAGATTGGTTAGACAGGATTTTCCCTTTATAAAAACCATACTGACTGTTCCCAATCACCATCTTCTCCTTCACGTGCCCAGAAATGTGCTCCAAGAGGCCTCACTCCATGGTTTCTCAAGGGATTGTAGTGAGGCTGACTATGCCCTTTTTTAAGACTTTCCCCAACCTTTCAAAAATGACAGTGTCCAACTACAATACTGGCCAGTTCTCTCAGCATTATTGGTGCAGCCTATCTGTTCCCTTGGGCTTGAATGGATTGAATTCTAGCAAATCATCCCTGACTTGATTGCTGGTAGTTCTCCTCCTTAAACCCTGCCTTTCAGCCCAGATGCCCAAGAGACCTTGTAAATGAAGGCCCACATTTTCTTTGTTCAGCCTTCTGCTACTAATGTAGTGGTAGAAGCTCTTCATATTATCCTTTACATCTTTTTCAAGTTTCAATTCTGCTTGAACTTGACTTTCCTAATGCCATCCCTGTGTGCCTGCACAATCTTTCTAAATTCCTCATTGGTTGCCTGTCCCTGCTCCAAACTCCTGTATGCTGCTTGGTTGCACTGGGGTCAGTCATGAGTTTCCTATTTGCACTATCCAGTCTCTTGGTAAGTTTACTTGACATGCTGCCTATTGCACTTGTGCTTGAAGGCCATTTTTTAAGGCATTGGCAGCTTTCCTGAGCTACTTTACACTTCAGAGATGTTTCCCATGGGATTCTACCTGTTAGTTGCCTGAAAAAAGCCAAAGTTTGTTCTCTTAAAGTCCAGGGTCTGTACTGTCCAACTTAACCTTCCTTAGTCCCCTCAGGATCTCAAACCCCGCTATTTCATGATCCCTACAGCCAAGGTTGACACTGATAATCACATCCACAACTAATTCTTCCTTCTTTGTGAATATCAGATCCAGCTGTTTGTCACCCTTGCTTGGCCCATTCAGTTCCTGTGTAAAGAATTTATCCCTGGCAACATATTCCTGCTAAGCATACATTTGAGATGGGTGTCCTTTCATGTGGTCGGTTCACCACATCAGTCCTCCTACCCAGGGCCTAGAGATAAATGGAGACAGGTGACACTGTCCTTTCAGGGATCCTGAGTCAGAAGTGTCTGTTGATTCGTACCTGATCTGCAGTGGGAGCACCGCTTCCACTAAGAATGTGCTTGTACATAGGAAGTGGGTAGCAGAGCAGCCACTCCTAACAGAGTAACACCAACAGTCCAAAGAGAGGGAACAGAATTCTTAAATCCTTTAAGCCCATTCAGGAGCATGCTTTGTGAGCCTCCGGCCCCAGAGTTTCCTTCTTCTGTGGAGTACACATCAGAGCCAATGAGTTTTCTGCCATTAGAAGAACCCTTTCCCTAGACTTTGGCTCCAGAGGTCCCAGTGTCACTTTTTGTCCTGGAGAAGTCACTTATTCCATAGAGATCCCATTGCAACTTCTAGATCTTATGCCACTAAAGGTATTGATAAGACCCACGTGCAACAGATGGATGAAGTTTGTGGTGTGCATTAGAAGTGTCCACGCCATTTGGGTGTAATGCCGACGGAAGGGTTCTTGAGCCACTGTGCAGTGGAAACATGCCACATCTGGATAATGTTCCAGACCATAATAACAATCTCCAATCTCCCACTAACTGCCAGTGAGACATAGCAATTTGACAGCAGCAGTTTGGGCCCAGTCGTTCACTCCAGAAGATATAGTAAACACATACTGCAGACATACCCAGAGAGGAACATATGTTTGACTGAACATTGGTTTTCTGTAACGCTGAGAGACTTGACATTGCCTGAAACCTACTTTAAACTACAAATAACTCTGTAGTGGGGCAATTAGGCAATAGCAAAGTCTGAGACAGATTTTTACAGTACATGCCTTGTAACATGAGTACAATCAATCTGTACGTGGTACTTGTACTCATCAGGTACTAAGCAGGGAAGTACTTACATAAGGTTGGATACCCAATCTCTTAAAGAAAATTATGTTTTGTTTGGGATGATGGAGATAAGGGCTGTACTTGCACCAGTGTTTTGTTCTTTTATAACGAAACATTGCTCATATGCAGCCTTGAAAGTGCTTTGCTTCCTCTGTGAATGTGAAGTTCAAATCCCTTGAAGCCATGGTGTGACAGCCATGTCAGCTAGCAGTCCACAGCTCACAGCTTCTTAACTCAATTCACTCTGGAAAGATGCAATCTCAGACTAATTAAATAGACAGCTGCAGTCTTTCACAAGTTGCAGTAACATATTGCCCTTAGCTGTTTCCAAGGCTTTCAGGAGGAATATAATAACTCACAAGGACTTCAGTGTAGCCCATATGCATACACTGAAATTAAACAACCCTTCAGTTTCCAGGTTTTTACATATATAATCATGTGCAATGAAAATGTGACTGGGGACTTCAAAGCCAAAAGAAAGTTTAAGGAAAAAAATAAAAGAAAGGGAATGCAGAAGGAGTGAGGAAGACAGTCTATATTTTAAATTATCTTATGCCATTTTACCTATCAATATTTGCAGAGGAATTCTGAATCAGATTAGTCTTTATACAACTCCCTCCAAAACAGTTGGATTTAATCCAGGTATTTATTATGTGCTGAAGTACCTGCCAGCTGAGAATGCGTTGTCAGAGGTCACCTTCAAATGTCCTCAAGGAATCTCCATTCTCTTGGCCTTTGGAGAATATATGCAGCAAAAGCCAATTCTTGAATGGCTGAATGCTGCTTTCATCTGGTGTCTGAGAAGAACAGTTAAAGGTTGAGCATCTTTAAAGGAATTTGAGAAAACAGGCATTCATCATTTGGCAAACTGTATCTCAATTTACTGTATCTGACAGATGAAAGATACATATGAAGTGACAGTAATTACCCTGGGGTAAACATCAACAATTTGTGAGTCCCTCTGAGTAATCTTTGTGCTGTGATTGTAGCAGTTTGCAACTGTGTTGAATAGTGAGATCTATTTACAATATATACAAAAATTTAATTAAACGTTTTTAAATAAATATATATTTATTCACCTATCTGTTCCTGAGATAAATTACACATAGGAGATACAGTTGCCATAATAGTAAAAAAAATGCAGCATGTGGCAGGTTAAATGACCTATATATATTATTTTTACCTGATGAGAGGGTAGAGCTTGCACTAATGGTGACATTTTCACAGTCTGCAAGAGCTAACATTGCAGTATCCTGTATGTACGACTCAGACCCTCTTGCACACTACATAAAGTGGGTTTTATGTGAAATACTTGCCAGCGTTTCATTTTCACATTGGTATTTGTTCTTTATTCCAGGGGTATATCACACAGACATCCTGTGTCTGTGATTAAGGGGATCTTTAGCCACCGCATATGCTGACAGCAGAATTGACTGCCTTGGCAATTGTGTAATAGTACAATTTTATTTCCACTTTTGATTTACTCGAAGTAGGATTAGGGATCAGCATCAAAATTAAGTGTCTGGCCACTGCAAACACCATTCCCTGAGAAGCTGCCATGGCTTTCTTCATTTAAAAACATATTCTGAAAAGAATCTTTAGATTTCACAGTGCAGTCATTATGGATAGCAATATCTGAGGGTATATGAGGACTTTATAACTGCTACCAGAGTTGACATTGTTCTTTATAAATTTAGATAAGTACAAATAAAGCTGCCAGAAATTATTTAGATCAATGAAGTGATTGAATTATAGCAATCATTGTACCTTCAGATATAGCAGGATTTGTGTGAAAACATTCAAGCGTGCAAACTCTAAGTCAGCCAGCAGAAGTGAGGAAGATGGAGTCCACCCAAATGCACCGGCTCTGCAGGCTGCCCCCACACACTTATGCCTCTCTTAATCCTTTCCCCAAACAGGCACAGCTGGAGCAGGCCTGTAGAGCTCTTACATGATACGAGGAGACTGTTTTCCCAGCTCAGAGTATAAGTACACAGAGGAATTGTTTGAGAGACTTTATGTAAGCCTCGGTGGTCCTGGATCTCTATTTAAAGCATACAGAGGGTGGCAGCTACATGCAGCCTGAGTGTTGGTAGGGCTTTGACTTCCATCCTGCAATCTCAGCAGATTCTCTTTACATACACACACACACAGAAACTCTTCCTAAAGTAGGAACGCTACTCGGCAGACATCAGGCTGCCAGGTTTTCTCCTTTGCAATGCTTCCTGAGAGACGGACAGACAGTCACTTTTCAGACTCCCTTCATCTGGCAGCATAAACAAAAATTCAGTTCTCATCATCTTTGGCTCTACATCTCAGATGGTTACTACAGTTTCTAACTGAAGTGAGCCAACTGCTGATAGGCAGTTAACCCTCATGTTCATGCTTTTGGGGTTATACTGAGCTGCTGAGCTGTGCGTCTCTTGGAGGCACTGCTATAAAGATTTTTTAATAACTTTCTCATGCAGCCTGATGTTGCGTAAACACTCAATGACAAAGTGTTTGTTTAAAATAAAAACTATTTTTAAAAAATCTTATCGTAAGGTAACTCTTACAAGAGGAATCAAATCCCTCAGAATTGTTGTTCGCTGTCCCATGCCAACAGGAGTCCCCACTGCAATGGTTATACAAGTTCTCAGTTGCAAGCCATCCTGCATGACCACACCTGACCTATCCCTGTTACTGTACCTGCTGCAATGGACAGATGTTGCAGGCTGTACGTGGCATCACTTTGCAGTGGTGACCTGCCTGGGGTGCACTCATGACCTACTGTCTGCTGAAAATGGTTCCAGCCTGCCCTGAAGTAAATGAAAACCATACAGTAAAAAACCACACCCATGAGTGACTTGTGCTAGAGTGGGGACACCAAGGAAGAGAGCAAACAGAGGCCATACCATGCAGCATGTTGGAAACCATTACACAGTGTCAGGAATCGCAAAGTGCAGCCCGGCAGAAACAGTTACATGCAGGGCAGCAGAAAGACATCCCATGCACCACTTCTGCTTCCTACGCCACCTGTCCCATTGCCAGAGGAGGTTTTACACAGGCTGGTTGCAGCTGCAACAAAAATAAGGGAAGTTGAGGCTGGGAAAGTGGGAGGATGGAGTTTCATGTAAGTGTTTGTCTAGCTGTTTGTGTTCTTCTTTCCCTCAATATCCAAATCAGGGACCAGAAGCTTGTGTGACCTGGCAATAAATTAACTTGAGTAAAATTTCCCAACTCTGGACTGTTTTGTCCGTGACAGCTACATACAAAACTGATTTAAATATCTTAACCGTGTACAAAAGACCGTCCTATATGAGCATTTTTGCATCTACAGGAACAGTTTTTACTGACTGTTTGCAAATGCCTTATCTATGTACAACTTGATCCCTTCTGCAACTGCCAAAGCAGTAGAACTGTGTGAGAAACTCAGGGACGCTCCACCCAAAGTGATAATCAACACATATCCATTTAGGCATACAAAGGAGATGAGCTACAGCAGGTGCTACCTGGAGGAATATGTAGAACTGTCCAGAATTCCCATCTGGAGATCTCCTGTGTGTCAATTACTTGATTATAGAGGTGGCAAGGAGCTTACACCTGCTTTCAAGGCAGTCTGTTGTCTCATACCAGCCATAGTGTCTCATCTGCACTGATCACAAGCTGGGGTATTCCTGGACCATCCATGGAATTAATGACTGAAGTACCCTGGGTGTGCAGAGAGCCATAGCCCTGATACCCACCTTTCCCATAGTTCTTACTATGGGGCACATTTGTGTTTCATACTTGGAACTTAAGTCTGACAGCCCCTGCCACTCCAAGACATTTTCCTGGTTCTAGAATTTGGAAATCTCTGTTCTTGAATTAGTGATTGAAATATTTTATTCAAATTTAACACCCTTTCAATTTATTCTTGATCATAAAGCTTCACAGGAAAAAATGTAATATTGTCCAAAGCAATCAATCAATGTTGCAGATAAGCTTTCCTTTATCCAAACCTATCACTTAGATCCACCATTTTAAGGGAATCGCTGGCCTCTGTCACGTTTATAGCAAGACAACCTTATAATGAGTTGTAATTGTGAATAAATTATCATGGCAACTATTAAATTAACTTTAAGCTTTTCTTAATCTTGGTATTTGCCATTAATGGATTTCACTATTTGCATGTTGTCATGCCAATGCAAAACAACAGGCACATTCACCAAGCAGTCAAGGCTAACAAAAAAAGCAAGGTGGCCTCACAAAATCTCTTGAGATGACACTCCGATGATTTCTTCTGCAAAGATAAATGGGCGTTGTGCTGTGGCTCTGTTTCTTCTGCTCTCTGGGTCCCAGAGACACTTCATCTTTCTGTAGTGCTGTTTTCTCCCACTCCCAACAATTTTCCAGGCCTGTTCCAGACCTGCCACGTGGGACACTGAGCTGGTGAGGCCCTCTGAGCTCCGTTAGACTGTAGTATTCAGAATCAGTAATTTTAACACAGACTTTGAGAAAGGTGGTGGATTTGTCAAGAACTGCTTCAGGGAAATGTTCCTGTTACCAACACTACCTCATGCAGTCTCCCTTTCCTCAGTAAGGAGAAAAAACAGCCACATCTCCAAGAGAGTGTTCACAAGCCATTTAGCCTATGTTGTACCAAATCGAACAATTCTCAAATGGGTGCAGGAGGCCTAGATTGGATGATTCCGTGGCAGAGGATGTTCTGATGCAGAAAAGAGAAGCAGCCACTCCCAGCAACCCCAGCAGTAGAGCTGCAACAGCCTCAGCAGTACCTCGAAGGCTGTCTTCTCAGACAGTATCATCAGCGATTGCTGTAATGCAGCATCTAGTCACCTCAAGTTGGGGAGCAAAAAAGAGGAAACCATATTGCTGAGAAATGGGTTTTGAAATAGTAGAGAGAAGTATTTGATACAGACATAGGTCAGGACACTGCATCTGGGGCTTTCACTTCATGTTTAGGTTTCTGGGGATGAAGAACCGTAACTCCCTGTGTGTTTAAGTGAATAGTGCCCAGCTGAGTGTGGCTTCACTCCCAACAGAACACCGCTGGAATACCAATGAATAAATAATAATAATCTCCAGTTTAATAGCTGTCTGTGGGAATGGACTGCAGCACTGTGTATTTTCAACCAGCAATAACCCTGAGCAAATCAGTACCATCTGGTCCCAGCTCAGAGCTTTCCTGATCAGCATAAAATAGAAACAAAGGTTTCAGAAAATAACAGCTACCCCCAGAATGGTCAGACTAGTGTCGTACATCAGTCTTTCCTTCCAGCAATGCCCCCAGGGCTGTGCCCACCATTACTCAGGAGTGACAAGGTCTGGATCTCAGGCCTGAAATGTTCTTGCCCACAGCTTTGGGGTTCCAGCAAAAACAGAACAAGAATTTCATCATACTATTAAATGATGTTCATCCTTGCTAACCTCTGGTGATGAATGGCTCCATCTGAATTTAATGCTGCCAGCCTGTTTGCTTCTGTATAAAATATTGTTACAATATATCTTAAGGACTTGTCAGGGAAAGACCTACGGCATTTTTATGCAGGATAACTCCCTGAGGAAGTAGGATGAAATGGAACCACCTCAAAGCTTACTGCAGTAAAAAGCATTTGAGGCAGTTCAGTGGGAGAAGGGCCCAGGAACCCACAACAAACAAAGAGGCTTTGTTTCTGTTACAGGGCCATCCCTGCTGAGGGTTGACAAGCCCCTGGAACTGAATCAGGACCTAGAGCAATGAAATGGCATGGAAGAAACCAATGTCTTATTTTTCAAATATAGCAGTACCCTCTCCCTTTCTCATGCTTACAAGTAAACAGGAGTCAGGGCCAACCTATGCTGCAGTGGCACAGAAATGATGGTGGCAGTGTTGTGCTGAGGCATGGGCTTGTGGTCAATGGATATGGGATCAGCATAGGCTGATCTGCCCTGGTAGGAGCTAGTCTTATGAAAGGGCTTGTGGGGAGCAACTAGGCACCATGCTGGCTTGGTGGTATTTTGTTGGCTGCTTGTTAGACTGCCAGTGAGCAGTATCATGTCCTCTTCTGGAGCACTGGGAAATCACAGTCAGTTTTAAGAGCTCATAAATGTTGCACCCAACTTTTCATGCCCTTGAGTCTCAAAGATAGGAATAAATTAAGAACTAGTTTTATTCATCCCATCAAGCTAAGGAACACTTATTACCTCTCCTTCACAACAACTCACCATTTCTCAACACCCCATTGAGATTCATGTTCCACCTGCTCAGTTAGGTACTTTGAGAGTAAAATGAGGGCCTCTCTTTTTAATATATGTCCTTACATGAGACCAGGCTCCAGGCTTGTTCCCTGACTCTCCCAGATATGTAGTCTTCAAGATAATACTGCTCCTGCCGTCAGCTAGGAAACAGAGGGGTATGAGCTGCCATCCTCCTTCCCCACACATGCTTCTGGGTGGCTAGAGCCTGCCCAGGCTGCCTGAACCATGCAGCCAGGGAGCCCCTGGCCATCAGCAGTCTTTGCCACTTTGCTGTTCATAGTATCCTCCAATGAACCAAACTGAAGTGGTGAAGCTATCTCATTTTACAACCAGGAAAGGAGGGAGGATTTGGGGAGTGAAAGAGCATTCCCTGCTTTGCAGCCATGCTCAGACACAGTGAGCTGTGCTCAGAGAGGGAAAGACAAACTTGTTGCAGAATAAATATTATGCAGAGGGATTTTCCCACCTGTAGCCCAATATTATTTTTTTCTGCACTATCTACATGTAGGCGGACAGCTTTAATATGAGAACAAATATTTGCTTCCCGGTGATATGTGAAAAGAAGTTTGAGTTAATATATTCCTGTTTCCTTGTCAAGGTTCCATTTCAAGCACAGGCATTGGGTTTAGCCACACTGAGTTTCTGAGTGCCTCCTGTTATTCAAGAACTGCCCCCATGCTGAGCTCAGCACATCAGCACAAATCCAGCTGGCTTTCACTCCACATTCTGAGAGACGCCCTTTCAAAGTCCACTCTCTCAGAGATACAATGAACATCCCATTCAGCATTTTACTGTCCCAGTGACCTAAACCATAAAGTTAGACTTAATCCTGGCAGTCAGGATCTGTAGGATCTGCCAGAGTCTGGCAGTCTGATCTGGGACTGTGAGTGAGATGGGAAGAGATGCAGAAGAAGAGGTGGCAGAAAAAGGAGAAGCAACAGTAGTTTGACAGATGATTTAAGCAAAGTCATTGCTTGGCATTACAGAGATGCAGTATTCCCTTCTGTGGCATGGAAGGTGTTTATCCCAAAGTAATAAAATCCTGAATATGGAACCTGGGGATGCAACAATCACTGACTGAGCTTTTGGAAGAGCATTTAAACTACCTTGATGCAACCCTAGAATAAATTTTCTTGTAATCTGCAAAAAGCAAAGTTATACTATATCCATTGCACTTGACTAAAGAGGCTCTTGCATGTTTCTTGCTTCCAAGAGTTTCTAGGCTACACTGAAGGTTTTCCTGATGCTGAGGCTACATTTGTACTAGGAAATAAAACCCTGTTCTCTGGCCCAAAAGCTCCCTGGCATGGTTCAGCTTGTGTCCGTACAACCAAACTCTCATTGCCAAAACAGATGGATGCATCCAAACAGCCTGCAAGGACCTAGGCTCATGCCAGCCCACACCTTGGCCGAACATGGTGCGACTTGCCCAGACCTCACCCATGCCAAGGACCTATCTGACAATTTAGTTGCTCATTGCGAGCTGGTGCTCAGGCCTTGGTTCTGGCTCCATTTTACTCTTTGCTGTAGACTAAAGCCTCAGGTGTTGTGTGGAGAAGCCAGCTCTAGCTGGAAAGGAAGCGGCGTGTGCAGCTGCCTGCCCTGTGCTTAGCTGTGCGGGCTGCGGCAGGGCACCTGCTGGCCCCGTAGACCTGACAGACAGGGGAAAACCAGCTTAGGAGCATCATCGTTGCCTGTAAACCACAGTGGGGATGGTAGAGGGGCTGTTTCCTGGCACAAATGTGTGCGCAAGGCAAGAGATTTATGGTAGGAGAGGTTCTTCAGGGAAGAAGAGGAAGGATGTGCTGGAGCTGAGGGCTTTCAAGGTAAAGGAGGAATTGTCCTGAACAGGAGCTGTCATAATTTTACAGGCATTTAGGGAATCACAAGAAGACACTAGTATAGAAGAGGGCATGATGACTCAAGTGACTGCCCAGCTGGCCTCCATCAGCTGAGAACAGAGCAGATATCAAGGGAGGTGGCCAGGAAGGAGGGTTGGAGACAAAAAGAGGAGAAAGATAAAGCCTGTGTGAGGGTGCAGGCTTGTGCAAGGTGTTCAGGGTGTCTGTAAATCAGTCTGGAGCAGTACAGGATGGTATGGAGCAATGTAAGATTTCAAGAAACGCTAAAGAGAAGGGGAGATTAAACATAATTACTAATTCATCCTGTCTCCCCATCAAAGTTATATGGTGCTTCCTTCTCTTATCTCTGAGCCAAGCCTGTTTCTCCCCTCCCTGCTCTGCTCCACTCCTTTCTCCCATTTTTGGCTTTTCTTCCTCCTGTTCCTCCTCCTCTCATCCATTCCCTCTGCACTCTCTCTGCATGTGTTGAGCATTTACCAAATGCATCAGGCAAGGACAGCTTGGGGATACATTGGCAATGGTAGGGACTGTGGCCCTCACTAAAATCTTCCCAAGCTTTATTTCACTGTTGGGCTAATCTTGGCCAGTGCACATGTCAGCATGGGACATGACACCACAATGCCCTGGAAGAAGATGCACACAACTGGAAGGTCACTGTGCCAGTGCAATGGCCCCTGGTCATGATTTTCTGGGATGCCTTCAAGTTTGTGGAGACAAGTGTATGGCATCTTGGACTGAGCATGAAAAGCAGCGGGTAGGAGTAGCTGCAAAGTCTTGACACCTTGGATGTCCTGCAGTGTCATTTGTGAGACAAGTGGTGAGAATTTATTGAATAACCCTGTGCTTCAGACCTCCAGTGGGTTTGAGCAAAGCAGATTTTTTGAAATCCCACGAGCTAAAGAGCAATGTCAAGATAAATTGGAAGTGTTGAGCATTTTGCAAAGCACTTCCATCAGCGTTGGTCACCCTTGCTCTGTTCCTTCAGCAGCAACATCCACCCAGTCCCTGCTCTCCCAGCTTCTCAGAAGAGACCTTATGATTTTAGAGGTACGTGAGCAGAAACCTGCCAGGAGGGATTTTTTGCCCTTTTTTTGCAAACTAGACTTTCAAATTCATGATAATCAGCTTTTACAGCCTGCAGGAGCTGTGTTTAGCACTCCATCCAGGCAGAAGCTCGGACAAGGAGAGGAAAATTTGGGGGTGGAGGGCCTGAGAATGAACATATTTGCCAAAATTCATCTGGTTTTGTTTAATCGCAGCAAGACTGTGAACTGACATAGTTACCCTCCCAGCACAGAGATGCCACAAAGGCACACAAAGGGTCTGTGGCAGAAAGTTTTTCTGCTTGGCCATCTGGGCTCCTGTGCCTGAGAGGGAATTTGGCTAACCCTGAACAGGATGCCATCTGCCAGATCCATCCATTTTTCCTTCGCTATCTGTGTAATGCTTCTTTTATGTACCCACAGCAAATGGCAGACCACCTGTGTGTTTTATCTTTTAAAAAGAAACTCCCAGCTTGGCTAGATCTGAAGTGCAGGATTAGTTGAGAAAAGTTTTCTTCTGGACACAGTGTTATTTTTTTAATGCCCAAAGTTGAAGTTGTACAAAGACCCATGCTTGGTTTTAATTTGTGCTGAGGGGATGGATGGCTCATGCAAGAACACATATGACTGTATATTTTTTATAAGCTCAATGTCTGTTTTACTCTGGTGCCAGAAACCCACAGGTTTGCAGTTGTGCAAGTTGCTGTACAAACGTGATCAAAGAAAGCCATTTTACATTGAAATACAGCTTGGAATCAGAGGACTGCTTGTGGCTGGAAGTGTCAGTGATTATTTCCACTCAGGCCAAATAGTTTTGCCTCCATTGCCACTTTTTCAAGAGTATCTCTCTTTACATTGCAGTGCCAATCTCATCTCAGATTTTCCAGGCTCCAGGGGGAGGTGAAGTGTTATTTGTCACGCTGAAGAGAACATGAGCTGCATTTCAGACGAAACAGCTATTCAAGGGAAGTGACACCACCTATACCCTCTTTGCTGCAGAACAAGCAAACTCACATCACTACCTGGAACTAAGAGAGTGAAGCATTGCGAATCACCCATATTCCTAGACAGGGGAGAACCAGCCAGTTCCTGGGTTTTTGCACACATTTTGCTTAGATCTGTGAGCAAGCAGAGTTTTTTTTGGAGCATTTCCTCTAGAGCTAGACAGAGCTTTGTTTAGAAAAAAAATTATCAGTGTTTGCTGACACATATCTTACATTCATCACAGCTATTTACTGATTCACTTGCCATGATTAATGGGGTAGCAAATGATGAATTTTTAATGGAGAGCACTCCACAAATGGTCAAGGCAACTTCAAAATATTTAACGTTTCAGGGCAAGCAATGTATTTGGAAACATTGCTTCCTTTGCCCTTGTATTTTTTTTTCTCCCAGCCCTTGTGGTGTGCCCCATAGGAGTCTGTGGCTGGGCCTTGGGCATGGCTTTGGCAGCTCTGATTATGGTACAGCTTCTCCAGTGATGGGCATGGATGCCAATAAAATAAATGTATATTTGGGATTTTTTGAAGGAGAAGGAGGGAGACTAGTAATTCCAGTGATTATAATTCCGTATTCCTAGTTACTGATGCAAGATCATTTTATCCTATGTCTCTTTAGGCAGTACTAATTGCAGCTGCACATACAGACTATTTGTGAAGAAGAAGAAGCAATGTGCTGGTTTTGTCTGAGGTAGAGTTACTTTTCTTCATAGTAGCTAGTAATGGGCTATGTTTTGGATTTGTGCTGGAAATGGTGCTGATAACACAGGGATGTTTTTGTTACTGCTGAGCAGGGCTTACACAGGGTCAAGGCCTTTTCTGCTCCTCACACCACCCCACCAGTGAGTAGGCTGGCAGTGCACACAGAGTTGGGAGGGGACACAGCCAAGACAGCTGATGTCAGTTGACCAAAGGGATATTCCGGGCCATTTGACATCATGCTCAGCATAAAACTGGGGGAAGAAGGAGGTGGGAGGACGTTCATAGTGATGACATTTGTCTGCCCAAGTAACTGTTAAGCATGATGGAGCCCTGCTTTCCTAGGAACAGCTGAACACCTGCCTGCCAATGGGAAGTGGTGGATGAATTCCATTTTTTGCTTTGGTTGCATTCACAGCTTTTGCTTTATCTATTAGACTGTCTTTATCTCAACCCAGAAGTTTTCTCACTCTTGCTCTTCTGATTCTCTTCCCCATCCCACTGAGGGGGAGTGAGTGAGTGGCTCCATGGGGCTTAGTTGCTGACTGGCATTAAACCATCGAAAGTAACTTTAGCAAACTTCAGCCACGTTAACAGAAACACCTAGAGTCACAGTGCAGCTCAGCTGGGGGTCATGCTTCATAGAATCATAGAATGTTTCAGGCTGGAAGGGACCTCTAGAGGTCATCTAGTCCAACCTCCCTACACAAGTAGGGACATCTACCTAGGTCAGGTTACTCAGAGCCTCATCAAGCCTGACCTTGAATGACTCCAGGGATGGGGCCTCCACCACCTCTCGGGGCAGCCCATTCCAGTGCTCTATGACCCTCATGCTAAAGAACTTTTTCTAATATCCAACCTAAATCTATCTTTTCCTAGCTTAAAACCATTACTCCTTGTCCTATCACTACAAACCCTTGTGCATAGACCCTCCCCTGCCTTCCTTGTAGGCCCCCTTCAGGTACTTCAACCTGCATGAGAAATGGCTTCAACCATTATGAGAAGACTGATAAGGAGGTTTCATGGTGCTGGGATTGCTTGCTCATCAACTTACTCCCATTTGGCTTTTCTCTCCTCAGTCCTTCCCTCCATACTACCTCTCTGTATCCCTGCCCGCCCACTGCTTTCCAAAAGGAAAGGAGCCACACAGCTTCATGGGGAGGACTCTGTGCCTGTGAGGTAATGGCACCACTAAGCAAAACCTGTTGACTAGTTAGGATATTGTGCAGTCAAGTTGCTGAACTGCCTCCGCCTGTTGAAGAGATGTTATGGTATAATATAATTCCCATTGACTTGCTTTTCACTTGCTAAACTGTTTCGAATCGTGTGGCTTAGACCAGAGAGCATATTTTCTAGAGACAGTTGACTTAGTGAGTACAAGAAGGTTGGCAAGCTACCAAGGGAAGCTGAACAAAAAGGTGATTTCCATTCTCTGAAGGCTGCCGAGCTGGCTGCTGATAAGGTGCCAAGCGCTTCCTAGCTCTCACAGATCAGGACTCCAAATTCACAGCCCTCCTGAGGAATACAGGAGTCTCTGTTAAGCCTATTAAACCCCCCTGATATTTCTAACAACAGCTTAGATCTTATCACTAATAAAAGAAAGCTCATAGTTCCTCTGGATTTAGTCCATCTTATCTTAACAGCTGAAAGAGAGCTTGGCTAAAAGGATAAAGAACTCTTTTTTTCATTCTATTGGTGTATTAAGCCATTCTCTTTGTATCAGTTCAAAACAGACAAATGCTCTGACATACTCTTGAGCACTTGGGCTGGAGTGATTCAGCAGGTTACTGCCCTGGCACTGTGGAGACTCCTGTCTCTCAGCAAAGGCAGCAGCAGAAGTTGTGCATTGAGCTCCTCAGCCATCCTATCTGTGTATTAGTGTGAGTGGTGTCACTGGCATTGATGACAGCTACTCTTCGATTGCTTGTGCCATGGACCAGGAGCTAAGGATCAGACCAGGCACCTACAAGAGTTACCATAGGAATGCAGAGTCATGGCATGGATGAAATTTGAAGGCATCTCTGGAGATTACCTAATCCAGCCCCCCCTGTTGTCATACCACGTCTCTGTGATCCCAGTCAGATCTCAGACCTCCAGACAGAAGTCTTTTTGTGTGTTCTCCATGCTGCATGTGTCAGTGTACAGGCACCTCTGACAGACACTCGGTCCTGCTGGTTTCCCAGAAAAGGTAGGAGAGTTTCCCCCATAATGCTGTCCTCTCAGTGCTTCCTTGTTTCTCTGCATGCACTTGTATGCCCTATATTCACTGCAAATTAAGTGCTGCAGACTGTGCACTGGAGTCTAAGCCTCTTTAAAGGCAAACTGAATTTCCTGAGGCTAGAGATTAAATTCGAGATTCCCTAGCCCCATAGCCACAGAGACTCACGTGGAAGGAGGCTATGGCATAACCCACAGGTCTCATCCAGTACCCTCTCCTGCTGGGGACTGCTCTCCTTGCAGACTATGTCTGCAAAAGCCCAGAGTTATTTCAGGATGTGTATGGATTCACTGTAGTAAGTGTTTGTAATGTGATCATATCTGATTGCTGCTATTGGGTTGCCTACCTCATTCCATGCATCACTTGCAAGAAGGATTTGGCAAACAGGTAGAGGGGGGTTGGGTACCTGAAACTGTCAGTACTGAAGTTTTGTGACCTGTAAAGAATGAGGGATGGGCCTGCTAGAAACTAAGACTGCTTCTACGCCTTGGCAGATAGGACATGGAGGTCATGGATTGCTTCATTTTTTCTGCCCTTGTCTTCCTGGTCATGACAGATAAATATCTTTTTGCAAGATCAGTGAAAGACAGTAATAACTTCCTGGCCCTCCACAATTGTTGTGAAAAAGTATTTATTGAAACAATAATGAGGAGCACCATGGGATGAGAGTCTGAGATGAAAAGAACCTGTTATGGTTGTTAGGGTGCTGCAAATAAAACCTCTGGCAGCTGAGAAGGGATGAGTTTCCACAGCAATGCTGAAACCCTGCCTTGAAGTCAGCTTGAGTCAGAAAAAAAAAGTGTTTCTTAGCAAGATATGAAGAAGGATTTTTTCAAAAAGCTGTGTTGTTTCTGTTATAAATGAGTTTTTTAAATGTGTTTTAGAATAGCTTTAGAGCTGATGAGACAGGGAGCAAAAAATTGAGAGTTGGCATAAGGGATAACTCTTCCTTCAGGAGAACTCCTTGTAAAAGCTTCAGAAAAAACAGGATAAAATGTAACTCATGGGATTCTCTGAAAAAAGATTATTTTGAATAAGGGAGTTCAGATTTTATTGGTTTTGTTTTCCCATTTTGAGGGCCACTTTGAGGGCTATATCCAGAGCTTACTGCAGACAAGGTAACTGAACAGACATATAGGAACATGACAGTGGGCTCCACTCCTTAATGGTTTTCTCCTGATTTCCATCTGGAGGAGAAGTTCTGTTTCTGTTCCTGTGGCTTCCCAAGTCAGTGGGTCACTTCCAGGGATCTGCTGACAGAAATCTTATGAATGATAGTGTGTGCTATGAAACCAGTGTTTCATGAGACTGTCTTGGGTATGGGTACAGGATATGTTATTGCCACATAAACAAAATGTGACTTTGTAGTGTGTCAGCTGCTTTTGGGTTACTGCTTGTGTCCATACTCAACAGTAAGACAATAAATTTTGGGAACCTTCAGGCTTGGTGTCCTTGGGAAGGTGAAGCATTAAATATTGTGGCAGTCAGCAATAGTCCTGGCAGGTAAAAAATAACCAGTGAGGTTCATTCCTGACCTCTTCTGAGCTATTATGCTGGGTATATGTGGAAAATCACCTTTATTTCATATGGTTTCTGTCCCTCAGCAAAGCTTTCAAAGCTTCTCCTGCTACCATCTCAATGATGCTGGCTGTGCTTACTGCATGTTATCAGCACTTCTGCTGTGAGAGGACACAAAGCTGCTTTTGCAGCAGCCAGAGTACAACGACCAGTGTTTGGTAATCAAGTGCCTTCTTTCAACATCTGTATGTAGGTAAGGTAGAGACAAAGTGAGCAAATACAGGTTGGTATGTGTTCTGTAGAGCAGAATGTTTGGTTAACAGAGACAGCTGGGGTAGTAGGTATCTTGTACAGTCACTGCAGACCACCAGATACATTTTGGATCTCATAATCTGGCAGAGAGAAAGCTCAGTGGAGGACAAGAACGTAATTAAGTGAAACTGGATACATATTTAGTGGCAGCACTATTAAAAAAAAATAAATCCCTTCCTTCCTTTTTACATTCTCTTTACTTCCATCCCCCATCTGTCCTCTTCCCAAAGATCTGCCAATGCATTGCCAGTTTTTCATGAGATATTTTTCCACTAGGATATTAAATGTTGGCTGTTACAGCTTACATGTTACAGGCCCTATTCCCCCCCTCAGTTTAACCATCAGAAAAAACCTATGGCAACAACAAAGTTGAGGGGAAAGATTGTCTTAGAAAACCTTTCCCCAAACCTATTGTAAAATCCATTTGATAAGGGTGTTTATGTTGCATTCGGAGCATAATTTGATGAATGTAAAACAGAGAAGGAGACATAACTGTTCAAGACAAATCTCAAGAATGGCTTTTCAAACAACATGCTGTGATCAAATCGATTCATCCACATGGAAGCAGAATCTTGGGGACTACAGGAGAGGTTTAGAAATTTTTCCTGGTATTTTCTTCCCTGTAGTTAGAAAGGGGGGTGTGGGGGGTAACAGTAATAAAGGATAACAGAAATCCACACTAGTTTCTTTTGGAGTTTTGTTTTGCTTTTATTTTTAGAAGCCTGACTGACCTACAAATTTTTTAAGCAAAATGTTTACATGAATATTTTAGGAGCACCACTTTTTACTGCTGTCAATTCCAATTCTGCTTCAAGAACTGCAGAGTCATAAGCATCTCTTGCTCTAAAGGAGTAGAGCAGGATTGCAGAGCTGAGCAAACAGGCTGGACAACTTATTGTAGCATCGATTCGGTAAACAACCCAGGTGTGTACCTAAAGCTTAGCACATGCATGAATGGCATGTGGTGAGGCTCTAGTAGAATGCTTGTTGCATTCCAGTATTTCCAAATCTGTTAAGTTTACATATGCGTTATAAACATTTGTTATATTTGCAATGCATTCACACATACATGGATGTATGCGCACACACACTGCTGCCTGTTGTGTTTCTTCTGTGTAATACAGCTATTTACCCTGCTGTCTCTGCCCTCTTGGGAGAAGCAGGCAATCTGAGAGGAGCTGGTGTTGTTACAGGCTGAATCTATGAATTTCTGTTGATGACAAAGCAGTAGTGAATTTTTTAAAAATTACCTTTCCTCTATTGACCTCAGAGCTGGATGCCTTCCTTTAAAGCCATGTTTTATCATCAGTCCCTTAATACAAGGTTTTTTACCACCCCATTGAAGAGAGGAATATAACCTATTCCCCCCCCCCCCAGTCCCCTCCTCACTGATCCATCCTCCTTGGCACTGTGTAGGAAGGAGTGGAGGGGCTGGAGCTGCAGCTGCCCCCCCCGCCACCGCAGAGACCTCTCCAGGCCTCAGTAACCCCCTGCCCCCCCCTTCTAGTCTCCATCCTCCTGAAGGGAGGAATGTAGCCTTGAAGCTTAGAAGCTAGCTTAGCGAAGCATTACTCAGTTATCTTAGAGCAGACAGAACTAAAGCATTGCTCATCTGTTTTAGAGTAGACACAACTGTAGGGCATTTTGTGTAAGCTAACCGCAAAAGATTGAGGGAGACGGAACACCTGCCTTATCAAGGACATAGTATGGGAAGAACCAGTTTGAGTCAACTATGCAACTTTGAAGAGAACTAAGACTCTAAGGACACTGCGCAGGACTTAGTGCAAGACCACCTTATCTCGGAGGAAGAGTGTTTACTTCAACACAAAATGGCAGGTCGACCACCAGAAGACCACCACCACGGTGTACTGCACAGGTGCAAGAGGGAGGAGACCTGAAACGAAGCGGGATAGGTTACACGTATGTATAGGCATAAGAGGAACTAATGAATATGTAACATTTTATTGCTTATAAGCAAGATGCAGAGCCATGCCAGTGTGCACGTTTTTGGAGGCGCTAGCCCCCGTGCACCTGCCGGCAAATAAACATACCTCCTCATAAACTTTCTGCGAGTTTTTGAGCTCATTTCCATGCATCACCATCCTTGGTATTGAACTGATGAGCTTTAAAGGACTATCAGGATGTCTATAAAGCACATGTACTGAAATTCAGATATTCTGTAAGCTCCCGGGAATTCTTTTATGATTAGTATAAACCTAGCTCACTTCTGATAAAGCCTTGACATCCTTTTTGTCCTAAGGAGATGACCAAGAGCCTCAGTGCCACACCCAGAAGGGATACAGTCACTGCTAATTGTAGTTTGAGGTGTTGGATGTAATGAACTACAAAGTCCAAGAATGAGACTGAAAGAGGAGGGTGGAAATTACAGCAGCCTGCTACACAGCAGTCTAGGTTGACCATTGGATCCAGAAGTTGATCAAAACACAGTTTTGCAAATATACTAGAAATTCAACAGTGAATCCTTTTAGAAAATGTTTCATTCTCTTCATGCTGTTGATTTGAAGATAGTGGTAAGATCAAGGTAAACACATTTTTCAGTTCCTGCCACTTTCCCAGGTGAATTCTGTCCCTAACTTTGCTCATGTGAACAACGCTTTCACCTACTGCAGTAACAGAAGTTGTACAACAAAGTGCGATCACGTGGAAGCAATTGAAGATCCAGTTTCAATGATAGCTCAAGGACCCACTTGCATTAACATAATTTTGGAACAAAGGCCTTGCAAAACTCCTGTGAAGACTATAATCACACATTTGCTTAACTTCATGCACCTAGGTAGCTCCTTAGAGCTAAAAGGATAGTCTAAGCTTAAGATCAGCATATACACACATGGTCTGCTAGTTTAGGACCATACAAGGGCTGATAATCTGATTATGCACTCATACTTGATCCAAACACTCAGGAACACAAACACCTTCTGATCATCAAGTTCATTTTTCCCGGAGTATCAGCGTGTCATACGATCTCTTCCCTGACCTTACCAAGCTCAGTATAGCTCAATGCCAAAGGATTTCTGACTTTCAACCCTGATCTTGAGGAGTTCTTGAAGCAGGTCCTGAATGTGGCTTCTGATGCCTTTGATCACTTTGAGTGATTCGGGGTTTCTCAGAAGAGAAACATTTCAAAGTACTTTTAAATCAAGCTTTGCCATTTTTCTGTTTATGGACACTCAAATGGCTGAGTCCAAAGCCATATACTACAGGCATGTACATATCCATCATCATGCAGTCAATGTAATTCATTTTTAAGTTATCACACCTAAAAGTATGCATATGGAGAATTGGGAGAATGGTGCACAAGTAATAATCATTACATAATGACTTGATTCAGTGACATATCATTGATTAACATGTAGCAAAATGCTAGGGTTTTCAATTCACATAGTCCAGATAAAATATCTAGGAGCACTGCTCTTGACATTTGATCAGTGCCATCAGTTTTGAGTTTCTGGAGAAGCCTTAAAGGTTAGTGCTATATTTCATCCTTCCAAGCTCTGCATTTGAAAGCTCAGTCTCAAGAAGTGTCACCTGGTGCCAAGGAAAGGCAGTCATTATTTAAATCACATTCTGACATAAGATGTGCAGAAGTCTCACTTGGCATCTTCTTTGCACACAAAATCAGTATCTTCAAGAATGGTTAAAATCAGATTAAGTACTTTTGCAGACAGGTGCAAGAAGAGGAGAGGGAGCTAATAAGCCTTGAATTACAACCTGACCCCCAAAAGGAGCAAATGGAAAGAAATCTAATTGGGGAGGGCAGAAGGGGGGGGAGGGGGTAAAAAAATAATTTTCCACCCACAGCATAATCTGAGAAGTAGAGAAACCACAAAACCAGAGAATTTAGCATCCACTGGAGAGATTTGATGGGCTGATTGAAAATGTCTGTTGGCTGGAGGAAACAGGGACTGGAGGAAATGAGGACAACAGTTGCAGAAGTACCATGGGTGGAGGGACAGCTATGCTGCTTAAGGCAGTTATTGGGCATTGGGATGCTGTGTGAAACCCTCCCCTGGCCCTTGTGTGCACTGACAGTCCAGCACCTCGCTGCAGAGGGAAGGATGATGGGGCAGCTACTAGGGACAGCTTTGTCTGTGATGTGCTCCTTCTCCAGACCCTGAGCTGACCTGGGGAGAAAGATGTGAGGACAGCACCAAAGTATAAACAAGCAAACCTGGTTTGCATCCTGAGAAATGCTAAGCAGAGAGGCTTCTACTGAACATTTGCTGTAATTGTGCAATGACTCCTTACCTGAGCTGGAGTAGATGTAGGGGAAGCAGAATGTTACAGAAGTATCACTTTGGCTAAACCTTCAACAGGAAGGTTGAATCCCTGGCACAAGAACAGAAGACACTCTTGAGAGATGACAGCGGGAGAAAGCAGGTCTGAGGACCATTTCTGCTGAAGTACCAGGGAGAGAGTGTCCACTATGAGCTATGGGCTGAGCCACAGAGAACTGGTGGGAAGAAAAGCATTCTATGTCTGCGCTTCTGGCAAGGTGTGTGCTGGCTGGAAACAATAAACTGTCCTACAGGTAATTCTTGCGATTCTTTGTATGACATAGTCCTTGTCCCAAACTGCTGTCCTTCATGGATCAAAAGAGAAAAAGATATATGTACAAAGACTAAAAATATCTCTGCATCCTTTGTGCCTTCCTGAGAAAAGGACATCTCCAGCAGGTGCACCTACGCAGCAGGTACAGGTCTTGCAGAGAAGATACTTTTCTGTGCTTGCAGTGTTCATCCTTGCACAGTAAGAGACAGTTAAAAATAGCTTGTACTATACAAGTCTCTTAAGACCAGTCAAGGATGACTTCCAGAACCATCTCAAGTGCCTTTTTACCCATGCAGCTGTGTGTGCCTTGGTTTTGTTGTTTGTACAAGCCAAGAAGTGATTTGAAGACGTAATTTGTGTGGTGTAAGATACAAAATAAAGCATTAGCTGTCCCCGAAAGACCTGCTTTTTAACTCTGCTTCTAAGGTGGGATCTGGTGTTTACTGCAATGTAGAGAATGAGACAATAAAGATTTTTAAGTCTGTCAGCTAAAGCTTTGCCAACTTTATTGCTATCATATAGTCAATAAACCAAGCCGTGTTACTGAAGCTGTTCACATCTAATAGCTGCCTTCTTTTTTTTTTTCCAAACACAGGATAAAAAGTCTTGGAAGAATAACTCTGAGATTTCATAGTATTGTACTGCAACAATAACTTTTGCACCTTACTAAAAGTGGTAATGAAATCCAAAACCAGAAATGGGATGAACATATATATTTAGAAAGCTTTAATACTCTGAGCTGGGAAAGGAGATACTGCTGGATTTGAATATACAGTCCTAATGAAAGAATAAAGAAGCAAGAAGCCTGTAGAAGCAGATAGCATTTCTCAGCGATTCAGATCCCCAACATCTGTGACCTTTGAAAGGAGAGTTTCAAGTAATAATGATGACATCTAGTTTGTTGTTCTCATTCCTGAAGCTTCTTGCCTGTAACAGCACAGGATAACCAGAAGCGCCTTGCACTCTTGGCTGCTTGCTTTTAAATTATCATTCCCAGTCAAAATAGAGAATTTTATTAAACATACTCATAGAGAGTGGCAGATCTTTAGTCTTAGCTCTTCATTCTAAAAATTCTTTAAAGCCTTAGTCTTCTCAAAAGGATAATTGAAAGGAAAAAATTGGTTTAAAGTGCTTGCAGAGACAGTCCTTGCAGAGGAGAAAGCTCCTATGTCTAGACTGCTTGTACAAATCTAGCCCTGAGGTTAGCTTTTAGTCTCAGCCCACCTCGGTATCTTATCACACCAGAAACAGGTTCATCACAACTAAATGGCTGTGCATAGAAAGCACAGGCTGAAGCAGCTCACAGGGCTACTGACAGCATTGAACTGGGCAGAATGCGAAGCTTCCATGCCTGAGATATCTACTGAGCACCCATTATCAGCTCTGGATTCATACCAGGCTGAAGGTGCTAAGAAAAAGTGATAGGCATGAATGCAGTGTTGTACACTCATACTTACAGACTTCCACTCTCTCCAAGCAGACATACCTAAAAATATATGTATGTGTGAATATATATGCTTATATAAATACACTGTATTGCTTCATAATTACATTATCTACGTATTATATATATTATATGTAATCTGTAGTATATGTATTCTATATCTACAGCTGTCCTTATATGCATATAGGTATCTATGTATACACACACATACACCATCACAGCATTATTTTAAATTCTAGTGGTACTGGAGCTTCCAGGGGCTCATGAAGAGGATACAGTAATGCAGCCAGACTGTCTGCGTGTGCTGTGCAGAGCTGCACACCATCTTCTTGAGAAATGTTTGTTTACAGTCTACCAGGCAAGCTGTTACGTACAAGGCTGCAAGTACCAACAGACACTGCCGGTGATTTGGCAACCCAGGGTTGAAGCAGGTGACGATCAGAAAGCTTTGCCTTAAAGCCACTCCCAACCCACTATAAGCTTCCAAGATTAGAGCTCCTGGTGCAATCAGATGAGAGTCTGACACAACCCACATTGACAAGGGATGAAGTAAACGTGTGGGCATTCAATGGCTACAGGCACTGGGGACTGCACCGATAGCTGGTGCGATGTGCTGGAGCAATGAGCTTAGCCCACATATCCAGACTTATCAGCTAGCCCTAGGCATTGTCACCGGCTGCAAGGTCTGGTCTCCTGTCTAGTTTTCCCTCAGAGAATTGCAGTTGGCAGAGTTCCCCCTGAGTGAGTGGAGATGCCCTTCATGCCTTTTTAAGGCCCAGGTTCCAGGCATCTCTTGGTCATGGCTTCACAGCACAGTGAGATGGGTATTCACACAGGTGGCTTCATGCAAACTTACAAGTGTTGCGTTAAAAGGCAAGGTAATTTGGCAGAAAATAAACCCCCTTGCATTACAGCTTGTCCTCAGGTATTGGAGGGGCTGGAAGCGGCCGGGCTTAGATTCTGAGTGATACCTAGTTCACCACTGTAAGTCTGGTCTTGTTCAATATGTGGAACTCTCACAATTATGGATACACAACTAGTGCACTGCACCTTCAGCCTAGACACTCTCCCTGAATTCACACAGCCGTAAGAGTTCGGTCACATACAACGAGAAACTTTCATGGCTAGCTTAATGAATAATGCAGTTTATTGAAGCAGCAACAATAACACAGGTTCTTATGGACTGCCGGTGATATATACACTGCCTGCAAAGCATGTGCAAATATCAAGAATATAAATAATATAGCCAATCACAAACACGCAAAATAGAGCTCTATAGAGATTTCTAAGTTTTCCGAGGGAAGCACTGGGAATAACCAAGTGTTCGAATCTTACCCAGAAGTGTCTCTGTGGGGGGAAGAGAGGGTCAGCCCATCAACTGATCCCAGAAGTCACAGGTGGTTTGCGATGGTATCTTCCCTAATGTCCCCCCACTCTTAAGCCATTTTTATATTATTTTCTATTTTCAAGGTGGAGCTTGAGTGACTCTAGTCATAAATACTTTTGTTATGACTGGTGTAAAATTTTCTCGCTTCACTTTTAAAGGTATAGACTTGAAAAATTTAGGGCGCAAGCTCAGTGAGGGGTGGTCGCACCTCGGAGGTGGGTAGCTTTTGGGGTGGAGGTGTGTTCTGGTATTATAATGGCATTATAATGAGCAAAGTTCACACAAAGGACAGCAGTTCATCAAAAGATGACAGACTGTTGGCTTGGGGTAGCAAATGTACAGCTCATCAGTTCCATAGTACCATCAAGTTCCCACCTCTGCAGTGTTATCACAGAGATAACACTGGCTGCTGTGTCTTCACTCTGCTCCACCCTCCGTGCTGTTTCCAAGGTTGCAGGTTGGGTTGTTTAGGGAACCACCATGGAAAGGATTCCTTGCATACTAGCTGCACTCCTCCCTGGAGGCCTCCTTGATATTGTAACTTTCCTTAATGTACAAATAATGTCGTACCTTTAATATAAGTTTAATTTCTCAGTTATCCCCAATAATTATTCCACAGCCAGTCATGATTCACTCTGCCGTTCCATTACATAGGCTTGGAGATTAGAAGAGTGTTCACAAAGGTAAAATAAGGAATGGGATTCTATAGTTTACATCTGATATGTCTTAAATATGCCATAAAAGTCTGTTCTGCTGCTCAGGTACATACTGAGAGCTGCAGAGCCAGCAGCTGAGGAAGAGCAGGTACCACAAGCACTGGATCTCCTCAAAGGGAAGGAGGAGTGTATCGGCTGTCCTGCAGTCACTAGCACAAATTCTGTTATTCTCTGGCATTTGCCAAGATGTTGAACATTGTAGAGCAAGACATGAAAACATACTCTGATTTTTAGATTTGCACAGGACCGAGCTGTGTGATTGTCTCTAACCATCAAGCCAGGAAGAACAACAGAGGTAATTTGCCTGAGTCCTTATCTAATTACCCCAAATTAGTCCTTGATTGAGTTCCAGTAACTACAGTTGAATTTGAAGCTATCATTCAGAGAAACATTGATTGAAAACTTCTCCAGGAATGGCAAATCTATGACAATCATCATCCTCATTAGTGAAAATAATTATATTGTATTTCTTGTTTAAACTTATCTATCAATTCTAAATGCAGCATGCTGTTGTATCATTATCTGTAATATCAAAACCTTTTGACAGGTTCTTATAGAATGTTTAGAGAAAAGTAGACTTTGAGTCTCCTGTAAGAGATTCTTCAGGCCTTCAAACAGTATTGGCCTGTACTGAACTTCCTCTGATTTTTTAATATTCTTCTTGGAGTGTGAAGTGCAGAACTGGACACCATATTGCAGTTGCATCCATGCCAAATGCAGAGGCAACAAATCTTACTGCGCTCCTGCTCAACAACAAGCTGAGGACTACGTTCAAGAACAGCATTGTTTCTGAAGGTCCCAACATCATATTGCGATTTCATTACAACTAATTATCTCTCAGTGAGCCCTAATCTCTTCCAGAATTACAGCTCTGCAAGACAGAACATCTTATTAGGCAAACATGACCTGCATTTTTTGTTCCTGGATACATTTTATTGTATCTTACTAAACTGAAATATGCATTATTTGCTTGTGCCAGTATTTTTACCAATTTCCCAACATTGTCAGTAATGATTGTTTCCTTCTGGATCTCACCTGAAAAAGACAGAGCTCCACTGTCAATTTTGTCATATCCTTTATCCCAGTGAGAATACAAGTTAAGATTAAGCAAGCTTTCTTACACATGTCTAAGCGTATTGCTATAATTACATCATGTTTATCAACGAAACTTCTCAAACTAATTTAACATTACTTTTAATATGAGAATATAATATCTTTCATAAATCTAAGTTATGCAACACTAATCCTATTACCTTCCTTTAATTATTTATTAGTGGATCGCTGTACCAGCTCTTTCAATATTATTGGAGACTGACAGGTTGGTAATTAAGGATACCTGAAGCATCAAGCATCCAAAGAACTGAGCTCTCATCTAAAGCTCAGACAAGGCACTGCTGAGACTTAGGGAGCAGCACAACTCACACTGTATGTGGCAAGCCTGAAGTAATTAAATCAAGAAAAAAAAAGGAACTGTTTAACATCTAACAGACCTTGTCTGATGCAGGAGGGCAGGACCATGAATGCCCCTGAGGTGGTGGGCAGTGGGAAGGCATCATGAGATCATCCTTTCCTGCCTGCCTTGCCCACAGCCCAGGACCCCATTCCAACTCTCATCACCATGAAAGGCAGTTCAGCCCTGCCCTGCAGGCCCCTAAATCAAGGATCCCATGGCCTGGGGCTGCCAAAATCCCTGATTATGTCCAGTGATCCTAAGGCTTTCTCACTGGCCACCATTCTGGCCAGACTGCTAGTCAGCCTGGTGGTGTGGCCAGCCACAGCCATTCCATGTTTCCTCTTACATCCCTCCACACAGGAGTCTCCACTAAAGCTGCAGGCACAAAACAGTTGCCTAACCTCCCATGTACCCCAGCAAATATGCACCCATGCTCCAGCCACATCCTGATGGGTTCCACAGCTTGTGTGCACTGTGTTCCCACAACAGAGTCTGGGCATAATCACAGAAGGGTGCCCAGCAGGACAGGGTCCTTGATGATGTCCAATAGAAGACCACTCAGGATGGATGTGGTGGAGTTTTTGAAACCAGAGGAACTCCTGGCAGTTCCCCATCATTGTGGGCAGCCTGTGGGCAGCCCATATCCCTGCCCCAGCCTGGTGGACCTTGCAGGGAAGAGGAATGGTGTGGGCCAGATGCACAGCCATCATCTCTGTGACCCATAGGATTCTTTCTTCCTGTGCCCCAGACAAGAGCTGCCCCAACCAGCCACCAACTCACTCAGGAGCAAGCCCAGCAGTGTACTGCTGTCTTCCAGACCATGGCAGGGCCTGGCACTGGTCTCGCATGTTCAAAGCTGTTGCTTGGCAGAGGGCTGACCAGACTGGGCTACAGGTAGGGACTGTGGTGGTATTCTCACTGTGGGCATTGATGTTTTGGCAATTTTGATGACTACAGCAAACTGCTGAAAGGCCCAGAGCAACTGAGATCCTACTTTTGCCTAGCAGTTGCTTTTTTGTACTCAGAACAGGTGTAGAAATATAGTAGCGCTGGTGGAAGATGTTGATGCTTTCATTGTGTGCAAGAGTGGTCCCATGGGGATGAGAGGCACAGCCTGTGGGCTAATACTCCCTCCCGTCTACCCAGGGCAGAGACCATGGGAGGCTGAGTAAAGCCCCACGGCTGGCCTGCTCTGGGTCTGTGCATCTCCCTAGCAGAGGAGGAGATCCCTGGGCAGGCTCCATTTGCAACCTAGGCTGTGGTGGGCTGTGCAACATGTCCCAGGGCATGTGAAGGAGTGGTGGCATGAGCTGAGGCTGCTACAACATCAGCATCCTGCCAGCAAGTGGGAGCACCAGGTTTGTAGCAGCAGCCTGCAGCAGCACAGGGCATGGTGGTAACAGGACACAGAGGCAGCTGGAGGGAAGCAAAGACACAGCTCAGACATGGACAGGGCTGATGAAGGTAAATATCCACCCATTTTGTGGTCTTTCTCTGTAAACATACGCGGATAAAAAACAATAAGCAAAACACACATATATTCTTATATATAAACAAACATGCCCACATACTTCACACACACTCTTATATATCCGTTCTAAGAATAACCTGGAAATTCTGTTCACAGTTTTCTGGAGCTTCCACAATCAAGTCACGCAGGAATGGGGTGGTGTAAAGCTGTTGTCAGAAAGCAATTTACCTTTTCAACTACTTTTTGGTAACTGAGTGGTGTTAAGGGTAAGATAATACCTATTTGCCAAAGAACCGGTTGCAGAAGTGTTATGAGAAGGTACAGTCAGAGAGGACAGTAATGGGAGATGCCCCTCTTCATATTGCTGTGATGCCAGAGGGAATGTTTCCTACCTCACTGCCTTTAATCTGGTTCTAAGAAGTTGCTGGTGCTCAGATAATACTTCTGTGATCGGCACTAGTGTATGAAGGCATCTTGAGGTTCTCTTCTTTGGCAGGTTCAGGGATTTAACTGGAGAGGTGGCCAGGGCAGCTTCCAGGTAGAAGGGTTGGCTGCTGTATGCAGATATCCTTTAGAACAGAGTGTCCCAGGTGTTGTTCTGACTCTGCAAATCCTCCAGGCCAGAAGGAGAAATATACAGTCACAATCCAGAGCAAAAGCAATCAAATTCTGGATAAGCTGCCAAAAAAAGCATCAGCCTGAGTTGTTCCAGAGCAGGCTGGCGTGGGAGCCCATGAAGGCAGCGCTGCTGCGAAAGCCTCAGGAAAAGTCACTCCTGTAAACAAAATCCCAACTCATTATTTTCCTGAAGGGGGACATCTCTGAAATAGCACTCATCTTCCAAAGAAACAGCCTTCCCTGGCAGGGAGAATGAGGTGACCAGCTAAACCTCTGGTCTATGTAAGGTCTGTGCAGGGCCACACAGAGTCCACACAGCACAGATCAGGGTGGAAATGCTGGGGCAGGGTGCCATGGTCCTTGCTGAACCCCTATCAGGGTGTCAGCAATGGCAGACCACAGCCCCAGCAAGCTCATGCCAGAAGTCAAGCTAAGGGATGTTGTGCAGAGCCCAGCTCCGGTCCACAGTGCCCAGCCACACTCTTGGTGTGGGTGTTCTCGGAGCAGGTAAACCCTCCTGGCAGGCACTGCTGCAAGCCCAGATGTGGGTTTGTGATTTTGGAGGTCAGCTCCATTTTTGGTCATCCCCAGAGAAGGCCACTCTTGGTTTATGGTTAAGTCCCTTGTTTTGCTTGAATAATGTGGGTTGTACAGGCATTGGGAAATGGCTTTGTGTTCACTTTATGCAGTGAAATGTCACAATCTTTTTAATTGCCAGTTTCTAATCACTTGCCTTGTCCACATCTTTCTCTAATATTGTAGGCACTTTCTCCAGCTAAGCTCTGGCATTGCCTGGACATTTGATGAGGTTGTGCAATGCCCAGGAAAGCCCCTTCTGGCCTATTTTTGACCTGGCTGCAGGTGACAGGACAGGGCTCCCAGCTCACTGGGGAATCTGCTACTGCTGCACTGCTCAGAGCTGTGCAGATTGAGCCAAGCTCTCCCGCATGACAGTGAGGCCAGGAAAGCTTGTCCTTTGCCCCCACTGCCACAGGAAATATGTGACAGAGTGCATCTGGCCAAGACCACATCACCCCAGTAATCCTTCTGTTATTTTGTCTGTACTCACAGGTGGCTTTGCTAGATGTACTGCTCAGGGTAAAAGCCAATTTCACAGACCCTGACACCTGCGGGAGCAACCCAGGCTGCAGGCAGGAGCAAACACCCATGCTCTCTCTTCTTCCCAGCAGGCAAGCTCAGCTGCCTCTATCCCACACTGCCTCCATTGCTGTCATCCAGGGGCAACAGCTCAGGAGCAACTTCAGTCCAACTCCTGCACTGGGCATTTTGCGAAAGAAACTGTCTCCTTTGATCTTTGATCTTCTAATATAACTAATGATCCCAAATTAATGCTGTTGTCGTCTGCACTCTGCCTCCCTGACAGTGAGCCTGAGTTCTAGATATTCTTTTGTTCGGCGTGCTGCCGAGATGCTGATAAGTGGCGTTTTTTGCGACGGGTTAAATAGCAACCCTGTGCAGAGAGCAGGGTTGATGGGAAGGTGACAGCAGTCCCTGTTGCAAGGATTTGACTAATTATAGAGTAGCAGCTCCTCTGCTGATGTGGATTGTCACGGCCCTGCTGGAAAGTACAAGCTATAAAAATTCACATCAGCTGAAGATTCTTCACATCAGCCAAGAATTTGCTGGAGCTTTATCTCTCTAATATAAATATTTATGTGGACGGATCTGGCTCCATCTTGTGATTTTATAGTCTATTAAATACCTACAGCTTCAGACCTGCTCCTCGCCTCTCTGCCTCATTATAGCTCCAACAGAAGGTATTATAAACAACAGAGATGATTTCCTGACATTAGGATCTTTATTTGAGACTTGATTCCATGACAGTCACATCATATTACTGTTAACAACAATTAAAGTGCATGTGGATTGCCTTTGTTATCCCTGTGGGTACAGGATGCTCAGATCCATTCTGAAGCACCAGGAGATCCAGAAAAGAACAAAGGCAATTATAATAATGCATTTCATTTCAAGTTGAAAACTTCTCTATGTCTTTCTTATTTTCTTTAATAGAGCACACAAATGAACACATATGTTTTTAGGGTCCTAGCTGCTTAAAGCCAGGAGATCATAGTGGATATTTGGAGAAAGAACAAAAAGAAATGGACCACTGTTTTCCCAGGTGTTTTCTGAAGAAATGCTTGTGAGTGTGAGTGATGTGCCGTGGCACTGGCGACGAAGCAGAGAAGTGGCATCACAGATCAAGTCAGCTGGAGGAGCTACAAGCTTAAACTCCACCTCTGCTCACATCCTTAAGTCTGAAAACCTCTGCTGAGCACCATACTGAGACACACAAACACTCGTTTTTAAATTTCTTGGGGCCTTCAGCTGCAGTCCCAGGCTTTCAGGAGGAGCTGCTCTGTGCCCATATCCCATCCAAGGTGCAGATATGGTTCCAGCCTGGGAAACCTGGGGACTGACTCCGTCCAGTACCTTCATAATGCAGTTAGCAGCCACCAACAGCATCAAAAATCTCATTAAATGCAGAAATTCTGAATAGTAGCCTCTTTTACCTAAGGCAAACATGGTAAATAGAATTCCTTCCTGTGCCAGATGAGGATTTGAAAACACATCTTCCAGGAGCCAAGACAACCCCCAGGAGATTACTGCCAGGTCAGGGACATGCCCTCACACTGAAGCTGACTGATGATGTCAGAAGATGTCCGAGGACCAGGGCCGCAAGTGGATGTTTATTGTGTGGAGGTCCTCGTGCTTACCTGGGCAGAGGAGCCCTGGTCCCTTCTCCTTATTGCCTGGGCTGGCCCCATGTGACAGCCTGCCAAGTCTTGGGAGAAAGTGCAGGAGCAAGCATGGGGATCAGGACTCAACCCCGCTTCTCCCTCCTGGGTAGGCACTTGGACTTGGTCTGGCTAGAACTTTCCTCATAGCAGTCTATACAGTGCTGCATTTTGGATTTGTGGCTAAATCAGTGTTGGTAGCACACCAGTGTTCTTTCCGGCTATTGCTGAACAGTGCTTGCACAGCATCAAGGCTTTCTCTTTTCCCTACTCTGCCCTCACAGCAATAAGCTGGCAACAGGCTGAGAGGCGACACAGCAGGACGGCTAATCTGAACTGGCCAAAGGGACATTCCATACTGTAAAACGTCATGTCAGGAATTAAACTGTAGAGAGGAAGAAGAAGGGGAGGTTTGGGGCTTCTAAGGTGGCTATTGCTCAGAGCCTGCCTAGGCATCTGTCGGCTTATGGGAGGTGGTGAGTGATTTCCTTTCAGTCACTTGTGTTTTTTTTCCTTATTCCTTCACATATTAAACTGCCTTTATCTTAACCCACAATTTTCTTGCTTTTGTTCTTCCTATTCTTTTCCTCCATCCTGCTCGAAGAAAGGGGAGCGATTGAGCAGCTGTATGTATGCTTGGCTGCTGGCCAGCTTCAAGTTCTTTAAGAACCTATCTGCTAAGTGACCTCAAGTAATTTAATGGAGACTGGTGAAGCATCACGAGGGATGGCCAAGGTAAGCAGGATTTAGCTTCAGAAATGCCAACCGGACTGGGCTGCCCAGCAGATGTGGGAAAATCCTCTCTGGGTAGATGCAACATCTAGGCACTAAGACAGGGAGCTGCATGGACCTGCTGCTCTACATGTGGACACAGCTTGCAGGTCAGGGATAGAAGTACCTGTGATACCTCCTGGCATAGGTTTGGAAGGGGAGTAATTTTTGCAGTCATGGACACGAGTATCTCAACTCCTTTTTGGAAGTGCACCTTAGCAGGATCTAGAGCACAGGTCTTGTGAGGAGTGGCTGAGGGACCTGGGGTTGTTCAGCCTGGAGAAAAAGTAGCTCAAAGAGTTACATTCTCATGCTTGACAACTCCCTAAAAGGAGGCTGGAGTGAGGTGGGGGTTGGTCTTTTCTCCCAAGGAACAAGTGATAGGACAAGAGGAAAGAGCCTCAAGTTGTGCCAGGGGAGGTTTAGGTTGGACATTAGGAAAAATGTCTTCCCCACAAGCATTGTCAAGGCCTGGACCAGGCTGACCAGGGCAGTAATGGAATCCATATCCCTGGAGAGGTTTCAAAGCTGTGGAGATGTGGTGCTGAGGAACATGGTTTAATGGTGACCTGGCAGTGCTGAGTTAATGGTTAGACTCGATGATGTGAAAGGTCTTTTCCAACCAAAACGATTCCATTCACAGAGTCAGGCTGATAGCCCTGAAATTGCTGCAGTCATCCTGTTTATGTGCTGACACTGCAGATTTGCAGCTGAAAAGCCTATCAGGTAACACCATTCAAACATCATATGGCAAATATACAGAAAGAAGCAAACAAAAAACCCAACCCATAAGACAGATGTTTACTATCAAAGTAGCAGTTACTCTCTGAATCACAGCTCCTGAATCACCTTCTCTGATAAGAAATTGGAGGGACTGTGACAGTAGGTCACGGTAAAATACTACTTTGCACATCTTTATATTCTTGACTTGTTCCTCTATTAGTTTAAAAAATCATAGGTGTGGATGGTAGATATCCATTTCAACAGGTGACCGAGGAATTCAGAAAAGTAGATATAAATGGAAAGAGAAGGAAACAGAGACCAGACTGCAGGCAATGTTGGATGGGTTAGGTAGGAAGGTACAGAGAAAAAAACAATCAGGAACAATTACATTAAATACTTAGAAGAGGTGCCAGCATATCTCTAAGAAGTACTTGCTTCGAACCAAAAATCCAAAAGCTCTTATGTGTTCACAGATGGTTACTGCCATTAAATTTGCCCCAGAGTACAATTAGAAATTGCTTATCTGTCGTATTTAGAAAACTTCAAAACTATCATTCAAAGGGAAGGGAGGCATATGGGCCATCTTC